>CM040122.1:71577807-72139222 GCA_022559845.1 Amorphophallus konjac | reverse complement strand
TGCTTTGGCCGTCGCTTCCTTGAGGAGTCCAACTTGTTGGGTTTTCCTCCCGTTGATCTTATCTCTTTGGGATAGGGTTGAAAATGGTGGTCGTTCCTTGATGCGTTACTTCCAAGTGGCGGTCTGTCGTGCAGCCGTTACTTCCTTCCGAGAGTCCTGGCAGTTCAGGCCTTTTCTCTGCTACTCCGTGGTCGAGATAAGGGTTTGGATTGACGATATCTCTTTCAAATCTGATCCTCAGGACCTCCCGTTCGATTCTATGGACTCTTGGTGATATTATCTTCGAGGATTTGCTGAGAGTTATCTCTTTATCTTGTTTGAATTATCCTCTGCTCGACCTAAGAGTTTGAGGGTCTATAAATAGAACCCTTGACTTTATGGCCAAAGGGGGGGAGATTTTGAATTCATGACGAAGTGCTGCCAAACTCAGGAGCCATCTTCATCCAAGAGGAACTGCTTCCCACGTCCATCCATCTCATAATCAAGGGAGTACTTTGGTTTTGGTCTTTCAAGTTCATCATTGCATGCTTGAGTTCTTCCCTGGTTTTTCCTCAATCAAGGCATTGTCCCTCTTCCTTCTCCACGTTTTTCACTATCTTCTAAGCACATAAACATCTTCCCAAACTTTTAAAACGCCCAGAGGGGTTAAAAAACCAAAACTCCCCGGTAATTCCCTCTCCTTTTGATGATGTTAAGTCCTTTGAGAATTGATGCTATGCTTGTGAAAAGGACTAATTGAGGTTATTGTGTTTGGTCTTTTTATATCTTTGGCAGGTTTACAGGTTCATTGACACGAGGCCCAGGTCTTCTAGCCGGCTGGAAGAGTTGGAGTTAAAAGAATTCAAGCTTTGTTACTACAGGTTATCTGACGGTCTTGTGCAGGCGCGTCACTCTCTTCTGGCGGTCTATCGCGTGGCCGTCGCTTCCAAGCGACGCACGGGGTTCTGGCCGTTACTTCCAAGTTAATCTGCAGGCTTTCTCTGGTTTTCTCTCCCGTGGGCGGGTGTTTCATCCACCTATTTCCAAGGTATATTCAGGTTCTTTTGACTTGTTTTACTTTGGTGGCGATCACATCTTTCCTTGGTATTAGGCATTAGCTATCTTCTTCATCATATCTTCCTATTCTTCTTGCTTGTTCCACCTTCACGGTGTGTTTTTATTTATTCCTTGTTCCACGCCCCGGCGTGTGTTTTCCTTTTCCTTAGCGTAGTTGGATTGAGATAGCATGCCCATGCTAGAGCTAGCTATGATTGCCTAAGTTCATGTTCATAGGTTTGAGTAGATCTTTGATTGTTTGTTTGTTATCTTACCATATCGCTCTCCAAACCTCAAAAGAAAGATAGAAGATAGACAAATAAATATCAACAGCGGACAGACGACGGCTTCAGAAGATTCAGAAGTCGTGGAGACGCCATGCCACCATAATCAAAGCTCGAATTGATGTAGAAGAATATGAAGATGAATTGAAGCGATATACTGACTACCTGAGGGTTTTTAGGCCAGCCGTGAATGAGTTTATGAGGCGGCGCACCTGATTGTCGGCGCCTATTCAGCAAGTTTTGATTTTGTTAGCTTTCTAAAGGAAAGAACAAAAGGGAACAACAATATGTTTTGTGATTTTCATTAATGATGGGAATGGTTGATATCTAGATGTATGCATGAAAACTCTACAATGCATGGATGTTGGAGTTATTTCGTTTTGTGCGTTGACATTTTCATTTTTCTTTTTCCTTTTTTGTTTTCTTTTTTGCTGAACAAGGGTAAGGCGGCCAGGGTGTTGGCCGCCTCCAACTTTGGTGGGCGGCCAACACCTTGGCCGCCCTCCCTATTGGAAGACATTAAAAGGCGGCCGGCCTCCTCATTCGACGGCCATCCCGATTGACGTTTTGCTCATTCTCACAAGTGCCAGAGCTTGGGGGAATCGCCCTTGGAGTGTTCCTCTTGTTGTGAGAGAGTGATTTAGGTGCTTGATCTCACGAAAGGGAAGGATGGGGCCGCAACAGGCTTGATTGGAGATCGTGGATGAAGCTCCATCCTCGAGCGAAACTAATAAAAATGAAGCTACAGCTAGTTCGTCTACTTCTGATACCACCTTAACTGTCACGCCCCGAGATTATGCAGCGAAAACAATCGGGAACACAAACAGCCGGCATGCTAAGTCCCGAGCAAGCAATATAATCAAAGCGCAATAACAACCACACAAAGTAATTGCATAATAATTTAATCAAACTTTCACCTTTATTTCATATAAAATAATCATAATCCAAATACATGAATATTCGTCTCTTTTTGATCTAGACTCAAGAAAAGAAAAATTACATATAAGGACTCAATCTAGAGATATTTTGACACTCTATGTCTTCACTCGAATCCAAATTTCCTTTATTCGCTCTCGAACCCGCTACTTGAGTAATCCGAATCCGATTCACTCGCACTTCCTGAAACATTGAGAAAGTAGGTAATGAGCACACTTGCCTAATAGGTATCTTCGTATCAACATGATTGGCAATGTTAAAGTAGTTAATAATTTAGCTCTAAAGAAATAAGATAAATCATGCAATACGATGAAACAATGCGAATAAAGCCAAAGTAACAAGATATGATCAAGCTTGAGATATGGAAATATGATTTAGCAAGTATGATCAAGTAAGAATGTATTTATGGTCGTTCATGAACAAGAATATAATAAAAAAGTACTTTTCATAACCATGAAGGCTATGTACTAGAAAGTCATGTAACAAGCAAAAATGTATTCTTCACTTAGTAACAAGTACTTCGTGAATTTATGTGGATCATCGTGGATATTTCACTTATTTATAGAGAAAGTACTCCCAGCGCAATACGATGCCAGTAGCATCATACCCCATGGTTTATATAGTATGTTTCTGACAATCAGCCGAGGAGACTAGCATAGAGTCCTTGAATACAATCAGTGCTCGAACTGTATCTTTAAGTATAAATCAAGCTACTTCCACGTTTATATCAAAAATGTGGTCAAGAATGTACAATTTCAAAATAGTTCCATGATAAAGTAACCAAAAATAAGAATGCTCCTACTAAGAATAAGGAATTTCAATAAATACATTTATAACTAGGTTATGCTATGGAAATAAATCGGCAGCATAACGGTACATTCTTTAATTCTCAAAATTACTTAGATATCTTTAGAACAATGTGACAAGTTCTAGATAATCAATGGGACCATCTAGGAACATAGAAAAATCAACCCTTGAGTCAAACCCTGGGTTAACTAAATTCAGGACTCTAGCGGTCATTTACTGGACCGTCTCTTGTCCCTGGCGGTCTAGTACAGGACCGTTTATGATAAGACAGTTCTATATTTAAAACAGAATATCTGGAACATTAGCGGTCTAATGCAGTACCGTTTAGGATCTGTTAGCGGTCAACTGTAGGCCAGCTAGCATTCTTTGGCGGTCAACCAGAAGGCCGCTAATTCTAGAATATAAAATATCGTTATAAGTGCCTTCTAGACAATTGGGCTTTAATGGTATAACCAGCTCGGCATCCTAGAGGGAATCCCAGGCTCGCGGAGTCTTACGGAGGCCTTGAAACAAGATTTCCTAGTCATTGAAAGGAATATCCAAGAGAGAGGTCATCAAGTCCAAGATTGTGTTCCTAATGTGAAAAGGTGTAACTAATGGCATCATACCGGGATATGTGCCATTTACTTAAGAAAATGACTCATAGAAGAGAGAGAATCGTAATAAAATGGTGATCAAGTTAAACCATGAATCATTTATTATTTGAACATACATTTATTACAAAAGTATATGATTTTTGGGCACAAATTAACATAAGTTAAAATAATACCAAAGTGCATGAAAACATGAAATCTATTATGATAAATAAGTACATTAACTAAGTATATAAAACCAGTAATTAAACCAGGAGTAAAACGTAGTTAACTAAGTTTAACATATAATAATCATGGCAACTTTGGCAGCCTCTAACTTCATGTAGCCAGCCTCTAACTAATTCCTGAGTTCTTAATATAGAATCAGCAACTTTGGCAGCCTCTAACTTCACGTAGGCTTGATCTCCTAGAACCAAAATTTGAGGGTAATTAGTTCTAAGTATAATGAACAAATTCTTAGAAGAAACTTACCTCTATTTCGTCCTCCTTACCTGGGTTCCACGCGAGCCAAAGTAGGGGTTGCGCATGTCAAATATGGGACCTATTTATAGATTTTAACTAGGGTTTGAGGATTAGAACGAACTTAGAGTCCCAATTAGACTTTCCATTCGATCTACCATCCTTCTAGACCTATCTAATTAGCTGATAGAGTTGATCCAAGATTATTTGGATGTAAAAAAATCTAACATTTTCACGTTTTCTTCCTCTCACGGAATCTATATTCGTTAGCGGACATTGGATGACCGTTTTCATCCCATTAGCAGTCTCCGATAGACCGTTTTTCCTATTGGGCGTCGAATTTGAAATACTTCAAACTCTTTTTATATTATCCTCAATATTATCCTTTCATTTATGTTCCAAGGAGTAATTATTGTTAAGTAGTGGTCAGCGGATCTAGAGGGGAGGGGTGAATAGATCTGCCCCTCTTTTTGCAATACAACCCTCTATATGGCTAGATAAAATAAATTGTAGCGAAATATAACTAGCTTATCGAAGAACACTATGATTCGCTTAACAAGATGAGCAAGTAATATATTGATTCGAACCTAAGCATGCATCTAGAATGAAACAATCACACAAGCAAACCACAACACATAAGATTTTAAGGTGGTTCGGACTGAATCCCCAGTCCTACGTCCACCCCTCATCAAATCCAGTGAGGCTCCACTAGTGTCACGCACTGAACCACAAATCGGAAAGACCTCCGATTGCCTTCCTACTAACCACAGGTAGGGACGACAACACCGCAGATCGGACAACTTCCGATTGCCTTCCTACTAACCACCGGTAGGGACGATCTTCAGTTTCAATCGTTTGTATGAAATGAAAAAGATAACAAATATGAAATCACTCAAACAAGATATAGAGTATGCTCAAAGAAAGAAGATCTTGTTTGAGTTGCAGAAGCTTGAATCGGATGCTTTGAAGGTGTCTTCTTCCTTGCGAGATGATCTTCCTTGAATCACTTCTAGTTGATGAAGAAGACGATGGATGTAGCTTTGATCTTCCTTTTGATCTTCTTGAGTTGATGAAGAAGACGATGGATGTAGCTTTGATCTTCCTTTTGATCTTCTTGAGTTGATGAAGAGGATGAAGAATGCAGTTTAGATCACCTTTGAAAGTCTTGATTGCTTCTTGCTTCCTTGGAGGTTGAGATGGCTTCAGATCTAGACTTGAAACCCTTGCAATGGATGAAGCTTCTTCCCGTAGTACTGTTCATGGTTACAGTACTTCGAACTCCTCTCCCTTGAACACACCCTTGCAGCCTCCCTTGAAATCCCTTGAAGCATTAGGGTTTCTAACCCCTCATGTGTTGGTTTTATAGACTTTGAATGGTCCTTGGACATCCTCCAGACCAGATCCACAATCCATGGGGGATTGGATGACTTTGGGGTTAAACAAATGGGTAGAAAGACCTCTCCTCGAGCTTGAAACAAAAGTCAACAAAGGGGGCCTCAGGGCTGGCGGTCGACCGGAAGGCATGGGGCGGTCGACCGGAACCTGCAAAATCTCCATCTTTTCGGTTCTGGGAGAACCGGTCGACCGGAAAGGCAGGGGCGGTCGACCGAAACCTATAAATCCTGGAGTGTTTCGTTTCTGGAAGAACCGGTCGACCGGACGCCTAGGGGCGGTCGACCGAAACCTGTAAAAGTTGCCAATCTTCATCTCTGGAAAAACTGGTCGACCGGCCAAGGTGTGTTGGTCGACCGAAAAGACCTATACCTACAAAAATGAAGTGTTAGCCCAAAGAAACATGTCCATAAGTCAAGATACTCATGTCCTTATCAATTTCATGCATTTTTGGGTTTGGTTTATGCATTAGATCATTTGAGCATTTCTAAATTTTGTTCCGGGGGCTCTGCCCCCGGAAACCCCCGCAAGGGGCGCTGCCCCCTTGACCCCCGCGACCTGACCGGGCAGGTCGATCCGCGTGCGAGGGTGCAATCATTGAGCTTTCACTTTTTCCATCTTCACTCCATTCCTTGGCATATCTGTCATGAAAGAACATCAAGGTGTTTAGTCATATAAGAGTGGTAAAACATCAATGACTTATAGTGTTTAGCCATTATCAAAACCAAGAATATCAAATAACTCAAATGACCATAGGATGATGTCGAATGACCCAAGTGACCACAAGATGACTCAATTGACCACAAGGGCACAACATTCTCCCCCTTTTTGATGATGGCAACACTGTGAGTCATTATGTGGCAGTAATATCCAAAATGGCAAAAGTTATAACAAATGCAACATATGTAGCTCAAGATCCATGATAGTAATAGTATGTGAATGCAATTATGAATGCAGATATGAATGATATGCAATTATGCAACCCCCATCACATACACATAAGAGATACACAAAGCGCATAAAGGATTCTCCCCCTTGGACTCTCCCCCGTACACAATTCACTCATCTTCCTTTGACAACTCACAAAGGCCGCACAAAGGACGGACAAAGGTATTATAGGAAAGGACTCACAACAAGACATTCATTTTCTCCCCCTTTGACAGTAGTAAAAAGGAGGGATAAGATAGAGAAGGTGACTAATGTCTGAGAGACCAGAGCTGAATGAGAGTGGAGAGCAAGCCATTATAGGCAAACCTGAAACATGCCGTAAGCAATATATATATGGTTCAAAGCTAATGAAATCCGAGATCAACAATGGAGTTTAAAAAGTAGCTACATCCAAGATGTAACAGAAATGAACCAAAGTTGCATATCATGGCAGTGTTTAACCTTCCCTTGTCTTATATATCCATATTCAGTAACTACAAAGGGAATAACACAAAAACTAGTATTGAGGCTAAACAATCATGACTAAAGCATGGAATATTATGAGTTCAACAAATTTGATTGTCAATATCTTTTGAATTTAAAGGCACATGACTCATATGTTACGAGCAATCGAGTTTAGTACATGTCTCCTAGCCGTAAGAATACACGTTGGTTAGACGCCAGTATTCCTAGGTATTTGGCAAGCCTGACTGTTAAGCTTTAGAATGAACAGAGATAGCAAAGTCACGTCATGACATATCCAAACTCATTTCTTTGATGAGAAGATATATTTCTCAGTAATTGTGCCATTGCTCTGCCTAGAGTCCAAATGAATTAAGACAGAGATAACATGGGCACATCATGACATATCATTCGTCACTTGATTTGATGACGTGACATATTTCTCCATGCAACAATATCATTGCTCTGTCAAATTGATTTCAGGAATTCCAGCTCATCAATATGTTTAGAAACAATACTAAGCCTGAGTGCATCACCAAGATGGTCATGAATTTTAAATTTTCAGATATCAGGATAGTCATGCAAAGCACAATATGCAATCTCTAGTTGAGGTCTATTAAAACCACAGAACATAGATGATTTCAGAATAAATATTTTTGAACTTCAAGGAAATCATTAAATCAGAACCATTTTCATTGAATGGATAATCATCAGGGCATATAATTGAAAGCTCTTACGCCGTAGTTCTGTCGGTCTCATGATCTCAAATCAGACTGTAAGCCATTGAAGTTCAGATTGCAAGAGATTTAAGAAAATCAACAAGACTCCCCCTAAGGATATGCAATGAATGCACTCAAGGAGTTATGTTTGTAAGTGAAAAGATAATTCTCAAGGAGATGTTGACTTGAGCCATGCAAGGGTTGACCTGGTCAAACATGAAGTTGGTAGAGATGAAATGCATGACCCAACACATGGTTGTACACTTATTCATGGCAACGGAATGAAGATGAAATATATGCATGAATACTTCAAAAAGATAACTCCCCCATATTATATGGCTTATATGCGACAATGACACATGGTACTTGGCGGAGGTAAAACCTCACGCATATTGAGTACTTCTAGACAAACATAACCTGCCTTTCCGTACATCAACATTTAATATACCATGGCCATGCAAGTATGATGCTACACAAACCATGCAATGCATCATGAACATGAATTCAACTTTATTATGCAACTACATGCAATGCGACACCATATGTAAAATGACATATTAACATATAAACAATGCATGAACACCAATATGCAAGAGTACACAACTAAATGGAACAAGATCATCATTTCAATGTTTATTGGCCTGAGGTCGGCAAAGACCAAGCTCCCTTCTGAGTGTTGAAAATCTGTCATTACACAAGGGCTTGGTGAAAATACCAGCAATTTGATTTAGAGTATCAACAAAATACAGTTCAAAATTTTTCTTACCGACCTCATCTCTAATGAAGTGATGCCTAATCTCAATATGCTTAGTCCTAGAGTGCTGGACTGGATTTTTTGCAAGGTTGATAGCACTAGTGTTATCACACAGAATCAGGACACAACCAAGATCCACTACGTAGTCTTGGAGTTGGTGTTTAATCTACAACACTTGGGTGTCACAGCTCCCCGCAGCAACATATTCTGCCTCTGCGGTTGAGAGGGCAACCGAGTGTTGTTTCTTGGAGGCCCAAGAAACTAAACACCCGCCCAGAAACTGGCAGTAGCCACTAGTACTTTTACGATCCAGCTTGCATCCAGCATAGGCCGCATCAGAATAAGATATAAGAGATAAATCACATGATGACGGATACCACAATCCCAAATCTTGAGTGCCGGAAAGATATCTAAGGATACGTTTGACGGCAGTCAAGTGGGATTCTCTAGGACTAGCTTGAAATCTAGCACAAAGACATACACTAAACTGGATATCTGGTCAGGATGCAGTCTAAGTAAAGCAAAGAGCCGATCATACCTCTATAGATCTTTGCATCCACTAATTTACCATTTTCATCCGAATCTAGTGATGTTGTGGTGCTCATAGGAGTTGCAATGATTTTGCTGTTCGTCATGTCAAATCTTTTCAGCAGCTCCTTGATGTATTTGGCTTGACTTATGAAGCAACCATCTTGTCCTTGGTTGACCTGTAAAATGAGAAAGAATTGGAGCTCTCCCATTAGGCTCATCTCAAATTCGCTAGTCATGAGGTTAGCAAATTCCTCACACATTTCAGATTTAGTAGAACCAAACACAATATCATCAACATAAATTTGAACAATCAAGATGTTCTTACCTTACTTCTTGGTGAAAAGTGTTTGATCTACCTTACCTCGTGTGTACCCTTTTTCAATGAGGAACGAGCTTAGTCTCTCATACCAAGCTCTTGTTGCTTGCTTAAGTCCATAAAGCGCCATGTCTAGCTTGTATACAAAATCTGCATGGTTAGAATTCTCAAAGCCAGAGGGCTACTCAACATAGACTTCTTCTTTGATCAAGCCATTCAAGAAAGTACTTTTTACATCCATTTGGTACAGCTTTATTCTAAGGGAGCATACAAAGGCAAGTAAAATTCTGATGGCTTCGAGTCTAGCAACTGGGGCGTAAGATTCATCAAAGTCTACCCCAAACTCTTGATTGTACCCTTGAGCCACCAATCTAGCCTTGTTTCTTATTATCTTGCCATCCTCACTTAGTTTGTTCCTAAAAACCCATTTAGTGCCTATGACAGATTGTGATGATGGTCTAGGAACAAGATGTCAAACTTTATTCCTTTCAAACTGGTTTAACTCGTCTTGCATTGAATTTATCCAGTTTTCATCTTTTAATGCTTCATCAATATTTTTGGGTTCAAGCTGAGAGACAAGAGCAAGTTGATCTAGTTCTTCCATAATTCTAAAATGTGACCTTGTTCTAGGTGGGTCATTTAAGCTACCAATGACCTTTTCTAAAGGATGATCCTTAAGAATTCTAATGTTTATAAAATCATTACCTTCTCTTGGAGCTTGATTCCTTGCGTTGCTTGATTCAGCTCGGTCACCATCTTCTTTTATTTCTTCTTGTGGAGGATCACTCTTGTCCTTCATGCTTAGGAATTCTCCATCTTCATCATTTTTCCTGCAAGAGTTATCATTGTTAGAATAATCATGATATTCATCAAAGGAAACATGGGGTGATTCTTCCACAGTTTGACTCTTGATATTGTAAATTCTATAAGCCCTAGATCTATCAGAATATCCAAGGAATATACCTTCATCGCTCTTGGGCTTGAATTTATCTAAGTCTCTTTTGTTATTGTTGTGGATGAAGCATTTTGACCCAAACACTTTCATATGTGAGAGAGAGGGCTTTTTACCTTTCAGCAACTCATAAGGAGTCTTTTTGGTATGTGGCCTTACCATAGAGCGGTTGATAATGTAACATGCTGAGTTTACCACTTCAGCCCAAAACCTCCTTGGAAGTTGCCGTTCAGCAAGCATGGTTCTTGCCATCTCTACAAGTGTTCGGCTTCTCCTTTCAACTACACCATTTTGTTCCGGCGTTCTTGGTGAAGAAAATCGGTGTGAAATTCCCTCAGCCCTGCAAAGATTATAGAAGTCAGCATTTTCAAA
This sequence comes from Amorphophallus konjac, assembly GCA_022559845.1. Lineage (NCBI taxonomy): Eukaryota > Viridiplantae > Streptophyta > Magnoliopsida > Alismatales > Araceae > Amorphophallus > Amorphophallus konjac. Next base: position 72,128,683 of record CM040122.1, on the reverse strand, counting down.
TTCACCACCATGATCAGATTGAATCTTGGAAATTTTAAACTCACCGTCCTGCTTTATCTTCATGTAGAGTGCCTGAAACTCATCAAAAGCATCATTTTGGTGTGTGAGAAAGAAAACCCATGTGAACCTAGAAAAATCATCCACCAAGACATATCCATATTTTCTACCACTTAAGCTAGCAGTTCTGGTTGGTCCAAACAGGTCCATATGAATTAGCTCGAGTGGTTTGGATGATGTATTTTCAGATCTTCCCTTGAAAGATTTTCCTGTTTGTTTACCTAGGGCATATGCATCACACAACTTGTTTTCTTGTTTAAATGATAATACAAGCAACCCTTTCACCATTGAATGCTTTAACAATTTATGTAAGACATTGTAGCTAACATGTCCTAGTCTACGATGCCATAACCATACAATTTCATATTTTGGTGCAGCAAGACAAAGGTTTGAATAAGCATAATCATCTAAGTCAATCATATAAACATTGTTGACTCTCTTACCAAAAAATTTTACCTTATCAGATTTTGGTTCAAAGATTTTACATTCATGAGAATCAAACAACACTTTGTGACCTTTATCACACAATTGACTTATGCTGAGCAAGTTATATTTCAATCCTTCAACTAACAACACATTTCCAATGGAGTTGGAGAGATTCTTACCTACATTACCTGTTCCAATGATTTTTCCTTTGTTGTTCCCTCCAAATGTGACGTGTCCTCCTTCCTTTTCCTCCAAGAGACAAAATTTTGTTTTGTCTCCAGTCATGTGTCTTGAACAGCCGCTATCAAGATAGCACCTGTTATGCATGGATGCAAGACATTCCTACACAAGTAATTAAGTAATGGTGTTTGGAACCCAACCAAATTTGGGTCCCATCAAACTTTTCAAATTTTTAAAACATGAAACCATTTCTTTTGGAATCCAAACCTTCTTAACATTCATGGTTTGTTTGCTTAGAGCAGGGATTTGATTTTTCTTTTCAATCTTGACATTCATTTTCTGTTTGGAGGCTCTTGGTTGGAGTTTGTGGAAGTTTGATGAATTTTGCTTCTTAAGCCATTGAGGTGGTTGGTTGGTTTTGGGTTGAAAATGATTATTTTGCCACCTATGGGATTGATGCACACAGAAGTCACAATTGCCCCAAGAATATGATGGTGTTGGCCTATATGAATGTGCAATCCAGTTTTGGTGATATCTAGAAGGTTGAGCAAACGATGGCCAAGGACGTGTTGACCTATGCTTCGGGGAAGGTTGACTTTTCTTAGGCTTTTGAGCAAATTTTTTGGGAATTTCTGTTACTACCTCTTCAATCTTTTCTTTTCCTTTGGATGTTATTTTTGAGGTTGAAGCATCAGACGAGGAAACAAATGTGACTGTTTTTAGCCCAATTGGCCTTTTGTTTGTTGGATCAAAACCCAACCCATCTTTGTTGTGGTTCATTCTAGTTCCTAGCAATGCATCTAAGTTTTCTTTTCCATCCACAAATTTTTTCAAAGATTGTTGTTTATCCTTCAACTCTTTTTGTAAGTTTTCAATGTTTTGCAGGAGTTGAATGTTGACTTGTTTGATAGCTTCATACTTTTCATTGCTCAATTTGCTATCCTTTTCATAGGTTTGTATTTTTAGCTTCATGCTATCAATCTCATTTCTCAAATCTTCATTTTCAGTTTCCAAGTCAGCCATTTCTTTTCTTCCTTCCTCCAAGTTCTCAATCATTTTCTTAAGATCTTCAATTTCAGTTTCAAGTAGAGCATTCTTATCATTCATATCATGATCATGCACAAATGAGTTAATTTTCTTTTTCAATGATTTATTCTCCTTTTTGCACATTTCATATTTTTTCATGAGTTGTATATATGCATCCTCCCAATCATCAATTGTATAGTCTTCAAATGGAGAATTTACCTCAGTTTCTTCGTCACCTTTGGCCATGAGGCAGAGATCTTCTTTTTATTTGTCCGAGGAGCTAGTTCCATCATCACTTTCCTATTCATCGCTCCATGTGGACATCATGGCCTTGTTCTTCTTCTTGCCCTTCCATTTGTCGGCTTTTTTAAATCTGTCGGGACAATCATTCTTGAAATGTCCTGGTTTATTGCAAGAATAGCAAATGATTTTATCAGATTTCTTAGAGCTTTTAGAATTAGATTTGAAACCATTTCTTACATTTGACCTTCCTCTCATGAAGCTCTTACCTTCCTTTCTCATGAATTTTCTCAACTTACGTGTGAGCATGGCTACATCATCCTCATCTCGCTCACCTGCCGAATCCTCACCTTCATCAGAAGAGCCTTGACCGCTGGGTCCTGCTTTAAGAGCTAGGAGATTTTTCTTAGGTACCTCAGCCTCTTTATTCTTGAGATTGATCTCATAGGTCATCAATGACCCAATGAGTTCATCTACCTTGGTAGTTGCGAGATCTCTCGATTCTTCAACCACGGTAGCCTTTATGTGCCATGCTGGAGTTAACGATTTGAGAATTTTTCTTACAATTTCTTGCTCTGAATATTTCTTTCCCAAATCAGTTAAACTATTAGTAAGCACAGTTAATCAAGCATACATATCTTGAATTGACTCATCAGGCTTTATGCGGAACATTTCATATTCAGACACTAATATATTGGCTTTTGTTTCTCGTACCTGAGATGTTCCTTCGTAGATTACCTCTAGCTTGTCCCACATTAGTTTTGCAGATGCGCAGGTAGCCACTCTTGAGAATTCAACTGGATGGAGTGAGCGTTGCATGATGTGTTTAGCACTCCAGTTGACAGTGGATTACCTTATTTGTTCTTTGGTCTACAAGTCCTCATCATCCGGCAGCTCATACGGACCTTTGTTGATCACTCGCCAAAGTTCGTAGTCTTGGGCGCGAATGAACACCTGCATACGATATTTCCAATAGGGATAATTAGCTCCAGTAAAATAAGGAGGCCTATTCACAGAATGTCCTCCAGGTAGAAAACCCTTGGACGCTGATCCACCAATTCCCTCAAGGTCGTTGGACCCCATAATGAGATATTAGGCTCTGATACCACTTGTTGAGTAGTGGTCAGCAGATCTAGAGGGGAGGGGTGAATAGATCTGCCCTTCTTTTTGCAATACAACCCTCTATATAGCTAGATAAAATAAATTGCAGCGGAATATAACTAGCTTATCGAAGAACACTATGATTCACTTGACAAGACGAGCAAGTAATATATTGATTCGAACCTAAGCATGCATCTAGAATGAAACAATCACACAAGTAAACCATAACACATAAGATTTTAAGGTGGTTCGGACTGAATCCCCAATCCTACGTCCACCCCTCATCAAATCCGGTGAGGCTCCACTAGTGTCACGCACTGAACCGCAAATCGGAAAGACCTCCGATTGCCTTCCTACTAACCACAGGTAGGGACGTCAACACCGCAGATCGGATAACTTCCGATTGCCTTCCTACTAACCACCGGTAGGGACGATCTTCAATTTCAATCGTTTGTATGAAATGAAAAAGATAACAAATATGAAATCACTCAAACAAGATATAGAGTATGCTCAAAGAAAGAAGATCTTGTTTGAGTTGCAGAAGCTTGAATCGGATGCTTTGAAGGTGTCTTCTTCCTTGCGAGATGATCTTCCTTGAATCACTTCTAGTTGATGAAGAAGACGATGGATGTAGCTTTGATCTTCCTTTTGATCTTCTTGAGTTGATGAAGAAGACGATGGATGTAGCTTTGATCTTCCTTTTGATCTTCTTGAGTTGATGAAGAGGATGAAGAATGCAGTTTAGATCACCTTTGAAAGTCTTGATTGCTTCTTGCTTCCTTGGAGGTTGAGATGGCTTCAGATCTAGACTTGAAACCCTTGCAATGGATGAAGCTTCTTCCCGTAGTACTGTTCATGGCTACAGTACTTCGAACTCCTCTCCCTTGAACACACCCTTGCAGCCTCCCTTGAAATCCCTTGAAGCATTAGGGTTTCTAACCCCTCATGTGTTGGTTTTATAGACTTTGAATGGTCCTTGGACATCCTCCAGACCAGATCCACAATCCATGGGGGATTGGATGACTTTGGGGTTAAACAAATGGGTAGAAAGACCTCTCCTCGAGCTTGAAACAAAAGTCAACAAAGGGGGCCTCAGGGCTGGCGGTCGACCGGAAGGCATGGGGCGGTCGACCGGAACCTGCAAAATCTCCATCTTTTCGGTTCTGGGAGAACCGGTCGACCGGAAAGGCAGGGGCGGTCGACCGAAACCTATAAATCCTGGAGTGTTTCGTTTCTGGAAGAACCGGTCGACCGGACGCCTAGGGGCGGTCGACCGAAACCTGTAAAAGTTGCCAATCTTCATCTCTGGAAAAACTGGTCGACCGGCCAAGGTGTGTTGGTCGACCGAAAAGACCTATACCTACAAAAATGAAGTGTTAGCCCAAAGAAACATGTCCATAAGTCAAGATACTCATGTCCTTATCAATTTCATGCATTTTTGGGTTTGGTTTATGCATTAGATCATTTGAGCATTTCTAAATTTTGTTCCGGGGGCTCCGCCCCCGGAAACCCCCGCAAGGGGCGCTGCCCCCTTGACCCCCACGACCTGACCGGGCAGGTCGATCCGCGTGCGAGGGCGCAATCATTGAGCTTTCACTTTTGCCATCTCCACTCCATTCCTTGGCATATCTGTCATGAAAGAACATCAAGGTGTTTAGTCATATAAGAGTGGTAAAACATCAATGACTTATAGTGTTTAGCCATTATCAAAACCAAGAATATCAAATAACTCTAATGACCATAGGATGATGTCGAATGACCCAAGTGACCACAAAATGACTCAATTGACCACAGGGGCACAACAATTATCTCCTTAATTTCGTGATTACACCTATTTTAAGGTTCTAGAACATGGCCAAGGTCCAAAGCAATCTTTTTGGGCCTATTGGGTTTATTATTTGGGCCTAATCCACTTGGATTAGTGTAGGGCCTAAATAATTTTAATTCATTATAATTAAATTAATAGCCTATTAAATGATTAATAATTATATTTTAAATTTGAAAAATTCTTAGAAAATTCTCGGGTGTTACAGTGGATGAAGCTCAATCCTCGAGCGAAACTAAGAAAAATGAAGTTGCAGCTAGTTCGTCTACTTCCACTACCACTTCTCATGATGGCGGGGAAGAAGAAGAAGGCGAGGACGTCCCCCTGGAAGGCGACCCAGCCGGCCATGGCGACGACGAGGAGGGCACGGAGGAGGACGATGAATCTTTGCCGGATGATACTAGAGGTGAAGGGGAGGACGAGGAAGCACCACGAAAATGGGTGAGTCCCATGGTTTTGATGCTTTCCCAGTTGATTTGGATTTGTAAGAGATGGATTATTTGTGGGGGAAGTGGTTTACAGAACGGAGAGGGTGGAAATGGGGAATGGCCCGTGGGCGGCCAAGGTGATGGCTGTCTGCGGCCTTGGGCGGCCAGGTGACTGGCCGTCCAAGAGAAAAAATCGGCCAGCTGGCCGCCCAGAGAGCCAGGCGCCTGGTCTCAAGGCAGTGGACTAACGGAGGGGTTTTTGGGGGCTTGATAGTTTGGAGATTTGTGACTGATCAACTGGTTGCAGTTTTATGTGTTCAGGGCCGGCGGAGGATCCGAGCCCGGGTCTCATGGGATTTGGTGTGGGTGTGGTACCATGCCCTTCCTCATGACCAACGATGGAGGGTGGACCGAATGGGATTTGGTCCCTTCTTCACTTGGTAACAAGTACTTCGTGAATTTATGTGGATCATCGTGGATATTTCACTTATTTATAGAGAAAGTACTCTCAGCGCAATGCGATGCCAGTAGCATCATACCCCATGGTTTATATAGTATGTTTCTAATAATCAGCCGATGGGACTAGCATAGAGCCCTTGAATACAATCAGTGCTCGAACTGCATCTTTAAGTATAAATCAAGCTACTTCCACGTTTATATCAAAAATGTGGTCAAGAATGTACAATTTCAAAATAGTTCCATGATAAAGTAACCAAAAATAAGAATGCTCCTACTAAGAATAAGGAATTTCAATAAATGCATTTATAACTATGTTATGTTATGGAAATAAATCGGCAGCATAACGGTACATTCTTTAATTCTCAAAATTACTTAGATATCTTTGGAACAATGTGACAAGTTCTAGATAATCAATGGGACCATCTAGGAACATAGGAAAATCAACCCTTCAGTCAAACCCTGGGTTAACTAAATTCAGGACTCTAGCGGTCATTTACTGGACCGTCTCTTGTCCCTGGCGGTTTAGTATAGGACCATTTATGATAAGACAGTTCGATATTTAAAACAGAATATCTGGAACATTAGCGGTCTAATGCAGTACCGTTTAGGATCTGTTAGCGGTCAAGTGTAACTTTGGCGGTCAACCAGAAGGCCGCTAATTCCAGAATATAAAATATCGTTACAAGTGCCTTCTAGACAATTGGGCTTTAATGGCATAACCAGCTCAGCATCCTAGAGGGAATCCCAGGCTCGCGGAGTCTTACAGAGGCCTTGAAACAAGATTTCCTAATCCATTGAAAGGAATATCCAAGAGAGAGATCATCAAGTCCAAGATTGTGTTCCTAATGTGAAAAAGTGTAACTAATGGCATCATACCAGGATATGTGCCATATACTTAAGAAAATGACTCATAGAAGAGAGAGAATCATAATAAAATGGTGATCAAGTTAAACCATGAATCATTTATTATTTGAACATACATTTATTACAAAAGTATATGATTTTTGGGCACAAATTAACATAAGTTAAAATAATACCAAAGTGCATGAAAACATGAAATCTATTATGATAAATAAGTACATTAACTAAGTATATAAAACTAGTAATTAAACCAGGAGTAAAACGTAGTTAACTAAGTTTAACATATAATAATCATGGCAACTTTGGCAGCCTCTAACTTCACGTAGCCAGCCTCTAACTAATTCCTGAGTTCTTAATATAGAATCAGCAACTTTGGCAGCCTCTAACTTCACGTAGGCTTGATCTCCTAGAACCAAAATTTGAGGGTAATTAGTTCTAAGTATAATGAAAAAATTCCTAGAAGAAACTTACCTCTATTTTGTCCTCCTTACATGGGTTCCACGCGAGCCAAAGTAGGGGTTGCGCATGTCAAATATGGGACCTATTTATAGATTTTAGCTAGGGTTTGAGGATTAGAACGAACTTAGAATCCCAATTAGACTTTCCATTCGATCTACCATCCTTCTAGACCTATCTAATTAGCTGATAGAGTTGATCCAAGATTATTTGGATGTTAAAAAACCCAACATTTTCACGTTTTCTTCCTCTCACGGAATCTGTATTCGTTAGCGGTCATTGGATGACCATTTTCATCCCATTAGCGGTCTCCGATAGATCGTTTTTCCTATTGGGCGTCGAATTTGAAATACTTCAAACTCTTTTGATATTATCCTCAATATTATCCTTTCATTTATGTTCCAAGGAGTAATTATCTCTTTAATTTCGTGATTACACCTATTTTAAGGTTCTAGAACGTGGCCAAGGTCCAAAGCAATCTTTTTGGGCCTATTGGGTTTATTATTTGGGCCTAATCCACTTGGATTAGTGTAGGGCCTAAATAATTTTAATTCATTATAATTCAATAATATTCTATTAAATGCTTAATAATTATATTTTAAATCTGAAAAATTCTTAGAAAATTCTCGGGTGTTACAGTGGATGAAGCTCAATCCTCGAGTGAAACTAAGAAAAATGAAGTTGCAGCTAGTTCGTCTACTTCCACTACCACTTCTCATGATGGCAGGGAAGAAGGAGAAGGCGAGGACGTCCCCCTGGAAGGCGACCCAGCCGGCCATGGCGACGACGAGGAGGGCACAGAGGAGGACGATGAATCTTCGTCGGATGATACTGGAGGTGAAGGGGAGGACGAGGAAGCACTACGAAAATGGGTGAATCCCATGGTTTTGATGCTTTCCCAGTTGATTTGGATTTGTAAGAGATGGATTATTTGTGGGGAAAGTGGTTTACAGAACGGAGAGGGTGGAAATGGGGAATGGCCCGTGGGTGGCCAAGGTGATGGCTATCTGCGGCCCTGGGCAGCCAGGTGACTGGCCGTCCAAGAGAAAAAATTGGCCAGCTGGCCGCCCAGAGAGCCAGGCGCCTGGTCTCAAGGCAGTGGACTGACGGAGGGGTTTTTTGGGGCTTGATAGTTTGGTGATTTGTGACTAATCAACTGGTTGCAGTTTTGTGTGTTCATGGCCGTCGGAGGATCCGAGCCTGGGTCTCATGGGATTTGGTGTGGGTGTGGTACCATGCCCTTCCTCATGACCAACGATGGAGGGTGGACCGAATGGGATTTGGTCCCTTCTTCAAGATCAGGCCCTTCCCCGTCGACGCTACCTTCCTAGCGGCGCTTTGGGAGCGATGGATAGACGGCTGCAGAGCGTTCATGATGCCGTTGGGACATATGATCCCCACGCTCGAGGATGTGGCTTATTTGACAGGATTGCCCGAGGCCGGGGTGCCAGTGTTGGGCAGGGAGCTCAAGGACTATCATCCGGAGATTGAGAGATTGCTCGGGGTACGTCTAGCTCGGACTAAGAGATCGGTGACCGACATCCCTCTCGGGAGGATCAGCGCCGTAATGGGGCTAGCCAGGGTGGTCCGCGGACCACTGGAGGATCTAGATGCATATCTTGAGCGAGTAAACCAGCGGATCAGGGTGCAGGAGAGGAGCGAGCAGCAAGAGATACGACTCTTCCTCCTCTACTTCTTTGGCAGGCTGCTATTCACGACCGCCTCGAACAATGTAAACCTGAAGTACTTGCTATTGATACGGGATTCAGAACAGAGACGTCAGCATGAATGGGAGAGAGCGATGATGGCGCACCTCTTCACCCACATGGATCCTATTCGACTAGGTTCGGGGAACCTGGGTGGCTTCACCCCTTTCCTGTAGTACAAAGTCTATCTCTTCCCCAAACCTATTGTTTCTTGGTTCATTGCTTGCTATGATTGACTTTTCATTCTATTTTTTGTGTGTTGCAGATTTGGGGATACACCCGATTCCCTCTAGGTCGCGGCACGATCCTGCGTGATTGGATGCAGGCGGTCCCACTAATGGCGAGATGGGACATAGTCTGGGACCGTCGGTTAGTGACCACTCGGCTTTCTGACCTTCGGTCAGCCTTGGATGAGTTCCCACACCACCGGGTAAGTATTCTGTTTAAATGAGTTATATGATGTTATGTGCATTCATTAGACGGGCTCAATTTTAACAAAACTTTGGGTTCATGTTGTGACAGGTGGTGTGGACGCCCTACGCAGGCGAGGATGTCACCCCTCAGCCATGGGTGAGAGAGGGGCGTGCCTAGTTCCGTCGAGACACTATATTGTTCTGCGTGAACCTATGGGAGCCGCTCTACTTGCATTTAGCTCAGAGGACGTTGGGGTGGCACCAACCTCCAGTAATGGTACCAACTCAGCATGGATCAGATCGAGGGTGCCGACGGACTTCGGTGAGAGATCAGGACTGGGCCTCTCTCTACCGCATGGAGGCAGAGGCATTACAGAAGGGACCTTCCTTGGAGCAAGATAGGAACCTAGGGAGCAGTGAGACCTACCTGGCGGACTACCAGGAGCGGTACACTAGGCGACTCCGCCTCGACACCCGAGTGGTGAGTTAATTCTTTTAGCTTTCTGATTGTAGTATTTTCATTAAAGAGCATTGCATCAAATGTTTTCATGAAATTTGGTATGTAGATGCCATAAGCTGAGGCCATCCGGATCCTCCAGGACTGGATCGTCATTCTCGATCAGACGATCGTGAACTTCAGGCACAAAATTTAAGAATTGGTAAGTCAAAAATTGATTTGATTGATTTGAGGCTTTGAAGATTCTTGAATCTTGACTGATCGCCCCTGGTCCAACAACGAGCTGAGCTGGCATATGTCCGTGTGAGGGTAGGGGTGACTAGGGGAGCTGGACCCTCATCCCAGGCAGATGCTAGGGAGGAGTTGCAGGACCACCTGGCAAGAGCCCTCGAACGGGCTAAGGAGAGGGAAGCTGAGTTAGCCGAGATGGTGAGAATCGAGCACTCTTAGTTAGGAGCAGTTCTTCTTTCAATTCATCTTTGCCTGACTTGCGTGCTTGTTAATGTCCTGCAGAAGAAAGAACTGGAGGCTTCCCTAGCCTCTCGACAGGAGCAAGATGTACGTATCGAGGAGCTGACACGCCGCATCGGAGATATCGGGACAGTGGAGAGACTGGAGGGTCGCCTTGCCGAGGCGAAGGAGAGGGAGGCCGAGGCGCGAGCCTGAGAGATGGCCATGGTGATATGAGAGCGATGTTCTCTCAACCAACTGGAGACCTTGCGATGGTGGGTACTGTGGAGGTACCAGGGCCGAGGTGCGCCTGGAGAGGAAGCAGCTAGGCACGTCAATCCCTCGGAGTCACTGCAGATCGTAGAGGGTGTAGAGTTCACCATGAAGGAGCTCCTAGGGCTGATGCAGTCCCCCACGGCGGAGCAGAGAGTAGCCCAGCCAGCAGCCTCAGGTTCGAGAGCTTCATGGTCGTCAGACTCACGAGAGAGGAGGAGCAGGGATGAGGGTGAGACGAGTAGCTGGCATAGCCGGCCTTGCATTGATGGGGATCAGTGAGCAAGAGAGAGAGAGAGAACCAAGTGGATACAGCAGCTGACTTTTGTACACTGGGGGTGTGCCCCTAGAATCTTATGTAATCAATGGAATGAAATAGACATGTTTGAAAAATGAGGCTCATTTCTTCGGTGTACTTCTTGGCTTGTTTGATGTCGTCTTCCCTTTTCACCTGTTTCAACTACACTTAAAAGGGAAAAAGGTTAGTGTAGTCTGATTTTAGCCCCCTGCCCGAGATAGATCATTCCTTTCCTCGATGCAGGGTCAGAGGGCTAAATCTTATTAACAAGATCGGAGTAAATAAGTAAACATGGGATGCACATGCAAAAATGCAAATAGAAAGTAAATATGAACATGCAAATGCTCAAACGGATGCAAAACATATTTTTGGGGGTTTGGATTTTTCACATTTTTATGTTTCTTTTGTGTTTTTCATGCTTTCTATGGGCTTTTAGTTTTTATCATTTTTTTTATATTTTGATCATTTTCACCTTTTTTTTATTCCCTCTTCTTTTTTTTAAAATTTTACGACCTAGTGTTTTTGTTGCCAACGCCTGGTGACCACCCGTATGGCATCTGACCTACATGAGAATGAGAATTTTTTACTAACCTCCCAGGTATCCTGAGCGCACATCTAGGTTGATTTGGGCCTCTAGACTCCTCGAATGATAGTCCTGCCGGTTAAGTCTTATCCAGATGATAATACCATCATGTCACGCTTAGGCTCCCAGTTGCTTCCAACCACAGGGATACACTCAAAAAGCGTTCGAGGTAAATGATTTGCCCGACCTAAGTCTATTTTCTCACAACTCTAGATGGTATATGATGGAAAACCTTGGAACCCTAACGGCCAACCGTGCAACGCTGACCTAGAATCAGACGTCGTCGCACCCATAGGTGATGCGCTTGCATTGGCCTAAGCCCAAGGTTAAAATAAGAAGACATCGAGGTGGTAGATAGAGGTCTTGACCGGCCATAAACAGGGAGACTCCTTCGCAGTGACGGCTTTTGCTTTTCGAAGTGGACAACCATATGTGTGCTTTGCTGAGCAAGGTCGTAGGCCTTAGCAGGGTTCACCCTTCGGGACCTCCATTGAGCCTTCATCTTCGGGGGGAGATGGAAGAATGTTAGGGATAAACCTCCTGAGAGGACCGGTAAAACCGTTAACCCGGCGAGCCAACAGAGGACCTACTTGACTCTCCCCTTTCAAGCAACTTTGGACCAAGCCTTGAGCGTTTTCGTTTCATTGCCCCTTATAACTTCAAACACTGCCCTATTCTCGTGCTCTGACCCAGGCTCGAGGGGATGGATCCTACTCTTGCCTTGAGGGGATTGTACTTCAGCTTCCATATTCTCAGCATTTTAAGGGCGCCGGCTGTCTCATTTGGTCGAGGAGGAAGAGAACAAAGATTATGACTTTTCTGTAGACCTTTGGGGTTGTAGTCCCGCGATCAATGACACCCAAGAGGGGGGTGAATTGGGTGTTTACAAATTTTAAAGAAACTTTTGACTTTTTACAAAATATGTGATATACATTAATTAGCAATTTGAAAATTGTTTAACTAATTCTCTCAATCTCTCCGTTCCCACACGACCATATAACGAAAATAATCAAACCATACAAATAACACACAATGCACAGCGGTTTTTAAGGTGGTTCGGATGCAACGACGGTAATCCTACGTCCACCCCTCACCAAACCCGGTGAGGCTTCACTCGGGGATAAATCCCCAAACGGAGACGACGCTCCAACCACACACGTAGGACGACACCTGCCCACACACACGGGGACGCACCCCAACACACGCACACACACAGAGACGAGGTCTCCAACACGATCCAACAAGCGGATCAACAAAGCACACACACGCTACGACAAGTGCAGCACTCCACACACACAAACACTAAGATCTAGATAAAACCACACACACACACGCAGATCTAAGAAGACCTACGCACAGAAGAATCAAATACAACACACACACACACACACACACACACACACGACCACGGATCCAACAACGATCCACACACACACAAGTTTTCGAAGTTTATGAGGAACATAAATATAACACCCAAAACACAAAGGCAATGAGGCACAGTTTAGAAAACTCCTAATTTGGCTTCCCTTTGAACGTATGCTGCTGATTTTTGAACGTGGCTTCAATCTTCACTTGAGTAGAGCTTGAAAGACTTCATATGGATCTTGAGAAACAATATTCTTTCACCTTTTAGCAGCCTTTTCTCGAATCGGTGCTTGCTTGCTTCTTCTTCTTTCCCCCTTGGGCAATCTTCCTTTGTGTGACGACCCGAGGATCCGAGTACCGGAAAGGAACCGGCGCGTCTCGAATCTCGGTCCGCCAACCCACGAGCCCGAAGACTCAGAAGGGTAGAAAGGAGTGGTGTGGGGGGTACAAGAGAAGTTGCAACGACCACAGAGATAGCACAATAATCTAAAATAAAATGCACATAATAATATAATTAAATAAACTACTATAAGGTCCACAGTGTCTCATGTCCAAAGGAAAGTACAGTCAACGGGAAAGAAAGTACAACAACACGGGGCATCCCCCGGAGTACAACTACACGGGGCATCCCCCGACTCTAGCAGACTGGCGACTAACCCTGACTAGAAGAACCGCGCTGAAACTTGGCCGAGCCTCTCGAAGACCCCGCCTCACCTGAAAAGCAGGGGTGAGCCTCATTTCATTGGCCCAGTAGGGATCCCGCGAATCCCCACCTCGCACGAGAAGCGAGAAGGCAGAAGGTAACCCTACCAAACAAGAGTACGGTAGAACCGATAAGCTAAAATAAATAAACGGAAAAGCTGACTACTCTAACAGTACCGCACTACGGAACCTCGGTCCAACAAAACGAGAGTCCACACCTGCCAGTGAACAGGAGCACCACCCACTAGAAGAACGACCGGATGCGTCCCCTGAAGTCTTATACCGCGTCACAAGTGTCTAGCTACTACGCCCCGGGCTTGAGACTCAGACACACTCAGTAACCAGAAGTAACCGCAAAACAAGGACTAGCTGAGGTCACGCTCGTCAGCGTGGGTCCGAACCCTCAGCCTCATGTGCACACTCAGACCGTACGCCCTAGGCCTATCCTCTAGCTGGTATTTCCCCCTAAACCCGGACTCGGAAGTACGCGGGGGCCCTGCGATAACCAGCCTACTCACCGCCTCTCTCGGGTACGCCGCTCAGCCACTCCCAGGCGAGCTAGCACACGCGTGCCGTGGGAAAGCTACGACTAGTGGTAGGGTCACTGGAAGTAAGGACTAATCCACGGAAACCACCGACCAAACACTAGCACAAACTCTCGATGACCATACGATAGGCACGGATGCCGGGGACACGCATGAGGTCCAACCGTCCCTCAAGTCACGCGGCACCCCTACCGAGGAAACTGATTCTCCGGGGAACCCCGGGCGCCCATGTGGCTCTCACTGGGTGCCCACGGCATCCCTAGGGCCACACGCCACAACCGGGTCCATAACTCACCCAACCGGAGGTCACGCTACCCGCAAGAACACGGTTCGGGGGAGGGGGATGGTCGCGCTAGGTACCCCTAGCGCGACACCGAAGAACGTGCTAGCTATGGCTAGCGTGATCTTCCATGTCGCGCTACCCAAATCTAGCGCGTTCACACCTGAACGCGCTAGTCTTGGATAGCGCGATCTAGAGATCGCGCTACCAGAACCAGGCGCGTTCCCCACCGCCTTACTGTTCATCTTCTCAGACGGACACGCACATGCTCGGACGACACGGCGTGCTCATCAAGAACGCGCCACTGGACTATAGCGCGACAACGGGCCGAGCCCGGTTCGTGAAATATGCCCAGAAAATGTAAAACCACGCCCATTCACCACCCTTGGTGAAGGGAAAACAACGGGGGATCACCCTACAACGTCCTAGCATGCATCTAGAGCCCCCAAATCGATAAAAAACTCCACGAATCGACGAATCCGGCGCTCAAACCCCAAGCATGAAAACGACCCTCCCGGCATGGATTTAACCCCACTAGGCCTCTCCACGGCCTAAAAATCACGGGGAATGCTATGAAGAGGGCAAGGATCCGTCCCCCTACCTCAAGGAAGCTTGAAATCCACCGAATCGCCGCCGATCTCAAAATCTAGCTCAACCACGAACTCCTCTCCCACGCACCAATGGGGACACCGCCACGATCCTCTCGCCATCGCCGTCGTCACCGCACCGTCGCCGTCGTCCGCCACCCGTCGCCGGAGGAGGAAGGGGCGCCGCGAGGTCCAACGGGCAAGAAGGGGGGGTGTGACCGTTGCGCTCACGGGGGAGGAAAGAAGAAAGAAGAAAAAAGAAAGAAAAGGGAAAAAGAAAAAGGCTATAAATAGAAAATCTGAAAAATGCCAAAAATACCGAAAAATAGAAAAATACACCTCCTCGATCGCCTCGACGCGCTGATCACAACGGTACCACTCGCGGGCTGGTGAACGACCCGGTTCACCCGCTACAGGGTTCCGAAGGATTCGCCGAAACCCGTACGCGGAAATCGGAAAACGTGCACGGAAAAGTCGCGGACACACTCCGGGCCTCTGAAACAACTCCGGATCACGCCGATCCGAACACGAAAGATGTCCGAAACAAAATTTCGGACACAACAGGGTCAAGCACCCCGATAAACCAGATCCGGGACCCACAACGAAGGATCCGGAAGGTTCGGGACACTACAGCCCTCCCCCCTTAAACGAATTTCGTCCTCGAAATTCAAGGACAAGGCACAAGGACGGGGGAAAGACTCACACAAATAAATAAGGATACAGCTCCCGCATCTCATCCTCGCGCTCCCAAGACGCTTCGCCGCCAGAATGACACTGCCAGACCACCTTAACCAACGGAATAACCTTATTCCGCAGGCGCTGCTCCCACCGATCCTCAATGCGAACAGGAAACTCTGGAAGGGACAGATCTGGGGTCACCTCAGGCCAAACGGCATCCTCGAGAACATGAGAATCATCGGGCATGTACTTCCGAAGCATCGACACGTGGAACACATCATGCACGGCGGAAAGCTCCGGAGGTAGCTGCAACCGATAAGCAACTTCCCCAATACGCTCAACGATGGAAAAGGGGCCAATGTAGCGGGGACTCAGCTTCCCACGCCTACCGAAGCGCATCACGCCCTTCATGGGAGACACTCTCAAGAAAACTCGATCTCCCACAGCAAAGCTGAGAGGTCGCCTCCTCCGATCGGCATAACTCTTCTGCCGGCTCTGAGCTGCCAACATCTTCTGCCGAATGAGATGCACCACCTCAACGCACTGCTGCACCAAATCTGGTCTGGTCAAGGCACGTTCGCCCACCTCGAACCAATCAAGCGGAGTCCGACAAGGTCACCCATACAACGCCTCATAGGGAGCCATACCGATGCTCGAATGATAGCTGTTGTTGTAGGCAAACTCCACTAATGGCAGATGGTGGGTCCAACTCCCCTGCCACTCCAAGCAACATGCTCGCAACATGTCCTCTAAAGTCTGAATGGTCCGCTCAGACTGACCATCCGACTGAGGATGATAGGCCGAGCTGAATGCCAACTCAGTGCCTAGAGCTTTCTGGAAGCTCCTCCAGAATCCAGAAGTGAAACGGGGGTCACGATCGGACACGATGGAGATAGGTACTCCATGCAACGGGACGATCCGCTCCACGTACAGACGAGCCAAGCATTGCACGCTCCAACTGACCTTGACTGGCAGCAACCGCGCCGTCTTCGTCAGTCTATCCACTAGCAACCAGGTACTATCCTCCCCGCTGGACGTCCTCGGCAATCCGACCACAAAATCAGTGGTCACGTGGTCCCACTTCCACGCGGGAATGTCCAAGGGCTGAAGTGTGCCTCCTGGTCGCTGGTGCTCAGCCTTCACCTGCTGACAGGTCAAACACCTGGCCACAAATTCCGTAACATCTCTCTTCATGCCATGCCACCAAAACTGCCTCTTCAGGTTCTGGTACATCTTGGCTGATCCGGGGTGCACGGCATACCGACTCTCGTGAGCCTCATGCAATACAGTACGCCGCACCTGCCCCTCGGCTGGCACATACAACCTACCTCTAAACCTCACGGCTCCATCCTCACCAAGCTCCACCTCGGCCATCGATAAAATACGAGGTAGCTCGGGGTCCGCTCGCTGGGCCTCAGTCACCTGTCGACGCACCGCGGGCGTGACAGTCAGACTCGCAAGGACAGTCGAACCCTGGTCCTGAGGGACCTTGAGCCTAAAAGTCATGGCCGGGACCTGCTCCCAAAGCTTCCACTTCCTCAACAACAACCGACTGACCGATACCCTCCTACTCAGGGCATCAGTCACGACGTTCATCCTGCTAGGCTGATAAGACAGAGTAACGTCATAATCCTTCATGTACTCCATCCATCTCCTCTGCCTAAGGTTAAGGTCCTTCTGCGTGAACGCATACCTCAAACTCTGATGGTCAGTGAAAAGCTCAAACCTCTCTCCGTACAAATAATGCCTCCAGATCTTCAGAGCGAAGATCACCGCTGCCAACTCAAGATCATGAGTAGGGTAGTTCGCCTCATGTGGCTTCAATTGCCGCGACGCATACGCCACAACTCTCCCATGCTGCATCAACACAACACCGAGGCCTACCTCGGAAGCATCTGTACACACCACGAAACCACCCGAGCCAGATGGCAACACCAAAACTGGAGTAGTGGTAAGCAATCTCTTCAGCTCCATGAAGCTCCGCTCACACTCCTCCGTCCAGACGAACGGCACCTCTTTCTGCGTAAGCCTGGTCATCGGGGCCGCAATACGAGAGAAATCCTGAATAAACCTCCGATAATAGCCTGCAAGTCCCGAGAAACTCCGAATCTCCGTGACAGAACTCGGCCTCGGCCACTGCACCACCGCCTCGACCTTGGCCGGGTCCATGGAAACACCATCACCAGAAATAACATGCCCCAGAAAGTGCACCTCTCGGAGCCAGAACTCGCACTTGCTGTACTTGGCATACAACTGGTGATCGCGCAGGGTCTGCAATACCTCTCTCAAATGCTGCACATGCTCCTCAGCAGACCGTGAATACACAAGGATATCGTCCACAAACACGACCACAAACTGGTCCAAGTACGGACGAAACACCCTATGCATCAAATCCATAAATGCCGCGGGAGCATTGGTGAGCCCGAACGGCATCACCAAGAACTCATAATGCCCATACCTCGACCGAAACGCCGTCTTCTCCACGTCCGACTCTCAGATCCGCAGTTGGTAATAACCCGATCTCAAATCGATCCTCGAAAACACTTGGGCCGACTGAAGCTGATCGAACAAGTCATCAATCCGCGGCAACGGATACTTGTTATTAACAGTCGCCTGGTTCAACTGACGGTAGTCGATGCACAGTCTCAAACTACCATCCTTCTTCTTCACAAACAACACCGGTGCACCCCACGGGGAATAACTAGGATGAATATACCCCTTGGCCAGTAACTCCTGTAATTGCGCCTTCAGCTCTCGCAACTCGGCAGGCACCATCCGATAAGGGGCCTTCGACATAGGCGCCGTACCTGGCACCACCTCAACCACGAAATCAATCTCTCATTGCGGTGGCAACCCTAGCAACTCCTCAGGAAAAACATCGGGGAACTCGCACACGACAGGAACATCCTCTACCTCAAGACCCTGCTGCTCGACCAAAACCACGGATGCGAGAAAGCCCTGACAACCTGCATCAAGCAAACGATGCGCACGGATAGCCGAAATAAGCAAGCGGGAAGAGGAAGACCGAATACCTTGGAAATAGAAGGTGGGTCCACGAAGCTGTCGGAAGTAGACCTTCTTCGAGCCGTAATCTACCAAAGCATGATGAACCTCGAGCCAATCCATGCCCAAAATCACATCAAAGTCCTGAAGCGGTAACGCGTAGAGTCTAGCCAGCAAGTTCCGCCCTTCCACCCACACAGGTACCTTCTCAAAGCAGTACGGGGTGATCATGAAGTCACCGGTAGGCAACTCTACCGCCAAGTCACAGGACACCTCAGTCACCGGGTCCTCCATGCTCTGGGCAAAATCCTCCGAGATGAACGAATGAGAAGCACCTGAATCAAACAAAACACGAGCCGCACAACCCAAAATCGAAAGAGTACCTTCCACCAAATGCGACGCCTCAGCCTCCGCCCTGGTAATGTGAGTCACTCTGCCTCGGGATCTCTGCCTCCCCACAGTAGCTGACCGTGACAACTGAGGAAACTGTTCCTGCTGATGGTACTGCTGCGGCTGTGCTGATGACTGCTGGGGCAGAAACTACTGCTGCTGCTGCTGAAACTCGTGCGGCTGGCGTGGTCTCTGCGGACAGTCACGTGCCATGTGCCCTGGCTGGTCGCACCTGAAGCAAATCACGGGCGCCGAACACGGTCTGCCTGGATGAGAACCACCGCACTTGGGACAACCGCCCCGAGCACCTGACACCGAACCCTGACGCTGTAAAGCTACGGACTGCTGATCACTGGCCGACGACTCCTGCTGTGACTGCCCCTTCTTACCCCGGCGTCTCCCGCCGAGGCCCGCCTCCTTGAGTAACTTCTTGAGCCTCGAGCCAAAGGACGAAGACTCTGGCACAGGAGCCACAGACTGCGTCGCCACTGAACCACCTGCCGAGAGCTGGACGGTACTCTGCTGCTGCACTGCTGACGGCTGGCCAAAACCTGCCTACACCTGACTAGCACTGCCCTACCCTCGAACCTTCTGCAAATCTCTCTCCAGTGCCGATGCTGCCTTGCACGCCGCATCCAAAGTGGTCAATCCTGACGCAAGAAGATGATGCCTCAACTCTAGCCTCAAACCACCCACAAACTGATCGGTCTTGACCTCCTCATCTGCCACGATATGAGGAGCATAACGGCCCAACTTGATAAACCTGGCACGGTACTGCATCACCGTCATGTCACCCTGAGTCAACTCCATAAACTCACGCAACCTCTGCGACCTGACAAAAGACGGGCAGAAGGCACGCTCAAAAGCCGCGATGAACTCCTGCCAAGTAATCTGTCGAAGAGGACAAGATCAGAACGCTGAACCCCACTTTGACGTCCACCAAGTACGGGCCGATCCCTGAAGACGATGAGTAGCCAGCGCCACCTGCTCCTCCTCGGGACACTCCATCGCACTGAAAATCCGCTGAACATCATCCAGCCACTCTCTGGCCACCTTAGGATCTGGCTGCCCACTGAAAGAAGGAGGTTGGAACGGCAAAAACTCCTTCAGTACACGACCATGACCACCACGAGCCCGGTCCTCACCAGCATCGCCACCCTACTGCTGATGATCTTCCTGCTGCTGACCTCCCTGCTGCCGCTGAAACACATACTCAAACATGCCTCGGAAGAAGTCATCCATCCTTGGAGCTCTCGCATCTCCAGATACACCCTCGGAAACTGAAGCCCTGCTCTGCTCCTCTGGACCACCACTAGACTCTCCCTGCTGGGCACGAGTCCTCCTCTGTGGCGCCATAACACACCTAGCATCAAAGAAAAGCAACCGGAAATCAATAAAACACACGACCCTAAGCCAGTCGCCGACTGTACATGACATTCATGGACCTTCTGGACCACTGTAATTCGTTCCAAGTGCCGATGCACCTCCAGAGCCTACGCTCTGATACCAGCTGTGACGACCCGAGGATCCGAGTACCGGAAAGGAACCGGCGCGTCTCGAATCTCGGTCCGCCAACCCACGAGCCCGAAGACTCGGAAGGGTAGAAAGGAGTGGTGTGGGGGGTACAAGAGAAGTTGCAACGACCACAAAGATAGCACAATAATCTAAAATAAAATGCACATAATAATATAATTAAATAAACTACTACAAGGTCCACAGTGTCTCATGTCCAAAGGAAAGTACAGTCAACGGGAAAGAAAGTACAACAACACGGGGCATCCCCCGGAGTACAACAACACGGGGCATCCCCCGGCTCTGGCAGACTGGCGACTAACCCTGGCTAGAAGAACCGCGCTGAAACTCGGCCGCGCCTCTCGAAGACCCCGCCTCACCTGAAAAGCAGGGGTGAGCCTCATTTCATTGGCCCAGTAGAGATCCCGCGAATCCCCACCTCGCACGAGAAGCGAGAAGGCAGAAGGTAACCCTACCAAACAAGAGTACGGTAGAACCGATAAGCTAAAATAAATAAACGAAAAAGCCGACTACTCTAACAGTACCGCACTACGGAACCTCGGTCCAACAAACGCGAGTCCACACCTGCCAGTGAACAAGAGCACCACCCACTAGAAGAACGACCGGATGCGTCCCCTGACGTCTTATACCACGTCACAAGTGTCTAGCTACTACGCCCCGGGCGTGAGACTCAGACACACTCAGTAACCAGAAGTAACCGCAAAACAAGGACTAGCTGAGGTCACGCTCGTCAGCGCGGGTCCGAACCCTCAGCCTCGTGTGCACACTCAGACCGTACGCCCTAGGCCTGTCCTCTAGCTGGTATTTCCCCCTAAACCCGGACTCGGAAGTACGCGGGGGCCCTGCGGTAACCAGCCTACTCACCGCCTCTCTCGGGTACGCCGCTGAGCCACTCCCAGGCGAGCCAGCACACGCGTGCCGTGGGAAAGCTATGACTAGTGGTAGGGTCACTGGAAGTAAGGACTAATCCACGGAAACCACCGACCAAACACTAGCACAAACTCTCGATGACCATACGATAGGCACGGATGCCGAGGACACGCATGAGGTCCAACCGTCCTTCAAGTCACACGGCACCCCTACCGAGGTAACTGATTCTCCGGGGAACCCCGGGCGCCCCTGTGGCTCTCACTGGGTGCCCACGGCATCCCTAGGGCCACACGCCACAACCGGGTCCATAACTCACCCAACCAGAGGTCATGCTACCCGCAAGAACACGGTTCGGGGGAGGGGGATGGTCGCGCTAGGTACCCCTAGCGCGACACCGAAGAACGCGCTAGCTATGGCTAGCGCGATCTTCCATGTCGCGCTGCCCAAAGCTAACGCGTTCACACCTGAATGCGCTAGTCTTGGATAGCGCGATCTGGAGATCGCGCTACCAGAACCAGGCGCGTTCCCCACCGCCTTACTGTTCGTCTTCTCAGACGGACACGCTCGGACGACACGGCGCGTTCATCAAGAACGTGCCACTGGACTATAGCGCGACAACGGGCCGAGCCCGGTTCGCGAAATACACCTAGAAAATGTAAAACCACGCCCATTCACCACCCCTGGTGAAGGGAAAACAACGGGGGATCACCCCACAACGTCCTAGCATGCATCTAGAGCCCCCAAATCGATCAAAAACTCCACGAATCGACGGATCCGGCGCTCAAACCCCAAGCATGAAAATGACCCTCCCGGCATGGATTTAACCCCACTCGGCCTCTCCACGGCCTAGAAATCACGGGGAATGCTATGAAGAGGGCAAGGATCCGTCCCCCTACCACAAGGAAGCTCGAAATCCACCGAATCGCCGCCGATCTCAAAATCTAGCTCAACCACGAACTCCTCTCCCACGCACCAATGGGGACACCGCCACGATCCTCTCGCCACCGCCGTCGTCACCGCGCCGTCGCCGTCGTCCGCCACCCGTCGCCGGAGGAGGAAGGGGCGCCGCGAGGTCCAACGGGCAAGAAGGGGGGGGTGTGACCGTTGCGCTCACGGGGGAGGAAAGAAGAAAGAAGAAAAAAGAAAGAAAAGGGAAAAAGAAAATTGCTATAAATAGAAAATCTGAAAAATGCCAAAAATATCGAAAAATAGAAAAATACACCTCCTCGATCGCCTCGACGTGTTGATCGCAACGGTACCACTCGCGGGCTGATGAACGACCCGGTTCACCCGCTACAGGGTTCCGAAGGATTCGCCGAAACCCGTACGCGGAAATCGGAAAACGCGCACGGAAAAGCCGCGGACACACTCCGGGCCTCCGAAAAAACTCCGGATCACGCCGATCTGAACACGAAAGATGTCCGAAATAAAATTTCAGACACAATAGGGTCAGACACCCCGATAAACCAGATCCGGGACCCACAACGAAGGATCCGGAAGGTCCAGGACACTACACTTTGAATCCTTGCTTGCTTGCTTTTTCACTTCCTTGGAGGTTGCTAGCTTCAGCTTTGGCTTGAAACACCTTGGAGATGGATGAAGAACTTACTAAATGGAGTATGTTTGCAAGAGTTCCTGAAGCCTTCTTCTTGCCTTGATAGCCTCCCTCTTGATCTCTCTTTGTTGGTTGCTTGCTTCTTCACTTGGATGGGGGTATATTGGCTTCAGTTTTGCTTCAATGTGTTGAGAAAGGATGAAGAACTTCAGCTTGAAGCACTGTTCACGGAGGTGCTACAGTACCCGTGAATCTCCTCTTCTAGCCTCCCTTGATCTCTCTTGATCCTCTTGAAGCATTAGGGTTTCTAACCCTCTTGTATGTATTTTATAGCATTTGAATGGTCTATTGAAACCCCCCAGACCAGATCCACATTTTGTGGGTGATTGGGTGACTTTAGGATTAAAGAAATCCATGGAGAATGGCTCTTCTCGAAGTGAAAAACAAAGTCAACATATGTTGGCTCGGGGCTGGCGGTCGACCTGTGGAAGCTGGCGGTCGATAGCTACTGAGAAATCTGTAGAAATTTGATCCCTGGAATTTTTGATCGACCTTGGGCGGTCGTCCGCTGCTGTCGGTCGACCTGGGGCGGTCGACCTCCAGTTTTGCAGTATGAGACTTTTCGCGTTTGGCGCTTCTGGTTGACCGGAATGACCTAGTCCTGCAAAGTTGAAGTGTTAGCCCAATGAAATACATCCAAATAACAATGACTTTGAGTAGTTTATTTCATACATTTGGGGGTTGTATTTCACTTCGTTTATGCATTAGAAACATCAAGACCATTTGAGCATGTTACCATGATTGGAATGAGGAACTAATACATTTGAAGAGTGAACTTGTAAGTTATCAATCCAAGTTGTCATTGTGAACCTCAAATATCATGAATGAAGTTTAGAAGTGAGAGGTATATAGAATACCCATGGTGAGATTGATGACTATGACAAGCTAAGAATCTTACCAATGGTTCTTGATAATAAATGACATATACCACCTGTGTTGACCTGTAGAAAAGTAAGATGCTTATTCACACGTTAGGTTCACCAGGTGACTGTCATGAGTTTGATCCTACAAGCAAGATAGTTAGGGTTAATACCATGCTTGTTCACATTGAAGAGGTTATGAAACCTCTTGCCTCTTGTAGAACTAACATATGCAAACCAAGCATCAAGACCATGTAACCTTTGCCATTTGCCATCTCAACCATATATAGATAACAAGAGCATGAGCAATCAACCACAGGTTTAGTTATCATCACTTAATCATACATTAAATTTTGTTATCATCAAAATCATAACTTAACAATCACAACAATCATCAAAACCATAACTCAACAATCTCTCCCTTTTTTATGATGACAAACTTAGTGATGATGACTAACTTAATGATAAACTTATTAAGGATGATACAACTAATAGAATGGCACAAAAGTTCTTCTCCCTTGTCACACACAATCATCATTTTTTCTCCCCCTTTGACATAATCAAAAAGCGGGATGATACAAATCTTTCTCCCCCTGTGACATGATCAGTAATATCAACAAGCTTATCTCCCTTTGAAACAGCAATAGCCCATCTTATCAAGTCATAAGAAGCAAGGGTAAGTCATGGATGAACAAAGTAATATGATTCCAATCAGAGGAAATCAAATGGTGATTATTCTCACAAATCAATATGATACCATCCAAAGTAAATACAGTCAAGCATGTATTGATACCAATTGAAGGTGGTGATTGGTAGGTTGAATATGAACCAATAGAGAAAGATATTCACAAGATGAGATGTTCAGCAGGATATCATTCAAAATCTAGATCCCATGTCAGATTTTCTCAACATGCAAGAGCAGGAGGACATAACAAGAGAGTTTATTTTGATTTTCAAGTTTTCTGATTTTTATATTTTCTGTAAATGTATAAAAACTCAATGCAAACATGTGACATTATGAATGCATGCAATGCAACTGAACAAACATGATGACAATATGAATGCAATCATATGAAACTCAATGCAAGCATACAATGGAATGAAAAATAACTAGGCCAATTTTTGAACTCAGAAACCATTTTTGGAATGTGATGGATTTTCATATTTTGACATTTTCTGTGATAATGCATGAAGCTATATACATGCAAATGATGCCATATGAGATGTACAATCAAACAAATACATATATATACATGCAACACAGCTCCCCCAGACTTGTTTAAGAGAGGATAGGTATAAGAAGGGTGCATGAGGGTAATGACAATCGGAATGCACATATGTAGCACATGGGAGATTGTGCAATCAGATAGGAGAGTCATGCAATTGCTAATGCAGTCAATCAACTTTCTGAATACATATTAAATCAAATTTCTAGGTGTGTAAGTGAGTAACATGAAAAATGATAGTTGCAATATGGATATTCAGATTTTCAAATTAACACAATGAGACATTTTACAGACTGCACTTTAGTTTTGAGAACAGCGTATTGGAGGCTACGCTCTACCATAATGAGTTTTCACCATCATTTTTCAACTCAACCAATATCACATGATTAGTCAGAATTTTTCAAGAGTGATCAGGTTCAAATAATCTCTTTTTACGCGAGTAAACGCATGGAGCTCATGCCAAAATCCCCGGTTACTCAGAATACTAAACCATTTCACCTCATTTTGAACAGAGATACTAGTCAACACTTTTCAGATATGAACCACATCACGTCTCAGGTGACATGTGTCCAGTTTACTCAGTGAGACCGAGCATTGCTCTATCTTACATTTTCATCCAAGATTTTTCAGTAAGGAGAGGTAGGTAACTTTTTCCTCAACTGTCTCTTCAACATACATGCAGCAAGTTTAACATCTCAAGAGTGTTGATAAGAAATTCATATATCCTTATCTTTAACACTCATTTTCACATTTTATGTATGAAGTGTGCGAATTTGATTCAGCATGTATACCGAAAATATCATGAATACATAACAATGCAACTCCCCCTAAATAGATGCACTTATGAAATATAACCTCCCCTAGAGTGTACGACATGAAACACTCCAATAATGACTCAAATGCAGTAATATTTATCAAGAGGACATAAGGCCATAGAAATGCCAAGGGATGGGGGTGAATAGCATATAATATCAAGCAAACATGCGGAGGGAATGTATGCAACATGCAATGCAAGTATGCAACTGACACCAATCAAATAGATACCAATTGAATGAACTGAATGTAGCTAAGGCATGAGTTCTATTGCAATGTAACATTTGATCATATGGTAGTGAAATATAATATGCAAGATAAAATACAATGTGGTGCAACACTTCTGATGCCATATGGATGAACTAACTTCAGCTAATGCATGAATTCTAATGAAATGCAACCTATGAGCATATAAGAATGCAATGCAATATGCAAAGGCAAGATGCAAAACTTGATTTTCAGACTTTTTTGGACAGATTTCACATGAGGCCATTCACATTCAAATGATAAACAATCAAGCATTTTTCAAGACATTGCCTTCATGAACAAGGGTGCAAATATAATCAAAAATAAACAATGCAACCCGATTGATTTCAAAGATTTATTTAAAAATAGATTTTCAAGATCATTTCACACTTTTGAAATTAGAAATCATTCACAGGCCAATCACCCAAGACACATTTTTCAAGATCTTCAATTTGATTGAACTAATTCGACAAATTCATCATATCAAACTAGAGTAACATCGTGTCAAGTTTTCAAAATTGTATACCTGAGTTCAACATGCATCACCATATACCTTCAAGAGCAAGCAAGCTTAGCAGTAGCCTTAAGCGAGGCTAGCAATTCATTGTTGAGCAGTTCAGATGAAGCAATAGATATGAGGAAGATTTCATGTTTGACATTATCTGAACATTCATGTAGCCATTGAAGTCCCGAAACTCACACAGCAATGTCATGATCAATTTAGATATGGCAATTAGTAAGAGATGCATGTCTCCAAGGATGAGTTCAATTTACAATTCAGAATCGTTCATTCAAAAGACAAGCTCCCCCTTTCTATGTGCACAAATTACACAAATGACATTTTTGTGTTTTGAAAATCATGCAACCTATGACCTAAATGAACATGTGACTCATGGTACCAGGCGGAGGCACATTCTCACGCATGGTGAAAGATTTCAGACAAGAATGACTTACCTTTCCTCAAGTCACCATTTGATATACCATGTAGTCATGCAATGATAATCAAACAGATGAATTTTCAGATTCATGAAATGTAGGCATGCAATGGTGGTTCATGAAAAGTGCAATTGCATTCTAATGACAAAAAATAATTTTTTTTATGGAGATATGGTTGAAACAAATGTGAGTGTTTCAAATAGAGCTCAGAAGATAATTCTCAATACTTGTGCCTTGTGCATCCATCATCTTTCAAGTCTTCCACCTGATTTGTCTCGTGAGAGGTGTTTGATCAACCTTACCTATTTAACCCATTCTTAATCAAAGGATGCGAGCTTTTCATACCATGCCTTAGGTACTTGCTTTAGCACATACAAGGACTTCCACCAGCTTGTACTTGAGTCGATCCTGGAGGTTGTTCCAGTTCTGGTATCCCATCTCCTCGTGGCAATTGAGAAAGTTCTCATTATTTTTCATCCTTGCGAGATATTCCTTTTATTAACTCAAGCTTGGCCATGCCTAGCCCATCATCTTTTAGATTTTGAGAGTGTAATCTGCATCCAAGAAAAAAAAGACTTGATTTGTCAGTTTTGATTCAAATTTATTAACAATGACATGATAAAATCTTTTAACAACCAACATATTTTAGACAACTCTAGATGTAATGCATGACTCATGTGTGAACCTTAACATTAATCCCATATGACGAATGTGGTTACTCCCCCTTAATATGTGCATGAATGCAAGATGTTCATTAACATCCTAATGTCATGTGCAGCCTGTAACTAATTGACTCATAGTACCTGGCGGAGAACTTAGATCCGAAGATCACCTTACGCGTAGTGATAGCTTTCAGACAGGCGTAACATGCCCATCCACATGTCACCATTTGATATACTATGTAGTCAAAGATGATGATAGTAGAAGGATTGCTATGCATTATGACATGAATACACAATGTTCAACTTTTGCATGACAGAGTATGAAAATATATGCAAACTCAAAATATGTAGTGAGATCATGATCTGAAGAATCTTCAAGCTCTCCTACAACAAGATGCTATATGACAAGTGATATACACACAGATATGCAAATAACTATGGATGGAATGCATGTACAGGCATGTGAATTATCACAAGACTATTCAGCACAATATGAATCAAACCATGACACAATTACTGAAGATAGTGAGAGGGATATCACCTGAGCTTCCAAATTTTAGTTTTTAATTTTTCTTTTAACCTGATTTATGCAACTTGGCCCGTGTGCATTACCTTTTTGACGAAGACAGATTTCATACTTTACATTCATATGACACACCTGCAAAACAGATTTCTCATTTGGCATTCTTAGGTATCCAAACCATCTTGAGTCCTTGTGGGTTAGCAGCAACATGGGCATGTGGTTTCTAATTTTTGACAACATTCAAATCATCATTTTTCTTTAGAAAACAATCGTGCTTAACATTATCTGATTTGCCAAAGTGATGGAGGGGAGCACGTGGCATCACATTTTTTCTTCTCATTGGTTCTACTGATATATGTGTGTGAGCATGATGTGTTGAGTGGGAGTTCTTTCTCTTCAACAATAATCAGCAATGTGAAGTTGTATGACCCCTTTTACCACAGTGATTGCAATGCATGAAAGATTTTGTGGTGAAAGCTTTCTTTACATTTTTCAAAATAGCTTGGTTTCTGCATGCTTTCAAGTCATCATTTTTCTTAACAAAGCAATCATGCATCATGTGACCACATTTACCACAATAAAAACAGGAAGGATTTTTGTTGGAAATATGGTGTTTAGCATTGTTTTTCCTAGCATGATCAATTGTACAAGAAGAATTATTTTTCAGCTTTGAGGTTTGGTTCACTTTCTGCTTATCATCGCATTTTTGAGTTTTCTTGATAGCATGCTGGACTGGGTGAGCATTTGAGGTACTAACTACATCCGAACTCGAAACAAAAGAAGTAAACAATTTATTTTCAATTTTTTTTTATTGACCGGATTATAGCCTAGCCCTTCTCTTTGAAAGTTCACTTTCATTCCCAACAGTTTGTCCAAGTTTTCTTGACCATTAACAAATTTAGACAATGAAGCATTCAAATCAAGGATTTCCTTTTCAAGTGATGAGATGTGCAATTCATAAGAAAAAAGTTTATTTTCATAAGAAGTGATTTTTTCATTCAAATGTTCATTGATGGTTTTGTAGCTTTCCATTTCTTGTTCTAACACATGCACATTTTCGCATTCATCAACAAGCACACATTTTTCTTTTTCAAAAGCAAGCAGTCTTTCAGAAATGGCATTGTTCAACTGTTTCAGTTCTTCATTTTCTTTTTGAAGTTTTTCAAGATTTTTCACGTTGCTTTCAAGTAAGGAGTTCTGAATTAATAAAGCACTATTCTCCTTTTCAAGTTCCGAGCATATATTACAAGAAGCATTCTCAAAAAAAGCAAGTTCAGATTTCTTTTTCAATTTTGTGTTTTCAGACTTAACTTTCTTGTACTTATCAACCAATTCTTCATAGGCATTCAATAACTCTTCACAGTCAAATTCATCTTCATTATCAGAGTCAGAGTTTACCTTTGAGCTTGATTCACTTGGCTGATCGCTCCCTTGTTCACTCGTGCCTACTACAAGACATTGGTCTCCATGCTCTTCCTGAATTTTGGTTAATCCATCCAAGATGTCCTTCGTGGATCTGCAATAGGAGACAAAAGGAAAGTGCTTAGAATTTACTTCAGTAATAAGCAATTTTAAAACTAAGGAATTTTGATCATGTTTAAGTTTTTGATTTTCAGTCCAGACATTTTTGTCCTTAGGCAACTCATAAGGGCCATATGAAATAAGCTTCCATAGCTTAAGGTCATATGAGTTGACAAGACTGCACATTCTTCCTAGCCACAAATCAAAATTGCAACCATCAAACACGGGTGGAGAGTTTAAGGTGTACATCATGGTAGTCATTGATCTGGATCACTCTAGATCGTTAGATCTATAAACAATCGAGCCTTAGCTTTGATACCAATTGTAATCCCGCGATCAATGACACCCAAGAGAGGGGTGAATTAGGTGTTTACAATTTTAAATAAACTTTTGACTTTTTACAAAATATGTAATATACATTAATTAGTAATTTGAAAACTGTTTAACTAATTCTCTCAATCTCTCCGTTCCCACACGACCATATAACAAAAACAATCAAACTACACAAATAACACACAATGCACAGCGGTTTTTAAGGTGGTTCGGATGCAACGACGATAATCCTACGTCCACCCCTCACCAAACCCGGTGAGGCTTCACTCGAGGATAAATCCCCAAACGGACACGATGCTCCAACCACACACGTAGGATGACACCTGCCCACACACACGGGGATGAACCCCAACACACGCGCACACACAGAGACAAGGTCTCCAACACGATCCAACAAGCGGATCAACAAAGCCCACACACGTTGCGACAAGTGCAGCACTCCACACACACAAACACTAAGATCTAGATAAAACCACACACACACGCAGATCTAAGAAGACCTACGCACAGACGAATCAAATACAACACACACACACACGACCACAGATCCAACAACGATTCACACACACACAAGTTTTCGCAGTTTATGAGGAACATAAATATAACACCCAAAACACAAAGGCAATGAGGCACAGTTTAGAAAACTCCTGATTTGGCTTCCCTTTGAACGTATGCTGCTGATCTTTGAATGTTGCTTCAATCTTCACTTGAGCAGAGCTTGAAAGACTTCATATGGATCTTGAGAAACAATATTCTTTCATCTTTTAGCAGCCTTTTCTCGAATCGGTGCTTGCTTGCTTCTTCTTCTTTCCCCCTTGGGCAATCTTCCTTTGAATCCTTGCTTGCTTGCTTCTTCACTTCCTTGGAGGTTGCTAGCTTCAACTTTGGCTTGAAACACCTTGGAGATGGATGAAGAACTTACTAAATGGAGTATGTTTGCAAGAGTTCCCGTAGCCTTCTTCTTGCCTTGATAGCCTCCCTCTTGATCTCTCTTTGTTGGTTGCTTGCTTCTTCACTTGGATGGGGGTAGATTGGCTTCAGTTTTGCTTCAATGTGTTGAGGAAGGATGAAGAACTTCAGCTCGAAGCACTGTTCACGGAGGTGCTACAGTACCCGTGAATCTCCTCTTCTAGCCTCCCTTGATCTCTCTTGATCCCCTTTAAGCATTAGGGTTTCTAACCCTCTTGTATGTGTTTTATAGCATTTGAATGGTCTATTGAAACCCCCCAGACCAGATCCACATTTTGTGGGTGATTGGGTAACTTTAGGATTAAAAAAATCCATGGAGAATGGCTCTTCTCGAAGTGGAAAACAAAGTCAACATATGTTGGCTCGGGGTGGGCGGTCGACCTGTGGAAGCTGGCGGTCGACCGCTACTGAGAAATCTATAGAAATTTGATCCCTAGAATTTTCGGTCGACCTTGGGCGGATGACCGCTACTGCCGGTCGACCTCCAGTTTTGCAGTATGAGACTTTTCGCGTTTGGCGATTCTGGTTGACCGGAATGACCTAGTCCTGCAAAGTTGAAGTGTTAGCCCAATGAAATACATCCAAATAACAATGACTTTGAGTAGTTTATTTCATACACTTGGGGGTTGGATTTCACTTGGTTTATGCATTAGAAACATCAAGATCATTTGAGCATGTTACCGTGATTGGAATGAGGAACTAATGCATTTGAAGAGTGAACTTGTAAGTTATCAATCCAAGTTGTCATTGTGAACCTCAAATATCATGAATGAAATTTAGAAATGAGAGGTATATAGAATACCCATGCTGAGATTGATGATTATGACAAGCTAAGAATCTTACCAATGTTTCTTGATAATAAATGACATATACCACCTGTGTTGACCTGTAGAAAAGTAAGATGCTTATCCACACGTTAGGTTCACCAGGTGACTACCATGAGTTTGATTCTGAAAGCAAGATAGTCAGGGTTAATACCATGCTTATTCACATTGAAGAGGTTATGAAACATCTTGCCTCTTGTAGAACTAACATATGCAAACCAAGCATCAAGACCATGTAACCTTTGCCATTTACCATCTCAACCATACATAGATAACAAGAGCATGAGCAATCAACCATAGGTTTAGTTATCATCACTTAATCACACATTAAGTTTAGTTATCATCAAAACCATAACTTAACAATCACAACAATCATCAAAACCATAACTCAACAGGGGTGAGGCCTCACCATAGGGGATGCTTCCATTTTTGAATAAAAGACGTACGTGTGTGCATGTTGCTTTCCCTTTAACAGGCATAGGCCGACATGGCCAGACAGAGATCTCCACGGTTCTGGTAGACCAAGACTCGAGACCTACCAAACCTTGATGGGCCCTATCCTAGCATGAAAGATGGATGCAATAGTTTGACTCCATGATGATCACCAGGCATTAGCATTTTTGGGGGGTTTTCTATCTTTTTGTTGGGTTTTCTGTGTATTACACACATTTTTTTTTTAATATTATGTACAAGGTCTCATGAATAAAATTTCTTTAGATAGACCCCATTCCATGGGTATGCGAGTTCCACCCCATTGGCATCTACTAGCTTGTATGCATTATCTGAGTAGACCTCTTTGACGACATAGGGACCTTCCC
The DNA here is from genome assembly GCA_022559845.1 of Amorphophallus konjac. Lineage (NCBI taxonomy): Eukaryota > Viridiplantae > Streptophyta > Magnoliopsida > Alismatales > Araceae > Amorphophallus > Amorphophallus konjac. The sequence continues at coordinate 72,096,145 of CM040122.1, read as the reverse complement.
AATTTTCTTGCAACTTTACTTTATGACCGGTGCTTTAGTGAGTTTCCTCTTTAGAACCAGTTCACCTACCTTAAATTTTCTCTCAAGGACCTTCTTTGCATAATAACATGCAATTCTTTGGCAATAAACTTATGCATGATCGGCCGCGATCATCCGCTTCTCATCTAATAGTTCCAGCTGGGCCAGCAAATTTTCTCGACGTTGCTCGGGATCGAGCTCAGGATCCAGCTACACTCTTAGTGAGAGAACGAATATTTCATATGGGAATACCGCTTCTGTCCCAAAAGTGAGTGCATACGGGGTTTGACCCGTGGGAGTTCGGACAGAAGTGCGGTAAGCCTAGAGGGCCTCTACGAGGTGATCTGGCCAATCAGAGTAATGATGAGATTTGCATGTTTTCTTGATGATTCTTATGAAAGTTTTATTCGTGGATTCAGCTTGTCCATTTCCTTGTGGATAGTATGGAGATGAATGATGCAAGTTAATGCCATATTTACCACACATGTCGCGGAGTTCCTGAGATGTGAACTGAGGTCCATTGTCGGTGACGATGTCATGGGGAATGTCGAACCTGGCGAGGATGTTGTGCTTGATGAACTTCACCACCGTTGATGCTTTGACTTCCGTGAATGCTTTAGCTTCCGTCCATTTCGTGAAGTACTATGTAGCGGTGAGAATGAAGGATTTTCTCTGAACTTCTCCGGTTCTATCCTCCAAGGGACCGACTACGTCGAATGCCCACATGGTGAAAGGCCAAGGAGCTATGAGAGGGTGGAGTGAGGATGAAGGAGCATGAACCATGTCCACATGGAGTTGGAATTTGGCACAGTTACGGACATAACGGGCACAGACCTCGTGCATGGTAGGCCAGTAATATTGCCGAAGGAGTTTATGAGCAAGCATGTGACCATTTACATGGCCACCGCATTCACTGGAATGCGCAGCTTCGACAACTGCGCAAGATTCGGTCTCATTGAGACAGCAGAGGTATACTCCACTAAGAGATTTGTAGTGTAAGAGACCTCCTATGATGGCAAAGCACTCTGAGGCTCGACAAATGGCTCATCGATCGGGGGCAGTGGCATAATCGGGGAAGGATCCGTCCCGGAGATAGTTCTCGATGTCGAAGAACCAGGGATTGCCGTCCTTGAGGTCGATTTCCGGCTCGTGAGAAATGGCGTGAACTTGGAGGGATGGTTCAAAAAGTTGTTGGAACCAAGGATCTGAGTGCGAAGGAATGTGCATCCTTTGCACAATGACGGCAATTGACGGCTTTTCGTCGGGAATCGGGAGAGAAGATGCTAGAGAAGCCAGAGCATCGGCCAGAATGTTTTGGGCCCTAGGAGTGTGCATTATGGTTAGCTTCCTAAACCGCCGGACTACCTTTCCGACCAAGTCTTTGTAGGGCTTCAGCTTCGGGTCCCAGGTTTGATACTTGCTGAGGAACTGTCGGAGTATAAGCTGAGAGTCTCCGATGATTCGGAGTTCCTTAACTCCAAGTGCCAGTGCCATTTTTAAGCCCATAAGGAGTGCCTCATATTCGGCCACGTTATTCGTGGCAGGGAAGGTTAATTGACAAGCACGTGGAATGGTAACACCTTCTGAAGATTGGAGGATACCTCCAATTCCACAACCCTTGGAATTGAGTGCACCGTCGAAGTAAAGAATCTACGAAGGTTCACCATCGATGATGACTCCTAACTCTTCGTCCGGGAAGCTTTCATCAACGGGGGAAAACGTGGGAAGCGGATGGTGAGCAAGGTGCTCCGTGATGGCGTTCCCCTTGACCGCCTTTTGATTGACATAGGTGATATCAAATTGGTTAAGGAAACTTTGCCATCTCACCAGATGATCAGTCAATGCAGGCTTTTCCAACAAGTATTTAATAGGGTCCATTCGCACCAAGAGCTTTACTTCATGTGCTAGAAAATAATGTTTCAGCTTTTGGGCGACCCAGACGACAGCCGCGCAAGTCTTTTCCATGGCAGTGTACTTCTTCTCAGCTTCATTGAACAATTTGGACAAATAGTAGACTGTGCGTTCTCTTTTCGCATCGTCATATTGGGCCAAAATTGCCCCAACGGATTCTTCCGTGGTGGATACATAGAGCAGTAAAGGTTGACCTGAGACCGGGGGTGCCAGGACGGGAGGATTCAAAAGATAACTCTTCAGGTCTTCAAAGGTTTTTTGACACTTATCATTCCATTCAAACTTAGCCTCTCCTTTCAACATGTCATAAAAGGGCTTGCATCATTGATAGTGGTGAGAAATGAATCTCCTAATGAATTGCAAACGCCCGATCAAACCTCGGACTTCCTTGATGTTCTTAGGCAGAGGCATTTCTACAATGGCATTGGCTTTGTTAGGGTCAATCTCAATTCCCTTTTTACTGACTATGAACCCTAAAAGCTTGCCTAAAGAAACCTCGAACACACACTTCTTGGGGTTCATTTTGAGTTGGTGCTCCCGAGACTGTTGGAGAACTACGCGAAGGATCTCTACATGGCCAATCCTGGTTCTAGATTTAACCAGAATGTCATCCACATATACTTCCATATGAACATGCATCATGTCAAGGAAGATAGCCATCATTGCCCTTTGATATGTTGCCCCCGCATTCTTAAGTCCAAAGGGCATGGCGACATAGCAATAAGTCCCCCACTGAGTGGTAAAAGAAGTCTTCTCCCGGTCTTCCTCCGCTAGGTAGATCTGGTTGTACCCCGAGAAGCCATCCATAAAGGACAACATCTCCTAGCCGGTGGTGCTATCTACCAGGACGTCAATGTGTGGAAGAGGAAAATCGTCATTTGGGCAAGCATGATTGAGGTCACGAAAATCTATACAGATACGTACCCTACCATCTTTCTTCATAACAGGGACGATGTTCGCTACCCATTGCAGATACAAGAGTACCCTGATGAACTTGGCCTTATGGAGCTTGTCAACTTCCTCTTTGACTTTGAGTGCGAGCTTCGGGTGAAGTCGCCTTAATTTCTATTTGACAGCTCGAGCGTCGGACTTTAGAACCAAACGATGTTCTACTAACGATGGATCTAAACTTGACATGTCCTCGTAGGACCAAGCAAATGCATCGGGAAATTCCCTAAGAATTGCCACAAGAAAGTATTCTTCTTCATTCGTCAAATTAGCACTTATCAAGATGATTTTTGGATTATCCTTGGTGCTGAGATTAAAATCCTTGGTAGACTCGTCGACGGAGATATTGGGTTCATCAAATCTTCTTGTTCCATCGAGGAAAGAAGCTATGGGATCAGCGCAATCCGCTAGTGGCTCTCCTTCTTCATCATCATTCTCTTCTTCTTCCAACACGTAGACTCCTAGGCCGTCGTCTAATGGAGATCCTTCTAGTTCAACTGCCCCTAGGGGAATGGGAGTAGATGTGAATTCGGAGACTTGGCATAACTGTGCGCACTTCTCGGCCAGCTGGCTGAGGTAACGCGTGGGAACCTAACGGACCCTAGATTGCTTGAAAGGAAAGGACGCTATGTACATACCCTGACTCAAGCTAGACACTACCCTACTATGTACAAAAGGAGCTTGTTGAGGAGGGTTCAAGGTGGACAGTGTCGGCCTGATGCGGGACGGGATGCGACTCGACGCCAATTTGGATGCGAACCTGGGACTCTAGGTGACGATGCGACCAAATTGAAGACACGACCAACAAAGCTCATGATCGTCCCACGCGAGGGAAACGTGCGGATCTGCGCGGTTGAGAAACCGACAGTGAGTCAAGGGTGTTCGCTCGTTCACGTGCTCGAATCGAGTCACGGGATGGGTCTCACTCTCTCACTCTCGCAGCGGTGACTAAAATTGAACGAGCTAGATATCCTAACACTCAAGCAGTGGCATAAAAATATATATGAGATAAGCAAAATGTCGCGAGAGAGATAGAGACGATACCTCCACGCTCTGGACGTGGGGAAGACGACCCCGGCCAAGATCTGTACTCCCGATACAGTAAATAATCAATAATTACAGCAATGACTTTTACTGCCCACTCCACGCAGGGAGGTAAAGGGCTACAACAATGACCCAGGAGTATCGAACTTGGGTTTGACGGGCGGCACGTTCGTGAAGCGCTCGGGACGGCGGCGGATTGTCGATTCGGTTCGGTTCTGCTAGGCCCACAGGACAGCAAGCGGGGTCGGCTGCTGGGACGGCAGCGTCCGGGCATCTCCTTGCTACGGCGGCTGGCTGAGACATTGATGGAGGGTCCCTGGTCGATCCCCGAGAGCGGCGGTCGTTGGATAGGAGCCGGGGATTTATGGGAGAATTAATTCCTAACTCTGTTCTGCAGTCCTATCTCGGGACAGATCTGTGCGACTCCACGAGAATGATCACCACGCCCAGATCCGATGTCAGATCGAGACGAGATCAGCGCCGTTGGAAAGTAGACTTAAAGTTATACAACATAGGGTAATTTCACGTCCATCCAATGGTCTGATTTAAAATACAAAACTCTGTGCTCTGAAGTTGTGTCTGGCTCAAATTTTAGAATAGTCAGGATAGATTGCGATCTACCTGAAAATGAATTTTTACCGAGGGGAATTTGGTGGATATGGACTTGAGAAATTTTATGGGTGAAAGGGGGGGAAGTGAGGATCACGCAAAAATATTTTGAGATTTTTCTAAGATGGTTTAAAGGGTGGGAAAAATAAAAGAACATGATACTATCCCGCAGATCTGCTAATGGGTAGACTGTCAAGGTTGGAAAGAATTGACTGGAAAGGGGGGCAAATGAAGGCCGATTGACATGAAAATTTAACTGGAGATGAAGGACGACATGGGGAACAAACCCTCAAAATTTGAGGTCGATCAGACGGTTGGATTTGAATAACCAACCTAATCGTTAAGCTTCTATTTTGGATCTTAGAATCCTAGACAGCAGGTTGAAGACCGGGTTGTGGCCGCTCGATGGCGGCACGAACGGAGGCGGCGGCGGCGGTGGCTAGAAGTCGCATCCAGCAGAGGTGAAAACCCTTGGAATCACACCAAGGAGGAGGGAGTCACACCCTGAATTGGGCAGCCATCACAGCTGCAAGGGGAGGAGAGAGGGGCGCCCAAGGCACAATGAGAGAAATTCTGATTTTTCTTCAATTTTCTCTATGAAAATAATGAAATACAAGGGTTTTATATGAAATGGAAATGTCCTTAACTACCCTCAGATCTAGGGTTATGGAAAGGAAATTAGGGGATAGGGAATTCTTCTCCCATGTGGCCAAATTAATACAAACATAAAAAATGCTAAAAGGGGGGCGCCCTCTTCAAGTGGGCAAGTGGAGAAAGTGAAATTTTCTACCTTGGTCCATATTCTCCCATGGACCAAAGACCAGCCCATGTGGGCCCTAGAACCCAGGTGGCCCAATGGGAAAGAAGGTGGGGGTCTCGTCGGGCCTACGTGGCCTTTTGCAAAGAAACCCAGTAATTCTTAATGACTAACACATTGGCTTATAATTGCCATACAATTGACCCAAGGATAAAAATGCAAATAAAATGTTAGTGGCCTTGCTTTCATGTCCCCATCAATTCTCACCGGGTGGGAGAAACTTGACCCCGTCGAGTAAGGGGTATTGCTGCTCATGTGTCGCTCCTGCAAATCTGTATCACTACTCGGGCGATCCACGTGTCGTCAGATGTGGGCCGTGCTCTCCACTGTACCAGGTAGCATGGGTACGCTCCACTCTCAGTAATCGTCACATGCTCATCCCGTATATGTTCTATATGCTCATGCTGCTGTGGGAATGAGGCTAGTGGTGGACACTCAGGGGCGGGGTCACTCTCAAGGGGAGGAGACGGCTCGAAAGACTCACTAGGAATCACCACTGGGTCCCTATAGGTGACTAGATCCAAGACTTTGAAGGTAGAGCTGTTCCCATATTTGTTAGGCAAGTGCACAATGTACGCATGAGATCCGACTTCCCTCACACTCGAAAGGGACTGACACCTGCGAGCTTGCATTAGACCGGCTCGACTCGACATATGCAGACTCACTATGCACTCGACAAATGTATGTCTAGACTCAAGCACTCATGCATGCATGGGGGATGGGATTAGAGCTATTGACTTCCTAAACCGACAACTAGGGACTGACTTGAATGAAAAAAATAACATGACTCGGTGTGATTCCCAAACATCACCCATGTACATCATGAATAGAAGCAACTTGACCCATAATCTGATGTTCCGGATCTCGACCCACGCCAATCTCCACTGGTTCAAAAAGATTCGACCTCAGGTTTTAAAGTGTTTGAGGATGAGGAGGTGGAATACGGGGGAGTCATCTAAAGGCTTGGCATGGATCACGAGGAAGATGAGATCAAGATGTCGTCTCTCATGGAAGTGGCAGAAGTCAGACCATACTGCATCAACATAGGGTGTGGATGGTGGTAAGACAGTAATGAGTGACAGTTCAACAGATGGCTCGGGAGAGACTGGCATGCTAGGGATGGTTGACTGCACGGGGAACTGGGTAAGTTGGTAGGACTCTTAGAGGACTAGGAGATCTATGGGTTCCCATGAGGAGGGGTCAAAAGGATCAAGAAAGGTAAGGGACCCGGTGATGTAGCTCCTTTTCGACCCCGGGTAAAGGTCCCCAATGTAGGCTAGCTCCTCGTCAACGGAGGGGATCAAAGAGGTTGCCGGCTCTTTAAGGTGTGTGGATTTCCCTATGGGAGAGAAGGGGTCATGGAGTGGGAAATGATGGACTCGTCGGGTAGGGGTAAGAGCAAAATGAGCTCACTAGTGTATGGTCCCACTGTGCAGACGGAAGTAATAGAACGCAGGGATGGGTATATGAAACTAATGCACCTGGGTGGATCGGACCTAAGAGCCAACATGCTGGTCAGCTCCATTTGCCAACCTAATCCCTTAAGCAGATCATCCATGGTGTCCACGAAGTAAGAGGATTGGAAGGTGGTGCAAGAAGTGGTGGACACTACCTGTAAGGTTGGCTCTATGGAAGGGTAGGAAGAAATTTTGACCTCTGGAAATAAGCCCTTCCTTAACCAACTCACTAGGGGTTCCCTGATGATTAGCTCTGAATAGGGATCTAGGGATGATGGCTGTGGCAAAGGATCTCCCTCGGGTGGGGAGAGGACGTCCTCTTTGATGTGGAGAGGACCTGGGGACTCCGCTAATGGCACCGGGTTAAGACCACCGGCTTCAACCTCCTTAGGCTCGGCCAAGAGTCTATAAATTTGAGTCCACATCCTATCCCTCCTATCCAATCGGTCCGAAAACATTTTCAGGAGGTCGGAAAAGGTGCGGGTTGGAGTAGGGGTATCATGGTGGACTTGCTCATCGTCTCTCAACCTAGTCTAGGATAATCTACATGCGGGACCCTTGGCCTCCTACTGTGGCCTTCCTGGTGGGAGGTGACTGGGTGGGGCTGGTTGGAGGCGACTGGGCGGGGCAGGTAGATCTTTCTGAGCTCGTCTTTCATCTCACGCCAAAACACGATAGGCCATTGCCTCCTAATTTCTCTCAAGCATTCGATGCTTCTCCATTTTTCGGCGGCTTCGTGAAAAAGCCGCCTTTGGGCAAAAACGACTTGCATGGCATCGGACATAGTGTAACACTCAAAGTATTTGTCCATAGCGGCTTCTCACTTTGGGTAGTCGCTCGGGACTTTGGAGCCATAAAAGTTCGAGGCTTCGGGCCTACGGCAGTGGAGGGGTTGGATTCCCCATCCTTGGGTGTCACGCCACCATTCATATGACATGGGAAATTGGGAACCCAAGGGACACGGTGGAACTTATGGGATGGACATGTAGACACAAAGTGACAAGACAAATTGACTCTCGAATGGGCTAGACGATGGACTAGACACGACTCTAAAACAACAATGCAAAGTTGGAATGCAGACTCGACTACAAACCTAGACTCAACCAGTATCCGGTACGTGGCGGAGGTTTGATCTGAAGATTGCACTCACGCAAGTGATGCGGGATGGACAGCGGACTCGACTCCAAGTTGATCTGCGATCCTTGGACTCTAGACAAGCTCGCGATCGTCCCTAAGCGAGGGAAGCGTCAGACGTGCACGGTTGAGAAACCGGCAGTGAGCTAGGGTGGTCGGCTCTCTCTCGTGCTCGAATCGGGTCACGAGATGGGTCTCGCTCTCTCTCTCTCACAGCGGTGATAAAATAGATATCGAGCTAAATTAACCTATCACATGCTCTCTAGCAGCGGCATAAGAAAGTATACGAGTAAAGCAAAATGCCGAGAGAGGAGTGGACACGAAACCTCCACTTTCCGGGCGTGGGGAAGGCAATACCGGCCAAGTACGGTAACTTCCGGTAATAAAATATTACAAAAATATTGGGTCGACGGGCAGCGTTTTGATGTAGCTTCGGCGGCATGCGTACTCACGAACGTGGGGCCCACGTACTGGTCGACGGGTCCGAGTGGGCCCGGAGTGGTACCACTGTGATGTTGGCTCTTGGAGAGGCGCTCCATGGGATGGCAGCACGCAGGTTCGCCTTACGGAAGGCGAGTCGGCTCCGGTCTTCACTTGTTGACCTTGCTGCCCACGGATCTGAAGTTCTATTTTTGCAGCGCGTAACCCGGCGAGAACAGCTGTTGCGATCAATCCTGACGTCGGATCGACACGAAATTGGTACCGTTGGAAAGCTCTTTCAGAGAGCTTCGACCAAGGACTGTGAAAAAAATTTCTAGGGCTCTGGATGTTTCTTGGTGGATTTTTGAACAGACTGACTGACAGACTCAGAAAACTAGGGATAGAGGTGGGTTTTCCTGAGAACAGACGTTGACCGAGACTCAAACTTCGGATCTGGAAGTTGACCTCTTCATTAAATTTGTATAGAGGAGAATAAGGAAAACGAGGGTATTTTTTGTGGAATTTCTAGAGGAGGTTTGATTGGGGAAATGAATTTTATGACACTGGTGGGTCGGATATGGACTGCACAGGACAGAACTGAAATTTGACTGAGTTTTAATTTTTTGGTGGGGAAAAAGAGCTTCTAAATTCGAGCAAAAAATTTTGGAGACGTGTTTGGAGGGACAGAACACTTAGTCCAAATTTGGACTCAATCAGAGAAGGGGAAGGGGGTCGAACAATAGATGAACTAGGTTGCTGTGACACAAAACAGAACTCAGACAGATCTGGGAGGCTAGAAAACACGAACTGGCGAAAATAGAAAACGATGGCTAGAAAATATGATAATTTTTTTGAGAAAGGGTATTGGCGTGGTGAACCTATCCTAAAATTTTGGGCTGCAACAGATCCGTGGATTGGGAGATAAAATTCGAACAATGGGGCTCTATCCTGATTTGGACAGAACTCCGACGGTGACGGTGGCGGCGCAATGGCGGCACGAACGGAAGGCGGCGGCGGAGGTTCACACCCCGGGAGGAGAGAACACTTGGAATCCACCAAGTATAGTAGGGAATCCACCCTAGAAAGACAGCAAATCTATGCTGCAAGAGGAAGAGGGAGAGAGGGGCACACCCTTGCTTGGGTAATTTCACATAAATCTCTTCATTAATTCTCATTAAATGTGAAATACATGCTATTTATAAGAAATGTAAAAAGACTCATACTACCCTCAGATCTAGGGTTAGGGAGGGGCATACTAGGGATAGAGAATATTTAATTCCCCATGTATTTTGGAACCTATTAAACAACTAATAAGAGGGGGGCACCCCTTGGACTTTAAGGGGGGCATCTTGGACATTTTTTTACACTTGTCCCCCTTGAATGGTCAATCCATCTAGAAGCCACCTAGGACCTTTGACCAGCCCCACATGGACCCCAAGATGCCACTTGGACCAATGAGGAAGGGGTGGAGGGTCCTGCAGGGCCTACATGGACTTTTACACAAAAACCCAAAGATACTTAAGGAATGACAAATTGGCTTACAAAGCCTTACAATTGCAAACCTACTTCCCAAGGATATAAATGTAAACTAAAAAGTTAGTGCCCGGTGTAGATTCCCCTCAATTCTCCACGGGTGGGAAGAACTCGACCCCGTCGAGTAAGGGGTGCGGCTGCTCGAGTAGCTCCGGCGGATCCGTCACCAAACCTGGAAGCACGGAGTACGCTCCACTCCAAGTAATCGACACCTGCTCATCCCGTATAGATTCGATATGCGCACGCTGCTGGGGAACGAGGCTAGAGGTGGATACTCCGAGGTGGGGTCACTCTCAAAGAAGGGAGGCGGCTCGAAAACTCACTAGGAATCACCGCGGGTCCCTTAAGTGACTAGATTCAATATGTGGAGGTTGAGCCGATCCTAAAGTCCGACAAGTCTCGCACTCGAAAGGGATTGATAACACGAGCGTACAAAGGACCGACTTGACTCGATGTATGTACAGACACACAAGACCCTAGACAAACATAATGTTAGTCCGACCCATACACATGCAAGGGTGGACCAGGACACCCGAATGTGTGCCATGCATATACTTGACGTAACCGGTGGTTGGCGGAATGGGAAATTCCTAGACATCCTAAAGGGTACCATGCATGCACATTGGACTTGATTGGTGGAGAACCGAATTCACCTTCTTTGACACCCCTATATGATGACCATGGAACGGTTCCCGGGTTGGGTGTTGGTGGACTAGCCCGTGGGGAACGGGTGTGATAGTGGACGCCCTCGAAGAAGTGGAGTAAATGTGGTGGGGCAAGGGGATCACTAAGGAAGGGGTCGAAGGGATCAAAGAAAGTATGATCCCTCGATATGGATTCCTCCATGACACGGTCCCAAGTTTGAAATTCATAGTCACCATCATACATTGTGATCGGTGGGACGACGGTCGTGTGTAGAAAATAAGATTCCTCCCTTGGGCAAAAGGGAAGGAAGTCGGGCTCGGCCGGCATAGGGAAGAATAGGAGAATCTCTGTGGTGACACAACCCACGGTGTACATGGAGGTAATGGACCCTAAGGCGGGGTGAGTGAAGCTACGACTTGTGGGTTGGTCGAAGCCTCGGGCCAACATATGTGTCAACTTCATTTGTGAGTCTAATCCCACAATAAGGTCATCCAATGTATCGATATGGTGACTAGACCGGAATGTTGTGTGGTAGGGGTTGACGGGTACTATTGGTAGTGTAGGGTCCATGGATGGGTGGAAAGGCGGCCTAGGGACCAAGCCTATCTTGAGCCAACTAAGCAGTGGCTCGGCGATGAAAAGTGTTCCCGTTAGAAACACGGGTGGCTCGGGCTGCGGGGGGTGAGGCTGTGGGGCAAGCTGTCCTACCGGCTCGGGAATCGGCTGAGAGGTAGATGCTTGTCGAAGGGCGGCATCTGCACACCGAATGGCGGCATCAAACCTTGCCTCGAAAGGCTCAACCTCGAGAGCGACCTCATATGACTGCGCTAGAGAGAACGCGTCGTGGATAAGACATTCATATCAGAAATGAAGCCACAAACCTCTCCGGAACTGAGAGGCAGTCGTGGTGCTCTCCTCTCCAAATCCGTTTCCAAATCGGTACACTTTAAAGTCCCTAATGTACTCGGACACAGACTTGTCGCCTTGGACGGGTCGGCATGGGTTGGCCATAGTTGCCAAAAGATGAGAACGGGTCCCTAGGAATAGGTAGCATCTTTTTTTATTGTTTTTTTGTTTTTATAAGCAAAATTTTATGCAAACTAATGCAAGCACCTAGACACGACTCTAAATGCGATGCAAAGTTGAAATGTTGACTCGACTACAAACCTAGACACGACCAAGATCCGGTACTTGGCGGAGTTACGGGATCCGAGGATCCTCTCGCGCAAGTGTGCGGCCTTCCTGATAGGCGTACCCTAACGTTCGGACAACACCTTTTAATATACCGAATAATAGAATGCAAATGCGACACCTAGACTTAAATGACTCCTTTTTGTGTTTTAAGACAAGACTACCCTAGACTCAACATTCTATGATACCAAATTGATGCGGGACGGACAGCGGACTCGACTCCAAGTTGATATGCGATCCTTGGACTCTAGACAAGCTCGCGATCGTCCCTAAGCGAGGTAAGCGCCGGACGTGCGCGGTTGAGAAATCGGCAGTGAGCTAGGGTGGTCGGCTCTCTCTCGTGCCCAGACCGGGTCACGGGATAGGTCTCGCTCTCTCTCTCTCTCTCTCTCTCCCTCTCTCTCTCTCTCTCTCTCTCTCTCTCTCTCTCTCTCTCTCTCTCTCTCTCTCTCTCTCTCTCTCTCTCTCTCTCTCGCAGTGGTGATAAAATAGATATCCAGCTAAATTAACCTATCACATGCTCTCTAGCAGCGGCATAAGAAAATATACGAAAGTAAAATGCCGAGAGAGGAGTGGACACGATACCTCCACGCTCCGGGCGTGGGGAAGGCAATCCCGGCCAAGTACGATAACTCCTGGTAACAAAATATTACAAAAATTACAGAAGTTAATTTTGCTGCCCTCTCCACGCAGGGAGGTAAAGGGCTACAATGTGGGCCCGGGAGGACCGATCTTGGGTTGACGGGCAGCGTTTTGATGTAGCTTCGGCGACATGCGTACTCATGAACGTGGGGCCCACGTGCTAGTCGACAGGTCTGAGTGGGCCCGGAGTGGTACTGCTGTGACGTTGGCTCCTGGAGAGGCGCTCCCTGGGACGGCGACACACTGGTTCGCCTTGCGGAAGACGAGTCGGCTCCGGTCTTCACTTGTTGACCTTACTGCCCACGGATCTGAAGTTCTATTTTTGCAGTGCGTGACCCGGCGAGAACAGCTGTTGCGATCAATCCCGACGTCGAATCGACGCGAAATTGGTACTGTTGGAAAGCTCTTTCAGAGAGCTTCGACCAAGGACTGTGAAAAGAATCTCTAGGGCTCTGGATTTTCCTTGGTGGATTTTTGAACATACTGACTAATAGACTCAGAAAACTCAGGACAAAGGTGGATTTTCCTGAGAACAGACGTTGACCAAGACTCAAACTTCGGATCTGGAAGTTGACCTCTTCATGAAATTTTCAGAGGGGAGAATAAGGAAAATGAGGGTATTTTTTGTGGAATTTCTAGAGGAGGTGTGATTTTGGAAAAGGATTTTATGACACTGGTGGGTCGGATCTGGACTGCAAAGGACAGAACTAAAATTTGACTGAGTTTTAATTTTTGGTGGGGAAAAAGAGCTTCTAAATTCGAGCAAAAATTTGTGGAGACGTGTTTGGAGAGGCAGAACACTCAGTCCAAATTTGGACTCAATCAGAGAAGGGGAAAGGGGTCGAACAATAGATGAACTAGGTTGGTGTGACACAAAACAGAACTCAGACAGATCTGGGAGACTGGAAAACACGAACTAGGGAAAATAGAAAATGATGGCTAGAAAATAGGACAATTTTTTTGGGAGAGGGTATTGGTGTGGTGAACATACCCTCAAAATTTGGGCTTCAGCAGATCCGTGGATTGGGAGATAAAATTTGAACAAGGGGGCTCTATCCTGATTTGGACAGAACTCCGGCGGTGGCGGCGGTGGCGGCGGCGGCGCGATGGCGGCACAAACGGAAGGCGGCGGCGGAGGTTCACATCCCGGGAGGAGAGAACACTTGGAATCCACCCTAGAAAGACAGCAAATCCATGCTGCAAGAGGGAGAGAGAGAGAGGGGCATACCCTTGCTTGGGTAATTTCACATAAATCTCTTCATTAATTCTCATTAAATGTGAAATGCATGCTATTTATAAGAAATGTAAAAAGACTCATACTACCCTCAGATCTAGGGTTAGGGAGGGGCATACTAGGGATAGAGAATATTTAATTCCCCATGTGTTTTGGAACCTATTAAACAACTAATAAGAGGGGGGTGCTCCTTGGACTTTAAGGGAGGCATCTTGGAAATTTTTTTACACTTGTCCCCCTTGAATGGTCAATCCATCTAGAAGCCACCTAGGACCTTTGACTAGCCCCACATAGACCCCAAGATGCCACTTAGACCAATGAAGAAGGGGTGGAGGGTCCTGCAGGGCCTACATGGACTTTTACACAAAAACCCAAAGATCCTTAAGGAATGACAAATTGGCTTATAAAGCCTTACAATTGCAAACCTACTTTCCAAGGATATAAATGTAAACTAAAAAGTTAGTGTCCGGTGTAGATTCCCATCAGCAAGTGTGCTACCTTCCCAATAGGCGTAACCTATCGTTCCTGAGGCACCTTTTAATATACCGGGTATGGGAAGACAATGCGACGCTTTGGACCGACTACCCTAGACTAAAACTCACTCTGATACCAATTTGATGCGGGACGGGATGCGACTCGATGTCAATTTGGATGCGAACCTGGGACTCTAGGCGACGACGCGACCAAATTGAAGACATGACCAGCAAAGCTCACGATCGTCCCACGCGAGGGAAACGTGCAGATCTGCGCGGTTGAGAAACCGGCAGTGAGTCAAGGGTGTTCACTCTTTCACGTGCTCGGATCGAGTCACGGGATGGGTCTCACTCTCTCACTCTCGCAGCGGTGACTAAAATTGAACGAGCTAGATATCCTAACACTCAAGCAGTGGCATAAAAATATATACGAGATAAGCAAAATGTCGAGAGAGAGATAGAGACGATACCTCCACGCTCCGGGCGTGGGGAAGATGACCTCGGCCAAGACCCGTACTCCCGGTATAGTAAATAATCAATAATTACAGCAATGACTTTTACTGCCCACTCCACGCAGGGAGGTAAAGGGCTACAACAATGACCCGGGAGTATCGAACTTGGGTTGACGGGCGGCACGTTCGTGAAGCGCTCGGGACGTCGGCGGATTGTCAGTTCGATTCGGTTCTGCTGGGCCCACAGGATAGCAAGCGGGTCCGGCTACTGGGACGGCGGCATCCGGGCGTCTCCTTGCTGCGGTGGCTGGCTGGGACGTTGCTGGAGGGTCCCTGGTCGATCCTCGGGAACGGCGGTCGCTAGATCGGAGCCGAGGATTTATGGGAGAATTAACTCCCAACTCTATTCTGCAATCCTGTCTCGAGACAGATCTGCGCGACTCCACAAGAATGATCACCACGCCCAGATCCGGTGTCGGATCGAGACGAGATTGGCTAGAAAGTAGAGTTAAAGATCTACAACATATGGGAATTTCACTTCCATCCAATTGTCTGATTTAAAATACAAACTCTATGCTCCGAAGTTGTGTCTGGCTCAGATTTCATAACAGTCAGGACAGATTGGGATCTACCTGAAAATGAATTTTTACCGAGGGTAATTTGGTGGATCTGGACTTTGAAAATTTTATGGGTGAAAGGGGAGGAAGTGAGGATCATGCACAAATATTTTGAGATTTTTCAGAGATGGTTTAAAGGGTGGGAAAAATAAAAGAACATGATACTATCCCGCAAATCTGCTAATGGGTAGACTATCAGGGTTGGAAAGAATTGACTGGAAAGGGGGGCAAACGAAGGCCGATTGACATGAAAATTTAACTGGAGATGGGGGACGACATGGGGAACAAACCCTCAAAATTTGAGGTCGATAAGACAGAGGGATTTGGATAACCAACCTAATCGTTAAGCTTCCGTTTTGGATCTTAGAATCCTGGACAGCAGGTTGAAGACCAGGTTGTGACGGCTCGATGGCGGCACGAACGGAGGCGGCGGCGGCGGTGGCTAGAAGTCGCATCCAGCAGAGGTGAAAATCCTTGGAATCACACCAAGGAGGAGGTAGTCACCCTCTGAATTGGGCAGCCATCACAACTGCAAGGGGAGGAGAGAGGGGCGCCCAAGGCACAATGAGAGAAATTCTAATTTTTCTTCAATTTTCTCTATGAAAATAATGAAATACAAGGGTTTTATATGAAATGGAAATGTCCTTAACTACCCTCAGATCTAGGGTTAGGGAGGGGCAATTAGGGGATAGGGAATTCTTCTCCCATGTGGTCAAATAAATACAAACATAAAAAATGCTAAAAGGGGGGGGGCGCCCTCTTCAAGTGGGCAAGTGAAGAAAGTGGAATTTTCTACCTTGGTCCATATTCTCCCATGGACCAAAGACCAGCCCATGTGGGCCCTAGAACCCAGGTGGCCCAATGGGAAAGAAGGTGGGGGTCCCGCTGGGCCTACATGACTTTTTGCAAAGAAACCCACTAATTCCTAATGACTAACACATTGGCTTATAATTGCCATACAATTGACCCAAGGATAAAAATGCAAATAAAATGTTAGTGGCCTTGCTTTCATGTCCCCATCACGGCCCTTGGCCGAGGGATCCATGTTCCGAGGAAGTTGTTTCTTCAATAGTGAGCTCGCAAGCCCACGTTTGAGAATTGGCATTTTTTTTTGTGGTCATGGGTGAATGTGCAAACAACATGGGTTGGTTGATCCGCGACCGGATAAGTGAGGAGTGGAGGAAATGGCGAATGAAATCGAAAGGGGATGAGACAGACATGAGCAGGTCTGTTTGAAGCGAGAAATGTTCCTATAAGAGAGGCACCATCGGGAGGCTTATCTAAGTGGAACAAGGAAAGAAGCCCGAAGTCCTCCTCGAGGGGAGAATCGGGAGGGATTTTTTCCTGGAGAATTTCAAGACTTTCTCTCAGCTCCTGCCGAGTTCCTGGCTGCATCGGCCCTTCAACAAAGCAATCATAAACCAGACCCTTAGCCTGGGTGGTCTTGGATGCCTTCTCGGTTGAGTAGCCTAAACCTGTGCGGCCTTTGGAGACCTTGAGTCTCGTCCTGCGAGTGGGACCTTGCTCGTGTTGACCTAGACCTCTACCCATAGTAAAGCCCATCCTAGCCATCATCTCCCATCCTTTGCCGAATGGGATGTTGGACTGTGTGATTGTCCAAGGAAGAGTAGGAGAACTTGATGGACATAGGGCGGAGGGCCCTACAGCACCTACTATGGAGAGAACCAGCTTCTTGCCCTTATCCGAAATGGTCATAAAGGGGATATGTTCGGAAGTGATGGCGTTGAGAGTCTCCACTAACAAGATACTCTTGATTTTGATCACCCTACCATTGTAAGGGAATTTAAAACATTGATGAGTTGTAGATGGGATCCCTAGGGTTTGCTTGATCCATGGCCGTCCTAAGATGGCCTTGTATGCGGGGTCGACATCGAGGATAAAGAAGCCCGAAGACATGACCACGGGACCTAAACCGAGCTGCAAGGTCACCTTACCTTTCGCGCACTGCTTCGAATTGTCATATGCCGAGATTGTGGTGCACACCTCTTCTAGATTCTCTTCTTGCAGACCAATCTTTTGGATTGTTTTCATGGGACAAACATTAATCGAAGCTCCCGTGTCAATGAGGGTGGAGTCAACCTTGACTCCGTTGAGAGTGATCGTTAGGCACAGCGGGAGTGATCTACTTTCAGGTAGAGCAAGATCTTTATCCGAGAATGAAATAGCCAGCCCATGAGTGAGGGCCATGATGGCATCAGTTACGCCACTTGCCGGAAGGTCCTCGTTGACCATGATCTTTTGAAGAAATTGGAGCAAGGTAGATTGATGTGATGGGGATTTCTTGATAAGTTTCAGAATGGAGACCTTAGCCAGTGTCATGTCTAGATGTTGGAGAATGTCATACTCCGCAGGAGCAACTTGAGAATTGACCCCTTCGGCAGGCTGGGATTGCCTTTGAGATGGGGGGATTATGCGATTGCAGAGAGTGACGTTCATTGAGGCTTCTTTTGGTTCTTGTGACTCCAAAGGATTAGGATGGATTAACTGCAAGGGAGCGAAAGCTCCGAAGATGAATGAGAGAGAAGTCGACTCTTGAACGGGTGCAGTAGGGGCAAGGGAAGAGACCGGTTTGGGCTGAGGAGGTCGCAGGAGGACCAAAGGGCGTTCCTGCCCCGACTGAGCATTCGAAGAGACATGCAATGGTGATTGAGGAGGGTTGATCAAGGTGAGAGGACCTTGGGTAGCAACTGAAGATTGGCTAGGATGTGAGATCAAGGTCCAGGGTCGAGGCTCCTGGGTGAACATGTTGACGTCAGCCCATGGCTCATTGGCTTCCACTTCCAATTTCCCGTACCACCCGGGAAAACCTTCGACGCTCCACATTTGCGTCCTCTTGAGCACACGGGGTTCCATCCCGATCACGGTATTCACTCACTCATTCTGCCTAGAGCTTGAAGGATCGTAGTTTGGTTGATGAGCGGGTAACGGGTTTTGCACAATGCCTAGGTCCCGATTGGATTTTTTGAGATTGGCAATGGCTAGCTTAACATCGGACTAATTGATTCTCCCCTCCTCATTCATGTCGTATACCCAGTCCCGAAATTGGAAGCAATTGAAAATGTCATGCCCGGGAGCTCGATGATACAGACAATACTTGGAGGTATCGGCATTGGGGTGGACCCAATCCCTTTGAGGGGGAAGCTGGATGGCTTGAGAAGACATGAGGGCAAAAGAATATGTCACCCAAAGTTTCAGGGCAATGGGGGATAAGAAGCCCTTTTATGTCCGATGCGGTTGTAATTCTGAGGTGGCGGGACGTTAGATTACGGCCTTGGATTGCCCTGCCCCTGAGTAGGACAAGCTTGATTAGGATGTGGAGCTTGGCGGTTATTGGACCTAAAGGGAGGACCAACAGCATTGACTTGTTCATTCACCGTGACACCTTTGGTGGTAGGAACAGCAGGGGCCTTTCGACCTTTTGCACGAGATTCAAAGAAAGGTGGTAGGGTGGAATCCTTCATCTGGGCTTGGACAATTCGAGCTTGATTGGAAAGTTGAGGGAACATGTGGAGCTCGCTAAGCATTAGGATAGCCCTAAGCTGTGGAGTGGCGTTATTCACCAACATGGTGACAGCCTAAGATTCGGGGATAGGGACCTTTGTCTTGGAAGCCATGATTCTCTAACGATTGGCAAAATGAATGAAGTCCTCATCGGGCTTCATCTTCTCCATGACCAAATCAAACAAAGTGGGAGCAATTAAGGACATGTGGCCAAAATGAGTGAGGAATCGCTCGGAGACTATGTTGAAATTTAGGAGATCAACGGCTGGAAGTGAAGAGAACCAACGTAGGGCCTCGCCCTCGAGGGATTTTTGGAATATATGGACCAACAATACCCGATAATATAGCCATTTATGGGAGTCCATAAGGAAACCCGAGAGATGATGGTGAGGGTCAGTGGTACCATTGTACCTCCTATACTTGAGAGCCTTGAAGCCTAGCAAAAAATAAGCAGTAGGGAGTTTATAATACTGCGCCAAGGAATGAGGGCGTGAAGCCGACATACTTTTGGCCACCACTTGCCAAATGTAGCTTTGGATTTCTTGCTTAAATGTGGGATCCACCCCTTTTGACAGAGCGACCGAGATAGGGGGAACTGGGAGTTGAGAAGTCCCTTAAGGGGCCATGAAATGGCTAGATTGAAGTGGAATCTCCCGGGCGGGTCGGCTAGAAGACCCTTGGAAGGGAGTTTAGACTCGAGGAGATGTAAAATGGGGGGAAACATGAGGAGCGGCAGGAACTTTACCCCGTGAGGCCATCATGACCAACTCCTTGGGAGCATAGCGGGATAGCACGTTGATCAACTCTTGATCTTCGTGCGGTGACAAAGTGGGAGCCCTAGGGCTAATGTGATCATGTTCACTGTGGGATGACGTCGAATCGGCGTGGATGACCTCATTCGGCGAGGCTGAGAACATGCCTATAAAGGCGGCTGGGTGGCTGTCCTCTATTTCAAATAGAGGATTGCCCCTAATCTCGGACTCATATTGAGGAGCGAGCTCCTCCTCATAGCCCGGATTGCTAAAAACTCTCTCCATTTCCACCGAGCTCACCCGGTGTGAAGGAGAAAATTGGGGGTTGAAAAATATATGTTAAGTACACAAGTTGTTCACAACAATGCCCAACAGTTTTTTCCTCTTTTTTTTGGTTTCTTTTCTTTTCCCCTTTCTTTCTTCTTCTTTTTTTTTCTCTCTCAAGAGAAGAAGAGAAGAACTAGTGCGAAAGGATTTCTCCGGGGATCTAGTAAGAGCCCACTCAAACCCAAGGTCAACTACGTGGGTATGCAGAGGATACAACCTTGTGGGAATCCATGGTTCGCGAGGACTCACAGAGGTTCCCGATTGAAATGAGCCGGTTGCACCCGAGTGGGAATCCTCAGGTGAAGGGCTCAATTCCAACGGGAGGGTGTTCCTATAAGGTGTGATGTCGGCTCTTCCTAAGCCCACCCACGCATAGACCTGCAGAGAATATCAAACACACTAATGTATGCAAGAAGAACAAGCTACCAACAAATTACAGAATAGAAAACAGGAAACAAGCAGAAGGCGGCCAAGACAGTGGTCGTTCAAGTGCCTGGGCGGCCAGGTCGATGGCCGCTCAGGGAAACTAGACGGCCAATATGCAGGTCATTTGAAGTGGGGTGGATGGCCAGAGACTGGGCCGTCTACCTCTGTGGGCGGCGACCCAAGTGTCCGTTCATAGGTGGCCTGGGCGGCCATTGATTTGGACGCCCAGGGAAATAGAAGGCCAGAAGTTTGGCCGTTTTTCAAAAGTTATGCAGACAGAGACTAACTAAAAATGCAGAAGAAAGACACATGAGCCTTCAGTCGTTGGATTTTTGGCATCGAGACTCACAGTAGGTAGTAGTCGGTCCCACCGTGATCGCCAATTCGTCCGTAGGCGTCGGAGAATAGCGGGGTGGAACGGATCGAAGTGAAAGAGGGTGGATGAATCCTTCTTCCTGCGCTCCTCTCCCTCCCGTCGTGGCTGCTGTGGCTTTATCCTCTCCCACAGAACTATAAGAGATGAATGTCTGCCCTCCATCCACGTTCCTACAATGAAAGGGTAAGAACATATATAACAACGTGATCGCCAGAGGTGTTTACCTGAACCTCACAGGAGCAGAGTGATAGCTTGGAAATGCCTCAAGTAGGGAGAACATAGGGTCCCGACTTCTCCATCCTTAGCTAGCCAAGGGCGGAGAGCCCTGCTACGTCCCGAGTTGCCAAAGATCCTGCAAACAATGACGAAAGCTCACAAAGACAAAAAGAAGGATGCCATTAGTTTCATGCAGTGTAGTAAAAAGTTCTAACAACTACCAAGAGAGGGAATATGGTGGCGTGGTTACCTGGGGGTGGTGGGAAGGGGGGATGGTTGAGACTTTCGACCACCCGCCTTCCCGTTTGTTTAAAAGGAAACCTCTGGACATGATTCTAAGTAATGCTAATATGTTGTGAATGCAAACGGGAAAGGGGATTGCAAGATGAAATTGGAAACACCGAGAGGGAGAGATCAAACCCAGAGCGTGACCAAGCTCACGGCCGGCCAGAAGTGTGATCGGGGAAGGTGAAAGGTAGTCTTCGTGCTTCAGAGCCTTGCTTCTAAGCATCGACTATTCCTTGCTGGAGAATCTCTCCACCACCCTCGTCCCAACCTGCAAAAAAAACACGGGAAGATGAAAATAACTCTTTCTCTCGAGCTCTCCCCGAATCTAATCTTTCGACCTCTGGAACCTCCACCAACCTCTCCCTCTGTCATCCCCCAGAAGAGTTTTGTATTTTGAGGCTCCCTCTCGAAGTCTCGAATGGGTCGTGGGATTAATCATGGGCAACGAGGGGGAATGGTGCCGAGCGTGGCGGGAGAACATGCCACGTTCTTTGACCAGCAATTGCCGGAAGGCGGCTAGTGTCTTTGCCTTCTACCAGGGGGTAGGCGGCCAGGTTAGTGGCCTTCTAAGGGCCTGGGCGGCCAGCCTGATGACCTTCCAGGTGGGTGAGGGCGGCCAAGGCTTAGGCCTTCTAGCAAACTGGACGACAAACCTAGTGGCCTTCTTGTGTGGAGGGCGACCAACAGTGTGATCTCCTAGGGGCTGAGGGCGGCCATCGCCCCTGCCTTTTAGGAGGATGGGCGGCCAATGGTTTAGCCGCCCAGCCCATGGGCCTTTAGGCCTCTTCAAGTGAGAGTGGCCCAACAATGAGGTGTGTTAGGGCTGGACTAAAAAGCACCAAATGATGATAAATTGAGTAAAACGACCGCGTCACTTATATGATGGTCTAACTGGGGATCCGCGGGATGTTCGAAATTAGGCATCTACACCCGGGGCACAAGAAGGCGAGGCAGGTGAAGTGGGCATCCCCCAAAGTTGTTGTCGCCAACCTTGGTGTCGGAGACGTGGTCATAGGTGTAGCCATTGAAGGGGGAGTTGCTAG
Organism: Amorphophallus konjac; assembly: GCA_022559845.1. NCBI lineage: Eukaryota > Viridiplantae > Streptophyta > Magnoliopsida > Alismatales > Araceae > Amorphophallus > Amorphophallus konjac. The sequence continues at coordinate 72,074,050 of CM040122.1, read as the reverse complement.
CCTCTAGGAGGCCATCTCAGAGGGCGGCCTACCACGCTGCCACCTCTGGCCACCAGACGATCTGCTTCTTGACTCACGCGACGACGTCTTTAGAGGGGGAGGTGGCAGCCACGGAGGAGGTGGGGGTGGCGGTGTTTGCAGGAGAGGGAGAAGAAGGGCTGGGATTCCTTTTCCACTTTTAATTTTAGAATCTTTAAATTCCTTTCACTGCCTTCTCAAAAGGGCAAAAAGAGATTTCACCCCTCAAGATGATGGGACATTAAAACCTCATCCCCTAGCTAATTTCTTACCACATCATGATACGTCTGCCACGTCATGCCATCTCATGCCCAACTTGCCCAATCAAATGCGAGTTTGAGAAATGACTAGGATTTGCTACACACCAACGTGTGTAGCAAACCTTTCTCTTTATGTAATAAAGGTAATGATATAGCCACACCTTCTTCCCATAGAAAAAGAAAGACCACAACAACTTTGAAAAAATAGTTCTTATGATAAAGTTTCATAAATCAACTCAAAATTAATTGGGAATTTTTACTAATAAGTTTCAACAATCTTAACTAATTATATATTAGTCCTTGAGTTCTTGAGGTGTGCATATAAGCCACTAAAATCATAGAATTCTTATAAAAAAGGTCCACGTGGCTAACAACCATCAAACAAAAAATAATATTGCATAGAATATTCCATCTTGAATGTGATGGTGGACCACTACGCTGGCATCTTTTACACCTGATATGTTGACCCTGGTCTGGACACGGTGCGCCATGCACTGTTGTGCTGGTGTCTCCTCCCCCCTACTACCTTGGCCAGAGCCCCCCTCCCCCATCTGCTACCATCGTCAGTTAGTGATGTGAGTCGATGTTTGTCGTTAAAAATACCGTGCACTCAATCTTAAAATTTTGAACCTACAATAAATAAAATAGCGCAATAATAGGGTGAGAATGGGCCGAATCCACAGGGATGCTAGAATTTTAGAGTTGAAAACCATATATTTTTAGAGGGAAAAATTGTTGAATATTGCTTTTGACTTTAGAATTTAAAAGTGCGTAAAATAAATCTATCTAAAGAAATTTGGAGGGTTAAGAGAGAGAAATGTGGAGAGAGAGAAGAAGAAGGAATAGAGAGAGAGATGAGAGAGAAAGTAAGAAATGGAGAGAGAAAATCATACAACTAATTTTATTGCTTGAAATAAAAGAGTTACAAGAGTAATAAGAAAATAAAAATACAACTTCTCAAAAAAAATAACTAAAACTAAACTAGAGAGTTAAGGAATTATGTAGCCATGAAGAGGATGAAGATAATGTCGTCAATGCCCTTGAGCCTTTGAGTGTCGCTCACACTGATGTAGATACTGCCGTGGAGAATAGTGCTAGACAGAGTGTAGAGAGAGAAAGAGGTAGAGAGAGGTGGAGATGGGAAAAGAAAAGGAGATTAAGAAGAGGGAGAAGAAGAAGAGGACGTAGAAGAGTGCACATAGAAAAGAAGGAGAAGGAGAAGAGGGTGAAAGTGGTTTTAGAGAGAATGTATAATCTAGAGAGAGAAAGTTAAGAGAAGGAAGAGGAAGAAGAAACGAAAAAGAGTCGTTACAAAGAAGAGGGAAAGAGTAGAAGAGAGAGTTTAGAGAGAGAATTTTTAGATAGAGAAAGAGAGAAAGATGATAGAGAAGCTTGAAGAAGAAGAAGAAATATAAGGCAAACTACCTACGTGGATGGGAGAGGAATAGGAAAACAAGTAGAAGAGAGAGGGAGGAGAAGAAGAGAGGGAGTTTAAAGAGAGATAGGGAAATGACGATAGAGATAGTAAGAAGAAGAATAAGAAGGAAGAAAGAGAAGTTAGAATAGAAAAAGAAGATGTCGGAGAAAGAAAGGAGGAAGAAGAAGTTACAGAAGAAGAATAGAGAAAGTGGAAGAAGAAATAGGAGACATGTGATTTCTCTACGAGATGAAACTTCTAACAAGAACTAAAAAAAATCCACATAACGAGACTTCTACGGCAAGAACCCAAAAGCAAGTCAAAAACACCCAACCAAAAACCAAGCCAAAAAAACCTCCCAAAGCACAGACATCTGTGTCATAGGGCCTGTAACGACCCAAGATCTAGATACCGAGAGGAGCCTGATACCATTCGACTCCTGGCCTATCGCCCACGAGCCGGGAGGGCTCGGAAGAACTAAAAGGAGTGTGGAGGTACAAAAAAATAGGAAATAAAATAGGATAATTCAACAATTAATAGAAATAAATAAACAACTACTATAAAAGAGTCTAGTCCAACAGAAAGTACAGTCTAAAGTAATAAAACATACCACATGCCAAGTGAACACTCGGCCCGGCGAGCTGGCTACTACAGAACTCCCGCGCTGCACATTCGAACCTCGAGGAAGAACCGCCACACCTGAAAAGTAGGGATGAGTCTCCAAACAGAGACTCAACAGGGGTCCCGCGGAACCCCAACCGAAAACAATGGCGGTGGCGGAAAGGAAAGCAACAACAACTACAGCAGGAACAACAAACTAGTGGCCGGTCAAAACTCGGCACTACAGCTACTCCTACTGATCCGGTCAAGCAGATAGAGAAATCACGATCTTACAATCGGGAACCAGATCACTCTAACATCAGGCCTACCGAGGAAACACTTACGGCAGCTCCGCCGTGAAGGCATGTCCTCCCAGACAAAGCCAACCTAGACCACGCTGTCCAAGGTAGGGTCACGACCACGCTGTCGTGAACACAACTCTAACAAAATGCAACCTTGGTGAAGCTACTAGCACCCTGGCCACTAACTTGGAAACACCAGACGGTCCAGAAAACCACGTCTCGCAGACGGGAAATGGAACTAGGAAACAGAAGAGTCACATCTCATGTGACAGGAGTACCTACCCACCAGAAGCAAGGCCGGATGCGTCCACTGACGTCTTAGACCGTGCCTCAGGTGTCTCCCTCCGACCCAACGGGAACTGAGACACCGTACAAGCAACCACAGAACAAGTGACTAGTCGGGGTCGTGCTCATCAGCACGCGTCTGCAGTCCCCGACCACGTGTGCACACACAGACCGTACATCCTAGGTCTGGCCCTCTGACTGGTTTTCCCCTCAGTCAGACTCTGGCGTCAAACGTGGGGCCCGACGGTAACCAGCCTAAAAATCATCTCTCGGGGTAGCCTCGCCACCACTCCCGGGTGGGACCACTACCGTGTCGGAAGGCTACGACTAGTGGGGAGTCACCGATGTGACCACTCTTCGAGAAGAAACTCCGAGAACCACGGACGCACCATGTGCAAAAGTCGAGAAGAACCAAGTGGCGCCGAGTCACTAGACTCTGGACAGTCCTCTAGACTCACTAATTCCAACTTTCCTCGAGTCACAAGACTCGGGGTCAAGACCGTCGTACGCAACGGCACAACGCCGTTAATCTCGCCTAATCCCTTGGTCTAAAAAGTCACTAGACTCTGGACAGTCCTCTAGACTCACTAATTCCAACTTTCCTCGAGTCACAAGACTCGGGGTCAAGACCGTCGTACGCAACGGCACAACGCCGTTAATCTCGCCTAATCCCTAGGTCTAAAAACCACGGTAGCATGAATATCGAGGTAGCTCACGAGCCGCCGAGACCATTCCCTCGGAAAGGGAACTGAGAAACCCTCCAGCCCCAGGCTGGGCAACTAGACTCACAGTCCAAGGCCACACACACATGGCCCACGCGGAAAGCACAGAAACATGATTCCTAAGTGTGGACGCACTTTTCGTTCGCTCATTATGCTGTGCGGTTATTGGGGAATGGTCGATTTGTCTATTAAGTGCGGGGGCGTGTCAGTCACGAGGTGACAATTTATTGTGCGCTCGATCTGACTAATCAGACGATTGTGTGGTTCGTGTCGGGACGGAAACCCGCCGCACCATAAAGGTCACTGCGTCATTTACATCCCCTCTGAGAGGGGAACACCCTTAATTATTCACCGGGAAAAAGGGGCCTCATGGCCAAAGAGTTAATTGCATGGAAGGTCTATTAGGAAGTATTGAAATCCCCGTACGAGGGTGAAAAGAAAACGTTCGAGATCATGTCGGTCATGTGCTGACCATTTAATGTTCAGACGAATGTCCGGCTCGAGAAAAGTGCAATCGTCACGGGAAAACCGAAACATATGTATGCCAGGGTACGGCAAATTTATTGTTCAGATGAACGAGAAATATTCAATTAAATCTCAGTTAAAGCGGTCAGAAACCAACAAGTTTGTCGGCTCGGTGCAAGATCAAGCCGTGACCATACTGCGGTGGGCCTCCCGCAGTCGAAACAAGACTTGTGTGAGCGTCATTAATATTTTCAGTGCCAAGGGGCAACGGGGGAGTGTCCCGGGATCAGATCCCAGAACCAAAGACATGTTCAAAGGGAGTGGGCTATAGGCCGATGATATGGGTCAGACAATGACCATAATCGGGACGGACCCGAGGTCTAAGCGTGACCCGTGAAGGCCTTATTGATATTCCCATGCGTAGGGTTCGGGGATGACGAGAGCCTTCTCGTTCCATTCGGATTTTGTCGGTCATGCATAGACCACTTTATGTTCGGAAAAAGGTCCGTATCGAAGGTACGACATAAACAGAAATAAATCCATGCGAATGTATGCCAAGTTTACGGCAATTTTAATGGAAGAGCGGAGACGAATCCCAATGGGAAAGAGTCCAGTTTGATGAACTATCAGCCCATAGCAATGTCGGATTACGGCCATATTGGGATGTCTCCCAAGGTCAGAACTCGACTTGGAGGGGCGGCGTTAATGTTCCCTTTATACCGGGTCTTGAGGAGAATGAGGCTGTGGGGCGGATCTCATCATTTTATTATTATTTAAATTTTTATCATTATTAACTGTCATTTTATATGTTTTTGGGTGAATTTATTATTATTATTACTTATTCATTTTATCATTATTTGTTTATTTATTATACATATTTTGTGCTTATTATCATTGTTATTATTATTATTTATTACCATCATTCATTTCTTATTATTATCATTATCATTATTTATTTATTTCTTTTATTGTTACATTTTCTATCATTATTATTATATAAATCCCCCCCTTTTGATTATCGGGTGGATTTCCCTTTTTTATTATCATTATTATGTTTTCCCTTTTTTCTTCTATTATACCCCTCTTGGTGTGATGTCCTGAGCACAAGGTGTACCGAAATGGGTGTAAGGGAGAGTGAGGAATGAGTGTGCTGCTGGGAGGCTGGGGAATGAGGAATGAGTGGAGGGTGTACCGCTGAGGAGGATGGTTCAGGGGTGCACCGCTGGGGGTAAGAGTGCACCGGGCTAGAGGCTGAAGGGTGTACCGCTGGGGTGTGGTTAGGAGGGTGGAAGGGTGTACCGCTGAAGGAAGGTGTAAGTGTACCGGGCAAAGCAGTTGGGGGGACAGGGGGCACGAGTGTGCCGGGATATGTAGGCTGAAGAGTGTGCCGGGCTGAGGCCAATTGGGGTGTGTCACTGGGGTAGGCCAAGGGAAGTTAGAGGCAATGCCATTGGGGCAAAACCCACATGAAGGGGTGAGGTTTGAAGGGAGGTTCCTGGCTTAAGGTGTTCAGGTGGAGGACTCCAAACGGCAAGCTTTCCAAATTATGTCATGTGATTGAGTTCCAAGCCTGTGTTCGATAGTCCAATTCTCTGGGTCTTATTCAGTCCAATTCCTTGAGCCCTGCATAGTTCCTTTATTCTGATTAGAATGTTTTACTATTGCTCATCCCATTTGTTTGCTGCTTCCTTTTGTCTTTTATCTTATTGTTATTTCTGACAAAAATTCGGCAGCATCTCCCCTTGACCCGAGATGGAAGGGGATAACAAGGGACATGCCCACAAGGAGTTGCATGAACCAACAATTTGAGGTGTGTGCCTAGGCAGCCACCTTTGAGAAAACTTCGGAAAACTCGGAGAAAACACCGAACGAGAGACGCTAGGCTGACATAGACTGGGGATGCACCGGGTGAATGTATCTAAGGGAAGCTGTGGTACTCAGAGGCAGACAATGGGGAGCCATGAAGAAAGTAAAACAACGAGAAATGCAGACATAGAAGAAATATTTGTAGGAAGATATAGAAAATGTTTGCAAGCTTTTCTTCTATTCCTCATAAAAAGGGGAGAAATACATGGGCTAGTACATTACAGGGGGGAGAGAATGAAAACAGAAATACAGTGGGGGGAAATAATGGAGCATATTCTCCTTCCTCTCTCTTTTCTCTTCTTCTTCTTCTCTTCCTTCTTTGCACACAGTCGGTGGTGGACGGAGCAACAAGGGGGAGCAGGAGCTTCTCCTTTCCTCTCTCTTTTCTCTTCTTCTTCTTCTCTTCCTTCTTTTCACGGGGTCCTCCCCTCCTCTTCTTCAGCCCTCTGGGAGGCCTCATTTATACAGACGGACGTGAAATCGTTTCTTCATTATATTAGAAGTCCAGGTCTCCATCACACCGGATGGCTTCTTGCAGTGCAAGGCAATGAGCTGTCGGCCGAAAAGGTGAGACTACTGGTCAAAAGCAGTCCTTTTGTCAGACAGGAGGACTGCTGCATTGCTCGGCCTGCTACAGTGCTCAGACTTCTTTTCCTTCAGTAGCTCAGACTGCTACAATGCTCGGCCTGCTGCAGTGCTCGGTCTGCTATAGTGCTCGAACTGCTACAGTGCTCGGTATGCTACAGTGCTCGGCTCTACTACAGTGCTCTGTACACTACGATGCTAGGCCTTGCTACAGTGTTCGGCACACTACAGTGCTCGGTCTTGCTACTGTGCTCGGCCCTACTACAGTGCTTGGTCTTACTGCAGAAACTCGGACTGCTACTGCTCGGTATGCTACAGTGCTCGGCTCTACTACAGTGCTCTGTACACTACGATGCTCGGCCATGCTACAATGCTCGGCACGCTATAATGTTCGTCCATGCTACAGTGCTCGGTCTTGCTACAGTGCTCAACCCTGCTACAGTGCTCAATCATGTTACAGTGCCGGCCCTGCTACAGTGCTCGATCATGCTGCAGTGCTCGGCCCTGCTACAGTACTCGGCCACACACTGTTGTGAAGAAGCCAATGAGGTGTGCCGTTGGAGAGGCCAATAAGTGTGTCGTTGGAGAAGGCACTTGGGTGTGTCATTGGAGGAGCTGAAGAAGTGTGTCGCTAGTGGGCTTGAAAAGGGGTGTGCCACTAAAGGGGTATAGGGAATGTGCTGTTGAAGGGGCACAAAGGGTGTGCCGCTGGAGGGCATGAACTAGTGTGCCATTGAAGAGGCACAAGGGTGTGCCGCTGGAGAACTCTTAGGGGCGTGCCGTTGGAGACCACCTTAGGCGCACCGCTGGAGGGCTTGGGATTTTCCTTAGGAACTTCAGCAACTGTGAGCTCCCTTTTCGTTGTCATTCTTAATGCGCCCGTGCAAGTGCGAGGACTTGCTGGACGGTAGTATTCCCCGGGGTCTTGGGCATTCAGTCCCTCCGGGATCTTCTTTCTTTAGCTCTGTCCCTGATGCAGAAGCCGGGGAATGTGCTGACATGAATTTTTACGTGTCCACACCAAGGTAGCTCACACGCCGCCACGCCGAATCCCCATCCCTGGGAAAAGCGGGAAACCTCCAGCCCCAGGTTGGATAACTGGACTCGCAGTCCGAGGCCACACACTTGGCCCACTCGGGAACCATCTTCCGAAGAAACCCACGACATGCGGGGGAACTCCTCCGCACTCACACCGGTACACGGTGACTCGATCGAGCGTAACACGAAAGCCCGTAACACATGGGGTCACCCGGACCCACCACACCTATGGGCACGCTAATCGAGATAACACGGTACCTCCAGACATCCCAAAAATGCGGTCACAGAACCCATGGGATGTCCAGGACACTCACGAGGCCGAAGGTCGACCACTGGGTCACAACCGGGTCGACCGGAGACCAACACAACGGTAAATGGCACTGCGAGCATGAAAATCATCTAGCGGTCTAACCCTGGACTGCCACAAAGGCTAGTAGTCTACCTCTAGGCCACTAAAGCAACTATAGCGGTCTACCTTTGGACCGCCACACACTGACATCATGAAACCCTGGCGGTCTACCCATGGACCGCAAGGCACTGGCTAGCGGGCTACCTCTGGACCGCTAAACCCTTGGAACACACGAAACTCAAGCGGTCTTAGCGGTCTAACCCTGGACCGCCAAGGACCCTGGTGGTCTATCGCGTGACCGAGAGCCTTGAACCGACTTAGGGGGACCCCTAACGGTCTACCCTTGGACCGTTGGGCACCCTTAGCGGTCTCTGGAACGACCGCTAAGGCGTCCTGAACCCGAAACGGCAGGAAATGCCCCAAAAATTCAATCCACGTCCCAATCACCCCCAGGTGATGAGGAAACAAAGGGGAATCCATCCTCAAGCCTCCTAGCATGCATCTATGCCCTTAGATCGGTCAAAAACCTCACGAAACGGGAGATCCGACTCACACCCTAAAAACATAGATTTTCCCCAAAATGCTCAAATAGGCCCTCTCGGCTCACCACGGCCTACAAAACTCGCGAGAAAGGAAGTGCACGAGCTGGGGGTCCATCTCCCTACCTCCATCGAAGATTTCACGCGCCGTGGATGCCGATCCACGAAGAAAACGCCACGAGACCCCGCCGGCATCCCACGCTCACGAATCGGCTTCACCTCACCACCACGCCTCGATCCTCGCCCTGTCCACGCCGCTCCTCGCCCCACGAGCACCGCCACCTCACCCTCGTCAATCCTCGTCGGCCGCCTGGAGAGAAGAGAGGGGGAGAGGAGGGAACGTGAGAGAGAAGAGAGAGGGAAAGAGTGAGAAATGAGAGGGGAGAGAGAGAGAGAGAGAAAGGGTTAATATATATAGAAAAATCTAAAAATTCTATAAATTCAAAAAAATATTAAAAATTACCTCCGCGATCCTCGAGATGAGCACAACATGTCAGTATTGTCCCAGAGTCGGAGAACGTCACGGTTCGCCCTGCACAGAGTTCCGAAGGCACATCAGGGAAAAATACGTGTAAAGCACAAAATACACTCCGAGACCCACGAAAATGATCCGAAAAATCCGGGGCATTACAACCCTCCCCCCTTAAAGAAATTTTATCCTCGAGATTAAGGACAAACGCGGGAACACAGGGGAAGAACGCCGTAACCAACTGATAGCGTCGTTAGAGCCCCAACACAAAAGACCTCGATTCTCACGAAAGCACCGATCCTGCAGGACACAGCCAGACTACAATCACGAACGACACCTCGCTCCGCACGCCGCACACAACGGCCATCAGAGCAGGCGCACACCCATGGACACAGTCCGGCATCACCTCAGTCACAACGAAAAAACTAATCATGGCATCGCTGCCACCATCTCATTTACCAAGGAGACACAGTCTCGTCGCGAGAAATAGCTACCGATCCATCCTATGGTCGGCAAACAAATCACAAATCAGCTTTACAACCAGCTGACAGGTCGCACACCCTTCTCAAGGGAACAACCAATACAGAGCCTCCATTAGCTCATACCTGGCAAGCCAAGCGCTCATAACAGCACGGGACTAACTCTATCAGAACTCAAACTCCGAAAAGGCCCAGGTCCCATCTGGAGAACACATCATGGAAACGACCACCAAAGGCCTCACGTGCACACGGCTCTCACCGTTCACGATGCACAACCAACAGCATCTTCTGTCTGTGAAAAGACCATCCACTGGTCGCCAGATACACGTCAATGGGAAACCTTCACCGGCCCAACAGGCACGATCCAACTCATAACAGGCCATCCGCTGACTCACACACAGATAATTACCACATCTGATCTCGAACCGAACACCTTCTCGGACACCGCATCCGATCTCGATCATCGCGCCAACTCAACCCTCTCAGGGGAGTACGACAAAACCAACGACAAGACTTTGGAGTCTTCGGTCATCACCTCACTCGACTCAGACTTACAGGGGAACCATCCCATGCTGGTCACAGACCAAGGACCAACATCCCACGATAACGTCCCATCAAGGACTTCCAACCACTGGCGTCACTCTTCTGTCCTGTCTCATCGAAACCTTCGACTCAATTAATCCAAGTGGACACCTGCCAATCCCGATCCCGCCCTTATCATAGAGTCACGGGACACCACCGGGATAATTCATGGCACACGTCTCTAGGGGAGGAAAGTGCCAACCATTTTCACGGCAACCTGGTCGCCAATACCACGACCAATGCACACTGGGTCCCCAGTCGATTATATATCTTACCGTCATGATCTGACATGACCATACAACCAACAGACGATGCCGTGGTCGATCACGCTATTGGGCTCACCAGCCACTCACAGCTGCCAACTGGGACCTCACAATCTGTCAGAGATTACTTCCTTAAAACACGATCTCATCCGAGGGCACGACTGGCAACACAAGCCGGGCACCAAGCCACTGACTCTGACCAACACGTCCTCGACCCCCGTCAGGCGACATCCTCAACAACCCGGGTCACACCAACGCCTGACACGGCTTTCATCACAGGAACAGGGTACTCATGCGGCACACTTGCCAACATTTCTCCCCAACACTCCATCCTGCCAGTGCCGAGAACCATGATATCTCGAGCAACGGCACGGCAACAACACGTCTCACACAGAGGAACCAATCATCCAAAGCTCACCGCAACGTCAGGAACCCACCCGTAGCAACCAACGCTACGATCCTGAACCTGTGGGTTATAGGCCCACTAGGTTTCCGCTGTGCACTCTGATCCACACGCGCACCGCCAAAACGGCAACTCGGGACTCATCATCCCAACAATCTACAACTCGGCTGGTCAACTTCAGAAAATAGGGTGAGGAAAGCTCCATTACCTCAAACCTAAAGCAAATATTTACTCCCAAATTTGGCAATCTTTTGCAACTTTGTAGACTCCGAACTGCCACGCATCAGAAAGTTTCGACACCAGCCAATAATACGAACACCGCCCAACCAGCACTCGTCCTTCTGGAACAGCGCCAGCACCCTCACACACCAGGGGAAATGGGCACAACTCTCACAAGCAACCACCTTGCCAAAACACAGGACATGTCTCGCACGGATTTCATGGCACACAGAGGCCAACCAATCCGGACACACAATACAAGACGACGAATCTTAACCAAGCACGATTCTCTCCAACCAAAAGAGAAACCGATCACACCTCCGACCAACGGAAAACCTCCATACTCGACCTGACCTCGAATCTCGCGTACGCTGGAAACAGCACCACCCAGCACCAAGAAAATCATCGCTTCCATCAGGTCAGCGCCTCCGACACACTCGCCAAGTGTCACGTCGGACCACGATCACAACATCTCTCGACGCACCACCACTGCAATTCCTCGAACTGCAACACACCACGTCAAGAGCCACAACACGAGCCATAATCGACAACCATCAACGCTCATCCTTGAGTCCTGAACTCGCCATGGAACCTTCATATCTCAAACCAAATCCAGGGCAAACATAACCCATTCGCACACAAGAGCGTAGGAGCAAGACTTACTGGGACACCGTAGCCCAATCATGCCTCGAAATCCGCAAGAATGATCGGGACCAACACGTCATTTCTGACGCCACAGAGCATGACAAGAACATCAGGCTCGAAAATCAGCAACTCACCGAGAAGATCCTCAGCTCACCCGAGCACACTTCTCGATCAGAGCACCCGCTCTGCCACTTCAAACCATGACCTTAACACATCAGGGGCTGGATAAACCTCAAGCTGGAGTGGCCAAACTCAACGATAGCTCCCTCAGAACACGCTCACGGCCACTTAACCACAAACAGTCCTCGCCAGCCACCTGACCTCGCTGTAGATACCTCGAATGCAGCACCGCGAACTCACGCCTGTCGACAACCTCTATCCAACGTAGCACAACCGGGGCCACAACTGATGAGGGAGAAAGCTCTCGACCTCGATACTCAAACCCCACGCCGGCATTCCAACAGAAGCTGCAACCGCCCTCACAGCGCCACACAGCGCACTCAAGCTCTCAAGCGAAAAACAAGCGAAAAACATACACGAAACCCTATGCAAGCTACCGACTGTGCTAGACCTTATGGACTCTGATCACTGCAATATCTCGAATTCCTATATACGTCCACAACCACTGCTCTGATACCAACTGTAACGACCCGAGATCCAGATACCGGGAGGAGCCCGATACCATTCGAATCCTGGCCCGCCGCCCACGAGTCGGGAGGGCTTGGAAGGGCTAAAAGGAGTGTGGAGGTACAAAGAAATAGAAAATAAAGCAGGACAATTCAATAATTAACAGAAATAAATAAACAACTACTACAACATAGTCCAGTCCAACAGAAAGTACATTCTAAAGTAGTAAAACGTACCACATGCCAAGTGAACACTCGGCCCGGCGAGCTGGCTACTACAGAACTCCCGCGCTACACCCTCGAACCTCGAGGAAGAACCGCCACACCTGAAAAGTAGGGATGAGTCTCCAAACAGAGACTCAGCAGGGGTCCCGCGGAACCCCAACCGAAAACAACGGCGGTGGCGGAAAGGAAAGCAACAACAACTACAGCAGGAACAGCAAACCGGTGGCCGGTCAAAACTCGGCACTACAACTACTCCTACTGAGCCGGTCAAGCAGAAAGAGAAATCATGATCTCACAATCGGGAACCGGATCACTCTAACACCATGCCTACCGAGGAAACACTCACGGCAGCTCCGCCGTGAAGGCCTGTCCTCCCAGACAAAGTCAACCTGGACCACGCTATCCAAGGTAGGGTCACGACCACACTGTTGTGAACACAACTCTAACAAGATGCAACCTCGGTGAAGCTACTAGCACCCTGACCACTAACTCGGAAACACCGGACGGTTCAGAAAACCACGTCTCGTAGACGGGAAATAGAACCCAGAAATAGGAGAGTCACGTCTCACATGACAGGAGTACCTGCACACCAGAAGCAAGGCCAGATGCGTCCACTGACGTCTTAGACCGCACCTCAGGTGTCTCCCTCCGGCCCAGCGGGAACTGAGACACCGTACAAGTAACCACAGAACAATTGCCTAGTCGGGGTCGTGCTCATCAGCAAGCGTCCGCAGTCCCCGACCACGTGTGCACACACAGACCGTAGTCCTAGGTCTGGCCCTCTGACTGGTTTTCCCCTCAGCCGGACTCTAGCGTCAAACGTGGGGCCCGACGATAACCAGCCCAAAAACCGTCTCTCGGGGTAGCCTCGCCACTACTCCCTGGTGGGACCACTCGCGTGTCGGAAGGGTACGACTAGTGAGGAGTCACCGATGTGACCACTCTCCGAGGAGAAACTCCGAGAACCACGCACGTACCCTGCGCAAAAGTCGAGAAGAACCAAGTGGCGTCGAGCCACTAGACTCTGGACAGTCCTCTAGACTCACTAAATCCAACGGTCTTTGAGTCACAAGACTCAGGGTCAAGACCATCGTACGCAACGGCACAACACCGTTAATCTCGCCTAATCCCTAGGTCTAAAAACCACTATAGCACGAATACCGAGGTAGCTCACGACCCACTGAGACCATTCCCTCGGAAAGGGAACTGAGAAACCCTCCAGCCCCAGGCTGGGTAACTGGACTCACAGTCCAAGGCCACACACACACGGCTCACGCGAAAAGTACAGAAGCACGATTCCCAAGGCAGCTCACACGCCGCCACACCGATTCCCCATCCCTGGGAAAAGTGGGAAACCTCTAGCCCCAGGCTGGATAACTGGACTCGCAGTCCGAGGCCACACACTTGGCCCACTCGGGAACCATCTTCCGAAGAAACCCACGACATGCAGGGGAACTCTTCCGCACTCACACCGGTACACGGTGACTCGATCGAGCGTAACACGAAAGCCCGGAACACATGGGGTCACCCGGACCCACCACACCTACGGGCATGCTAATCTAGGTAACACGGTACCTCCAGACATCCCAAAAACGCGGTCACAGAACCCATGGGATGTCCAGGACACTAATGAGGCCGAAGGTCGACCATTGGGTCACAATCGGGTCGACCGGAGACCAACACAACGATAAACGGCACTGCGAGCATGAAAATCGCCTAGCGGTCTAACCCTGGACCGCCACAAAGGCTAGCGGTCTACCTCTAGGCCGCTAAATCAACTATAGCGGTATACCTTTGGACCGCCACACACTGAAATCACGAAACCCTGGCGGTCTACCCATGGACCGCAAGGCACTGGCTAGCGGGCTACCTCTGGACCGCTAAACCCTCGGAACACACGAAACTCAAGCGGTCTTAGCGGTCTAACCCTGGACCGCCAAGGACCCTGGTGGTCTATCGCGTAACCGCCAGCCTTGAACCGACTTAGGGGGACCCCTAGCGGTCTACCCTTGGACCGCTGGGCGCCCCTAGCGGTCTCTGGAAAGACCGCTAAGGCGTCCTGAACCCGAAACGGCGGGAAACACCCCAAAAATCTAATCCACGCCCCAATCACCCCCAGGTGATTGGTAAACAAAGGGGAATCCATCCCCAAGCCTCCTAGCATGCATCTATGCCCTTAGATCAGTCAAAAACCTCACGAAACGGGAGATCCGGCTCACACCCCCAAAACATAGATTTTTCCCAAAATGCTCAAATAGGCCCTCTCGGCTCACCACGGCCTACAAAACTCGCGAGAAAGGAAGTGCACGAGCTGGGGGTCCATCTCCCTACCTCCACTAAAGATTTCACGGGCCGTGGACGCCGATCCACGAAGAAAATGCCACGAAACCGTGCCGGCATCCCACGCTCACGAACCGGCTTCACCTTGTCACCACGCCTCGATCCTCGCCCCGTCCACGCCGCTCCTCGCCCCACGAGCACCGCCACCTCACCCTTGTCCATCTTCGTCGGCCGCCTGGAGAGAAGAGAGGGGGAGAGGAGGGAACGTGAGAGAGAAGAGAGAGGGAAAGAGTGAGAAATGAGAGGGGAGAGAGAGAAAGGGTTAATGTATATAGAAAAAATCTAATAATTCCAAAAATTCATAAAAATACTAAAAATTACCTCCGCGATCCTCGGGAGGAGCACAACACGTCGGTACTGTCCCAGAATCAGAGAACACCACGGTTCCCCCTGCACAGAGTTCCGAAGGCACATCAGGGAAAAACACGTGTAAAGCACAAAATACACTCCGAGACCCACGAAAATGATCCGAAAATCCGGGGCATTACAGGGCCAAAGTCAGGCCTTTTTTTCTTTATGCGCCCACACCCTCTTAAATGCATGGGAGACTATCTTCTCCCGCCGCAGACTAGTTGCCTCCGCCGTCTGCTACTCATTTATCATCGTGACCCACTCCTACAACTGACGCTACTGCCCTCTGACATGCGGCAATGAATGCACAAACCATGTGTCGCTGCCATGTGAAGCACACCGCTAGAGCACGCAAGCAATGCCGCTCAGCCATGCAAGTCTTCTTCTTCCTCTTCCTCCATGACGTGGCCCACCAGTCACTGCTCTTCTTCTCTTTTGCTTTTTTTTTTGTGTCCGCGCATGAAGTCACCACCGGAAGCCCTATTTTCTCTCTCTTCTTCCTCTCCACACCGGCCGCCGTCTCTTCCTCTCTGGCTAGCTATCGTCGATGTGCACCTACTGCCTTCTCCTTCTTCTCCTCCACGCGGCCAGCTCTCTTCTCCCTTCTCCTTCTCTCTCTTCTTCATCTTTCCTCCTTCTTTTCCACCTGTCGCACTGGTCCCTGTTTTCCTCTTCCTCTCTCTTTTTTTTCTCCTTCGCACCGGCAGATAGAGGATGCCGCCTCCTACCTCTTCTCTTTCTCTTCCTTTCGACCACGCCCCCACGGTCCACCACCCGCTCACCTTGCAGATGCACGCCGCTGGTGCTCTCTGCTTCTCCGCTTTCTTGGCAGCCACCGTCGGAAAACCATCTCCTTCTCCCAGCTGGCCTATACACACGCGCTCACTGTTTATGCTTGCTGTCGTTCTTCTTCACCGGTGAATGCTGTTGCAAGCCACAACTAAGCTTGTCGGCTTGCCATCTCTGCGAACACCGGCCACAAGCCAACCCACCTTGCGCTGTAGTTTAGCCCACCGTGTCACTACCATTGTCGTAGAAGATGATGGTGTATTGCTCATCCACTGTTCATAAAATGAGACTTAGGTGCAAGCTTGTTCAATGTAAAAAATCATACCAAAGTCCCTCAAAAAATAGTATTATTAAAAAACATTTAATTATGCAATATTTGATCCTCTTAAATATTTCTCAAATCTCATTGGTCAAATTATGTTTAAAATTTTAATTAATTACAGAAAAAGCCCAATTTTGTGTGAGGCTGCGATTAGAGTGTAAAACTTGTATAATTAATTACATTAAAGCCCAGAATAATATATGTGATATTAATAAATATATACAAATGAACACTTATCAATCAGCACACTCACAGCACCCCTCCCCCGTTAGTCGAAACCACCCTCTCCCACTTTCTTCCACTGTTGGCCAACCCCCCCTCCACGACGCTCGTAAAACCCCCCTCCCCCTTGCTACCTTGGTCGGAAACCCCCTCCCCCACCTACTATCACTGTCGTCCAACACCGCCCTCCAAGTCTTCCCGCTTCTCCTTCATTGTCTCCCACCTGGACTCCCTCAAGCCTTGGTACCTCACTCATACCAAGCCCTCCCTCTCGCCAATAGTTGTCGTCACCAGCCCCTGCCTCGTGGGCTTCTCCCCGCTCCTGCCTCCCCCAGCTCCAGGTCAACGACAACCATGCCATAGCACCACAACCCTCCGAGGGCCAAGAGCATCCCCCCTACGCCCTCATCTAGATATTAGCCCCCCAAGACTCCAAGGTCGTCATTCCTATAGTCGCTGGCGGCAACCATGAGGCTATTCATGGGGAGGAGTAAGGATGCGGGGGTGCAGGAGGGGAGCGAAGGGAGGGGAGAGAAGGGAAGGGAGGCGTTACTATCCTTCCTGAGGTTATATTGACACCCTACGACAAGGTGGTGTATCGGTGCAAGATGCAGACGCCACTGGTTGGGCTCATCTCCATTGTGTCCCCGCATATGATCCGGTAGCGCCATCACCTCACCCACCACTAGAGGCTCTAAGAGAGATATAACAATAAAATATTGGTGAAGCATAGAAAGGAGGAGGAAGAAGAGGGATTCAAAACCTCCATAGCCTTCCTTGTTATAGAGTTCTTTCAATTAAAGGGGGCCATGCATGCAGGAAGAAGCTGAGAGAATAGGATTGGGAGACCACCAATACTCGGAGAAGTGCATGTTGTCAGGTGTATACCACCACCCTCCTCCACATGCTACCAATGCTGACCAGTCGCCCCCCTCCATGACGCTCACAGAACTCCCCTTGCTACCCTAGAGGGACCCCCCACCTACTTCCACTGTCGGCCAACCCCAACCCCCCCCCCTCACAAAACCCCCCTCTCCCCTGCTACCATGGCCAGAACCCCCTCCCTCACTTACTACCACTATTGATCAACAGGCTCACGGAACCCCCCCTCCTTCCCTAGCCGAAACCACCCTTTCTCACCTGTTACCACCGCCGATCAACAACCCCCCCTTCACGGTGCTCGCATAACGTCCCCCTTGCTCCCCTGGCCATAACCCCCCACCCCTATCCCTCCCAGCCCCCTCTCCCCCTCCAGCACCCTGGGCACTCTACAAACACCCTGGCCCCCTCTCACAACCCCCCCATCTCGGCCCCCTCTCCCCCTCTTACGCCTATGCCACCATATGCAACCCCCTCCCCCAATGTCGAACCCCCTACTCTTTCTCTCAACTAACTAGAAGCAATTTGATCTTTACATACCTTTAGGTTACGTTAACCACCGCTCAATTAACTTCCGTTGAACGAAATGAACGATTTGGATTTTTTTATACAACGACGATAATTGTGGGAGTTTATATGTATGACTCAATAACTCATATATTAATATATAATTAACTAAGATTGTAGGGGCTTATTAGCAAAAATACCAATTAATTAATCTAAGTTAGGGAGAGTCCTTATAATTAGGTTCATAATAGTCAATAATCTTAAAGAAATGCGTACAATCTATACCTATAAGAATATAACTGTAACAATTATATTTATAAAAGTTAGTATTTGGTAATTTCAAGATTCTCCATTAATGTACTGGGACCCTGCAATCAAATCGCCTCCGGCCGCCGCAAGACCGGAACTTTCTGATCCGTCTTCTTGGTTGCAACCCCTTCCTTGCCCAGCGGCCCCCCGGAAGCCAGAAGCTTTCTGTACTTCACCATGTCTTCCATTGCTTCCCACTTCCACCCCTGCTTCCCCGAGCTCCTCCGCAGCCTGCGACAGCGCGCGAGGCCGAACGCAGTCCTCTTCACCGCGCCTTCTCTCCTCTACCGTTCCCCTGTCACCGCCTTCCGGAGGAGGTTGTCCAGGCCCTGGCCCTCCTTCCAACCTTTCAGATCCCAGGCACGCCAACAGCAGCGGCAAGAGGAAGAAGAACAGAAGCAGGCGGCGGCGGGGGTGGACCTGACCGCCCTGCCCCAGAGCCTCCGGGAGATCATCTCCCTCTTCCAGTCCGTGTCCGATCCCAAGGCCAAGTACCAGCAGCTCCTCCACTACGGCAGCAGGCTGCCCCCCCTCGACCCGCGGTACAAGACCGACGAGCACCGCGTCCGGGGCTGCGTCTCCCAGGTCTGGGTCCGCGCCTTCCGCGACCCGGCTGACCCTATTGCTGTCCGCTTCGAGGCCGATTCCGACTCGGCGCTCACCAAGGGTCTCGCCGCCCTTCTCGTGCTGGGGCTCTCCGGTACTCCGGCGCCCGCCATCGCCTGCGTCCCGCCGGACTTTGTCCACCTGCTGGGCCTTCGGCAGAGCCTTACGCCTTCGCGGAACAATGGGTTCTTGAACATGCTCAAGCTCATGCAGCAGAAGGCCCTCCAACTCCACGCCCAGGGCGGCAGTTCCGTGGCGGATGATGTCTCGGGTCAGAAAGATTCCATCTTGGACGGGAGCAGGGATGGTCATGACGCCTCCCAGAGCAGCTCTATGACTATGGAGGTTTTGGGCGGCAAAGATGTTGAATTGGGTGTGAATGGCAATGGAGCCGGCAGCGATGCATGGATCAATGGTACCCAGGAGGCTGTGGTGGATGGTTTGGATATGGTAGACGAACTATCAATAAGTTCCACTGGAGGCTCGGGTGGTAGAGCAACAAGGATAAGGAACGTACTGGAGAGGGAGCTTCATCCGATGGAGTTGGAACTGGAGGACATCTCGTATCAACATGCAGGTCATGCTGGTGTGAGGGGGAGCAGTGATGGAGAGACACATTTCAATCTGAGGATTGTTTCAAAGGAATTCGAAGGGAAGAGTTTAGTGAAGAGGCACCGGCTTGTTTATGAATTGTTGCAAGAAGAGTTGCAGACTGGATTGCATGCTCTTTCCATTGTTGCCAATACTCCCTCTGAAGTTGGGATGAAATAGAAGGTCCTCAGAGATAAGATATCTTTTCCTCAATTACTATTATTTTTCAGCACATGTGGGCCTACTTTGACTTGAAGGGCAATAGCTTCCATGTAAGATGCATAAACAAGTTTTGTAGTTGCGTCATGACAGAATTTATGTAACAAAGGAAATAACATTCTATGTTTATACTTGGATATCTGTAGTCCTATGGTTGGATATTGTTGCTTGTACATCTTGAGCTCTAGTGCTTATATGCACTCTTATCTCTATAATGAAATTTGATAAGGGACCACTTATCTATTAAATTGGAAAATACTTTTGCATAATTAGGTGCATCGTGTGTTTCTTTTGGTTCAGGATATACAAATCTATTTTTTGAGCTGGATCATCTTTTATCTTGCTTTTGAGTGGGGGTTGGGGGAAGAGTGTACTTGCATAAATGCCAATGTTTCTTCTTGGCATGTGGTGGTGAAGATTTCCCTGATTTTCTCAGTTACCTAGTAATATTCTTTAAAACCATTTGGTGACATAATTCTTACTAAAGATTTTATGTTCAAGATGTTCATGTCTTTTCAAAATACCTGAATGATAATGTTTCTTTGAGCCTTGTGAACTTTTGAAAATGTTGCAGAAAAGGTTCTAATTATCTGGATGATATCTACTGGGAATTTTTCTAGTGGCAATCTAAGGCCAACCTTTCCTCCAAAAAAAAAGGCTTTGAATTTCTTGACATTTCTAACTTCTCTCAAAAGTATCTGATTGGCAACATTGCTTTGAGACTAAATAACATTTGAAGATGGATAGCTGATCATAACTGGTTCTTAACTGGACATGAAAAGGAGGACCACCATCCTAAAGAAAGAAGAATTAACCATGATGTTGATTGCCAGAATTGATTCTTATGAAAGAATGGGGTGGAATGGAGTATGTTTCAAACCTTACGCTACATAGTAATATGAAGGAATTGTTAGGGATATAGAACCGGAGTACCCAGAACAGGAGGACAAACAGCAGAGGAGGAAGAAGAAGAGAAACCAATCGCACAAGAACACACAGGGATTTTTACGTGGTTCGGAGGCAAGAGCCTTCCTACATCCACGGCCGCAACAGGATTCCACTAGATAATCACAGACGCCTTACAATACAAAGAGACAGCCCGCCCTTTTATACTAGGAGATTAGGGCGTCATTAGTCAGGGCATTAAGGACAATAATACCCCTAATAAATGTAAACCCTCTTCCGAGATACATCAGACACGCATGCTCGCCTGTCCACCCAGATGCTCTCCTGGGACCGAGCATGCCCTCCAGCGACTGCAGATGCTCCCCTGCCAACAGTCAGATCACTGCATTGCCAGGACCGCGTCGACGCATTGCCAAGTGACATCGACTTGCCTTGAACCCGCATGCATGCTCCCCTGACGCCAGTGATGCTCTCCAGAGGCCATAGATGCTCCCCTGAGACTTCATATGCTCCCGTGCGAGAACGCACAATGACATGCTCTCCTGGCATGCTCTCCTGGCACAGTAGATGCTCCCCTGGAGACAACAAGTGCTCGTCATGCTCCGCTGATGCAGCGAATGCTCCCCAGGAGCAGTGGATGCGCTCCTGAGACAGAGTGTGATCCCGTGCAGATGCGCATGAGTTCTGACTCCACACTCTAACAATCTCCCACTTGGAGTCTGAACTCCAAACAAAGCAAGCATCTCAATGTATCAATCCTGCTCACTATAACAGTAGAAATAAACTGCTACGGCAACCCTCCATCAATCATCCATGGAGGCCAACTGAGGACTTGCACAGTCTCAGTTTCTCTGTGGTAACCACCTTGGTGAACATGTCTGCTGGATTCTCTGCACCAAGTATTTTCTCCAACAGCAAAACATCATCTTCAAGCAAACCACGAATGAAGTGATACTTCAGTTGTATGTGCTTAGTCCTTGCATGAAAGACTGGGTTCTTGGCAAGGTGAATTGCACTTTGACTGTCACAAAACAACACACTATTGCTTTGTTCCTTGCCCAACTCCTCCAGAAAATTTTTCAGCCATACCATCTCTTTGCTAGCTTCAGAGATAGCTACATACTCTGCTTCTGTTGTTGAGAGAGCAATAACCTTCTGAAGTTTTGAAACCCAACTCACTGCAGTGCCACCCAAGGTATAAACATATCCAGTGGTACTTCTTCTGGTGTCCAGATCACCACCAAGATCTGAATCAACAAAACCTTGTAAGATAACATCACTTTTCCTGAAACAAAGTGATTTGCCTGAGGTGCCTTTTAGGTATCTCAGAATCCATTTCACTGCCTCCCAGTGTTTCTTGCCCGGATCTGCCATATGTCTGTACACAACTCCCACTGCATGTGCTATATCCGGCCTGGTACAAATCATGGCATACATCAGACTTCCTACAGCTGATGCATAAGGAATTTTCTTCATGGACTCATGCTCTTCAGCAGACTTTGGTGACTGCTCTTTAGACAGCTTGAAGTGACTTGCCAAAGGAGTGCTAACAGGTTTTGCATCCTGCATGTTGAATCTGCCCAACACCTTCTGGATGTAACCTTCTTGAGATAGCTTCACAGTGCCAGCTGTTCTATCTCTCACAATTCTCATCCCAAGAATTTGCTTTGCTGCTCCTAAGTCCTTCATAGCAAATTCCTTTGATAATTGCATTTTCAGATTGTTAATCTTTGTCATACTTGATCCTGCTATAAGCATATCATCCACGTACAACAACAATATGATATAGCAATTATCAAACTTCTTAAGATAACAACAATGGTCCTTGTTGCACCTAATGAAACCATTGTTACATATGAATCCATCAAACTTCTTGTACCATTGTCTGGGGGCTTGCTTCAGACCATACAAACTTTTCTTAAGCTTGCACACAAGGTTTTCTTTGCTTGGGACTGAAAACCCTTCTGGTTGCAACATGTAGATGTCTTCCTCCAAATCACCATGGAGAAAAGCTGTCTTCACATCTAGTTGCTCTAACTGTAAGTTCTCAGCAGCAACAATGCTCAACACTAATCTAATAGTGGTTAATTTCACAACTGGAGAAAAGATCTCAGTGTAGTCTATACCTTCCTTCTGCTGGAAGCCCTTCACTACCAACCTTGCTTTGTACCTCTTACTGCCATCAGGTTCATCTTTGACTCTGTAAACCCACTTGTTATGCAATGCCTTCTTGTTCTTAGGGAGTTTAGTTAGCTCCCAAGTCTGATTCTTTTGCAATGAGTTCATCTCATCTTCCATGGCTAACTCCCACTTAACAGAATCTGTAACCTGCATTGCTTCATCATAACACTCGGGTTCACCTTCGTCAGTCAACAGTAGGTAATGCAAAGATGGAGAATACCTTTGTGTAGGCCTAGGTATTCTTGCAGATCTTCTCAGTTGTACCGGTGTACAAGGCTGTGCTTTTGTTTCAGATACATCATGTATCTTAGCATTCACATCATCTTGTGAAATTTCTTCTAGCTCAACCTGTCCACCATTCTCATCTTGTTTCCCTGCACTGTCAGATTCTACAACAGCCCTGTCTTTGTACAAGACATTTTCATTGAATATAACATTTTGCCTTCTGAGAATTTTTCGATTTTCATCGTCCCAAAATTGATATCCAAACTCATCAGAACCATATCCAATGAAAAAGCACTTTATAGACTTAGCATCTAGCTTATCTCTGTCATTAGAATCTACATGCACATATGAAACACAACCAAAGACTCTCAAGTGTGAAAGATTTACCTCTTTCCCTGTCCAGGCATCCTCTGGAATTTCACCATCCAAAGGGACAGATGGTCCTCGGTTTATCAAGAAAGCTGCTGTGTTAATTGCATCTGTCCAAAACATTTTAGGCAGTCCAGCATGTATCCTCATGCTCCTAGCCCGTTCATTCAAGGTTCTATTCATGCGCTCGGCAACTCCATTCTGCTGTGGTGTTCTTGGAACAGTCCTTTCCATTCTAATACCACTAGCTGTACAAAAGTCCTTGAATTCCTTGTTGTCATACTCTCCACCATTGTCTGATCTCAGACACTTCACCTTCAAACCTGTCTCATTCTCTACAAGGGTCTTCCAATTTTTGAAAGTGACAAATACATCAGATTTTCTTTTCAAAAAATAAACCCATACCTTGCGAGTAGAGTTATCAATGAAAGTGACATAGTAGAGTGAGCCTCCAAGAGATGGTACTGGTGAAGGACCCCATACATCTGTATGTACAAGCTCTAGCTTCTGTGTCTTCAAAGTTCTTACAGTCTTTGAGAATGTAACCTTCTTTTGCTTCCCAAAAATGCAGTCTTCACAAAGACCAACTTCCACAGATTTCAAGCCAGACAGTTTACCTTTTGACAGCAGTACCTTCATCCCTTTCTCACTCATATGACCAAGCATGCAGTGCCATATGTTGGAGTCAACTCCTGAATTTGCCACTGCCACTATATCTTTGTTATTGTTGGTCATGTAGAGAGTACCCATCTTGTTGCCTCGTGCTATAATCATAGCACCTTTGGTGATCTTCCAAGATCCACCCACAAAGGTTGTGACATAACCTTCATCATCAAGCTGTCCAACAGATATCAAGTTCCTCTTCAAGCCAGGTACATGCCTTACATTCTTTAACTTCCACAAAGTGCCATTTGTGGTCCTTACATTGACATCACCCTTCCCCACAATATCTAAAGGCTCATCATCAGCAAGATCAACCTTCCTAAAGTTTCCAGCAACATAATTTTGCATACTTTCTTTATGTGAGGTAGAGTGAAACGACGCACCTGAGTCAAGAATCCATGACTCTAAAGGAGTGTCAACACAAAGAACTAAAGCATCTTGAACTTGCTCTGCTGCAGCTGCATTGGCGGACTCTTCATTGTGATTTTTCTTCTTTGGAGCCTTGCAATCTTTCTTTAAGTGCCCCTTTTTACCACAATTCCAGCACCCATCACCACCAAACTTTGATTGACCTTTCTTCTTGGACCTAGATCTGCTTCTATCTTGACCCCGCTGTTTTGTTCTTCCCCTGCTCTCTGTATTCAAGGCAGAACCTGAGACTTCACCTGATTCCCTTCTGCGAATATCTTCGCTAAGAATCAAGTCTCGAACCTCATTAAGCTTCAACTTGCTTGAACCGGAAGAACTACTCACAGCCGTCACAGTTGCACCCCAACTTTCAGGTAAGGAGGATAAAATAATCAAGGCCCTAACCTCATCATCAAAGTTTATTTCTACAGAACTCAACTGAGTTGTAATAACATTGAATTCATTGATGTGGTCTGTAACAGAAGCACCTTCGGCCATCTTCAGATTAAATAAACGACGCATCAAATATACCTTGTTTGAAGCTGAGGGCTTTTCATACATATTTGATAGCGCCTTCATCAATCCTGCCGTGGTCTTCTCGTTCACGATGTTGAAGGCGACGTTTCTGGCCAACGTCAAGCAAACAACTCCGAGTGCTTGTCTGTCTAGTAGATCCCAATCTTCCTTTTTCATCCCTTCCGGCATCGTTCCAAGAAGCGGCTCATGCAGCTTCTTCTGATACAGGTAGTCTTCGATTTGCATCTTCCAGAAACCGAAGTCCTTGCCATCGAACTTGTCGATCCTCACCTTTCCTTCATCTGCCGCCATTACTCCCACTACTCCCTCAAACCAGAACAAGGCTCTGATACCAGTTGTTAGGGATATAGAACCGGAGTACCCAGAACAGGAGGACAAACAGCAGAGGAGGAAGAAGAAGAGAAACCAATCGCACAAGAACACACAGGGATTTTTACGTGGTTCGGAGGCAAGAGCCTTCCTACATCCACGGCCGCAACAGGATTCCACTAGATAATCACAGACGCCTTACAATACAAAGAGACAACCCGCCCTTTTATACTAGGAGATTAGGACGTCATTAGTCAGGGCATTAAGGACAATAATACCCCTAATAAATGTAAACCCTCTTCCGAGATACATCAGACACGCATGCTCGCCTGTCCCCCCATATGCTCTCCTGAGACCGAGCATGCCCTCCAGCGACTGCAGATGCTCCCCTGCCAACAGTCAGATCACTGCATTGCCAGGACCGCGTCGACGCATTGCCAAGACTGCGTCGACGCACTCCAAGTGACATCGACTTGCCTTGAACCCGCATGCATGCTCCCCTGACGCCAGTGATGCTCTCCAGAGGCCATAGATGCTCCCCTGAGACTTCATATGCTCCCGTGCGAGAACGCACAATGACATGCTCTCCTGGCATGCTCTCCTGGCACAGTAGATGCTCCCCTGGAGCAGCGGTTGCTCCCCTGGAGACAGCAAGTGCTCGCCATGCTCCGCTGATGCAGCGAATGCTCCCCAGGAGCAGTGGATGCGCTCCTGAGACAGAGTGTGATCCCGTGCAGATGCGCATGAGTTCTGACTCCACACTCTAACAGGAATGCCATGCTGGATATCAACTTCGTCTTGGAAGGCTGAAGAAAAGAGATCCCAGAGAGATCAGGAGTAATGGCTAGAGATGTTGATATTTGATAATCTTATACTTCATAGATTTTTTGTTAATTTGTTTAGCCATTCAATATGATTAAACTAACAACAACAATAAGAAGAATAATGCAAAACAACATCTAAACATACACAAGAATTACTTTTCTCATATCTCAATATGATCTCAGCATGTTGGAGAGCTCTACTATCATCCTCATGTTCTCCTCTAGCGGCATTCTCTCCTCCTTTTCTATTGTACTCCTTCCCCCACTCATCTGTCCCCCTCTTATTCTTGATCTCGGCAGAGATTTCACTTTGTGACCCTTGGAGCAGAGATTCTCAAGAGATCTTGGAGATATTGGAAGAGATGGTAAACCATGTATTGTATTGTGAACTTATTCATGCCTACTCAGCTGTTTGGGCTGCTTGCTAGGTGCTGCGTATGTACTTTGGCTTCTCACCTAAATAAGCGTGCATCAATATGTAAGGACTAAGGACTTCAAAGATATTCAATCGTTAAGTAGACTATTGTTAGTGGTAGGCAAATGAAATGTACCTGATTGCTTGGTTGGATAGATGATCAATTCTAGAGGGGAGAAATTAATGTCCTGAGAGTCTGAGACTACTAATAAATATCCACCTCTAAGATTCTATACTTGTTGGATATTCAAGTGGGATAACATCTCAAGGTAACAAGTGGAGAACCGGAGGTACCATCACATACTAATCCTCTAGTGCCTCTAACTGATTATCAGGTTCTGTAAAGCTATTGGAGATATTAACTGTGACCAAGAAACAACTTCGATAGAAAATACTACTTTGTCTTAAGAATATTAGTATTTTCTACATGCTATCTTGCCCTTCCTTCATGGTTGAGGGGCATCTGCAGAAAATAATACATACTTCCATTTTTGCTTCTTCAGCAATCTTTAGGTCAAGGTTCATTGGACCGAGGGGTCGGACCAACCTGGTGTCAGGCTGGTATAGTCCGAGTCGGACCGATTCGGGCAAAGTTGCTCATTTGAGGATTTTTTTTTTTTTTTACAAAATCACTTTTGTTAAAGTTTAAGATTCTTTAGCCTATTATGAAGCTTGTGAAAGAACCACCATTGCCATAATGCCATTGAGGTGAGGTTTTTTGGCCTTTTTTAAGTTTAAGTTTAAGGATTTTTAGTCCATTTTGAAGCTCCCGGCGGTTGGTAGGGGGGCGATGAGGGATGAAGGGTACCAGCGCCCTCCCCGTTCGTATGCAGACGTCCTTAGAGGACTCACTATTGGAGGTGCGTGGAAGGCCGGAGGGGGCTGCCTTGAGGCGGTTCCCTGGCCGGTCGGCCTACTGTAGACACGGCTCGACTAGTTAGCTTGGTGTCTGTGGGTGTCGCTGGTTGAGGGGTGGCTGTCAGAAGAGTTGGTGAAGAGTATGTTGGATGGTGGTGGTGATCCGGTTGCAGGGGGGGTTCTTGGCGGTCAACCCCAACGTGTCGGCAGTGGAGGAAACAACGAAGGTCGGCTTCCTCTGGGCCGATGAGATTCTCATCTGGCTGGCGAGATGGGGTCTTCAAAGGGGAACCCACTCGGATCCCAGGGGTTGGCGAGCCACCGCCCGCTTCTCCGGTGTAACATTGGTGATGTGCGATGAAGTGGGGCTCTCTCTGCTTGCTGGGCTGTTTGGGGTGGTCATGCCGCCTCCGTTAGGGTGTTGCCGGTGGGGGACGTCGATGTTGTGGAGGCCGTCCTCTGCGTTAGTAGTCCGAGGGCGGTGTCGGCAATCGTCATCGCTGATGTGAGCAGTTCCCGGTCTAGCTCCCTGCGGCCGTCGGGGTTAGGGTAATACGACCTCTTCTCTCGGCGAGCGTTTCGAATTCGAAGCTCATTGACGAGCCGAGCACGTCCTATCGGCTGGTCTTTACGGCTCAAACTGGCCTGTCTGTGCCAGTGGTTTAGGGCCCTATGGGGCTTTCTTTGTTGCCCAGCCTTTGGCTGACCCATCTGGTTGGTGGTGTGGACCTCCAGGATTCAGGGCTTGCCTCTTTGCTTTTGGGCTCATCAGGCTTAGGAATTGGGTACGCTCATGTGTCCCGGAATTTACTCGATACCGATAAGGCCGTGCTTGTTGGGTCTTTGAGGCCCGAACCCCTTCGTCTTCTCCACCCGACTTCGTCCACCCCGCGTCAAGGCTCTCAGCCAGATGACCGACTGGCAAATGACATCCCGACGGCATCCTCTCCTCCTCGGTCGGCGGTGAGGGGATTTCTGGTGCAACAGAGGTTGCCTACACCTCTCGCCCTACCTCGGAGGGGGGATGTGGAGGTCGGTGGAGGCTCTCAAAGGCAGGAGGTTGTTGTCGGGAAGCAGCCTGTCTCCAAGTCCTGAGCGGGGGATCCGTACCTTGTTTCGGGGACTGCTGTCTACTTGTCAGTTGTCCAGCAACAACTGCATAGGCAAAAGGATAAGGGGTCGACGATCTCTCTAGGCAGCCGGGGGCTGTGCCTTGCTGCTCCGCCTCAGGATGCCCAACCTTGGGGGTCGGAGGTCAGGCATGTGGCTCCTGAGGTTCAGTGCCAATCCCTGAAGCTTCAGCAGGGCAGGTGATAGACGATCTGCAACAACCCTGTAAGCTTGATATAGTCAGTTCTTCCTCCGGCCAGAAGGAGTCAAAACTCTGCGAGGCTCAGGGGGAAGGGGAGGAAGATCTTCCAGAGGAGGAAGAAGGTCCGGAGATACCGGGGGGGAGGGGTGTGTGGATGCACTTTAATTTCATTTTTTTTATTTATTTTGTTTATTTAGTGCGTGGGCATGCCAGTCACGAGATGACGATTTATTCGGGCTCCGAAGACCAAGGTGGTCCGGAGCCGTTGGTGCGCGTCGTCTGACTTGATCAGACGAAAGTGAGTATCGTGTCGGGACTAAAACCCGCCGCGCCGTAAAGGTCACGACGTTAATTACATCTCCCCGGAGGGGGAGAAAACCCTTGATTAGTCGTCAAGAAGAGGGGCCTTATAGTCTTAAAAATAAAATGATTGATTCGAAACGTATGGAAAATTCCCCGTATTGGGGCGAAGGCATTTAAGCTAATTTATTTGCTCGTCACGGGCTCCGTGCTCGGAAAGTGTTACGAGTCAGAAGCAAAGCGGAAATATGCATGGTATTAAACTATGTCTGTCGGGAATACAACAGGTTTGATGTTTTAGCAAAAGAAGCGATGCAAATCCCGGTGAAAACAAGTCCGATTCGAAGAGTTGTTAGCCCGGGGCAAAGTCAGGTCATGGTCATGGTGGGGCGGTCCCTAAGGTCCAAGCATGACTTGCGAGAGCATCGTTCGTGTTCCTTTTGCACGGGGTATGGGGAGGTGAGGGCTCCAGAACATGTATTATTATATTTATTATTATTATTTATTTTTTTCGTTTAATTCTATTTGGATGCATGCGCGCATTTATCTCTTTTTTTTGAAATCTAATTGCATGTATTATTATTTATCTATTTATTTGTTATTATTATTATTTTTTATTGTTTATTATTATTATTTATTGTTATTATTTTTGACCGTTGTTTGCTTTGTTGTTCATTTTGGTTGGTTATTGTTATTATTATTATTTTTAATTAGAGGGGGAATGGCCCAACTGGGTCGAGGGCGAGTCGACTTACTCACTTGCCCCTCTGCCCAGGGAGAGACAAGTCGACTTGTTCAAAGAGCAAGTCGACTTGCTCCTCTACCTAGGGAGAGAAAAGGGAGCATGGGCAAAGGGGCGAGTTGACTTGCTCCTCTGCCCCCCCTCCTTTTTTGAGCAAGTCGACTTGCCCCTCTGCCCAGGGAGAGAAAAGGGAGCATGGGCAAAGGGGCAAGTCAACTTGCTCCTCTGCCCCCCTCCTTTTTTGAGCAAGTCGACTTGCCCCTGTGCCCAAGGAGAGAAAAGGGAGCATGGGCAAAGGGCTAGGTAGTTTGAGGGGCGCCTCAGAGGTGAGGCGCCCCCAGGTCGCCTCGCCTCGCCTCGCCTCGCTCTGACCACAGTTTGTCTCATTCTCTCTCTATCTCACATAGACACACAAAATTTGATTTTTGACAATAGTTTGTTAAATTCTATGTGAATTTAGTGAGTCATAATTATTTGAATCATAGGATTGAATGAATTTAGGAAATTTATTGACTTTATATAGGTATTTTTGTGATATTTAGACATAATTTATTTTTTGTCTCATTCTCTCTCTATCTCGCCTCAAACGCCTAGGCCATCGCCTAGGCGTTTGAGGCATGAGGCGCCCTCCTGGTCGCCTCGGCCGCCTCACGCCTCAGACTACATAGGCAAAGGGGCAAGTCGACTTTGGCTCCTCTACCCAGGGAGAGAAAAGGGAGCATGGGCAAAGGGGCGAGTCGACTTGCTTGCTCTTTGCTCCTCTGTCCCCCCTCCTTTTTTGATGTTTGTTCATTTTTTTGTTGCTATTATTGCACCATTTTGACGGAACTCAAACGGTGAGCAATCGTAATTTGGCAGCACTCCCTCCTTTTTATCTATGCATGAACAAGCACACATATGCATATATGCATGGGAGAAAGGGGAGAAGGGTCTGCTGCCAGAGGGCAGTCAGTAGGCCAGAACATGTTGACAGGCAGTGGGTGTGTCGACCCAGCCTGCTGTAAGGTTTCACACAGCACCTACGGGCAACGCAGTGGATAACAAAAATTTCATTTTGCCCGATCCCAGTGCTATGGAATCCTAGATCTGTGCTCTAATCGGTGTTTTAATCACCCCAACCTCTAACTACGGGTTGCGTATTTCACCTTGCGCGGAACGACACTGTCCGCTAAGCCCGATGCAGAATACCGAGCCGCACAGTTGCACGGCCTCTAGAGATGATCCACACGGATCCTTGCGCAGCGACGATACCCCCCGGCACGGACCTTCCCCGACCCTTTCACCTTCTGGAGAGAGAGAGTAAGAGGGAGGAAAGGGGGGAGGAGCTAATCCTCCTCTCTTAACCCTTAATGCTTGGTTAAGCCAAGAGAGTTCGAATGAGCTCACGTAGGATGCCATATATATAGAGTTTTGGTCATTTCTAAAAGGGCTCCAAAAGACCGAAACTGTATATATATCCTTTCTTCTATTATACATATGTATTAAGCTCCATTTATACTCCTTTCCAAAAGGAACTAAAAAGGAAATAATATATACATTTGTATAATAATAATCTGTCACCCAAGAATCCATTGTGTGTGATCCTCTAGGCCCATAGTCACTCTAGTTTAAGGCCCATTAACTTCTAATTCCTAATTAGAAGTAAATTAAACGTATTATTCGCTTCTACTAGAGCCGAATAATAGTTTAATTCATTCTGAACCTTCGATCACGTTGGGTCAAGCAAATCCGCGTGATCCTAGAGGACGTCGGGTTTAAACCAGCCTGTCTGGTACCTGTAAGTCCACAGTTACCGCATCGATATAATCATTTCGCTCCTTCTATGAGTCTGGTACGATCGAGGGTATGGTTTCTGTCAAACCCCATGATCGTGCCATTTGACCATGACCTCCTTAAAGTGTATGACGTCCGTTCTAAACGAACTCACATGACCCTGGCCAGGGATTTAACGAAGCGTCAATGTCATGACCCATTAACTGTCTGATATATACTCGATAGTGAGCGATCCCCTCTTGACCATTGATGATCTTCACACGTATCCTGGAGTGGTTAATGACTCGGCAACTCATGACTTATGGTTAAAGTCACTTAGCCAAGTAATTAAACCATTCCAGTCCTCGTGTAAGATCCGATCAATGTCTTAGGTCAAAGGACCAACGATGCTACTGAGACAGTTGGATCTTCAGTTGACATTAGGTATAATCAACCATCTGAAGATCCAATAGCGGATCAGTTCAGTGTACATCCTCCAAGGACATACACCTACACATGTGTTGGTGCCCCGCACCAATGACCATGAGACTGGTCACTGACACATCATGTGTACTGGTTTAATAGGTAATCAAAGTCCCCGAGTGATTACCCTCCAACCAAGAACAGTTTAAGGTATGTGTTCATGTAAAGTCAGTCTCATAATCGAGATACCATCTCGAGTTGACCTTACAACCACATATCCTAGGGACATCGTAAAGTAATACACAATCGCATATTTACGCTCAAATACCACTTTATTAATAATGAACAAGATCGTACAACTATTGGGCCTACCCGACCCGAAATTGGCCTGTAGCACACCAACACTAACAATCTTCCACTTAAACTACAGCCAATTACCCACAACTTTGAGGCCCATCTTATCCCGATGGCGCTCAAATACAGTCTGTGTCAAAGGCTTAGTCAGTGGATCTGCTATGTTATCTTCTGACGGTACACGCTCTACCGCCACATCTCCAAGGTCAACAATCTCTCGAATAAGGTGGAAGCGCCTCAGAATATGCTTTGACCTTTGGTGAGATCTCGGTTCCTTCGCCTGGGCGATGGCCCCATTATTATCACAAAATAATGGGATGGGAGCTGATATCTCGGGAACTACGCCAAGTTCCAAGATGAATTTCTTCATCCTGACTGCTTCCTTAGCAGCTTCAGCTGCAGCAATATATTCTGCCTCAGTCGTCGAGTCTGCAGTCGTATCTTGCTTGGAGCTTCTCCAACTGACTGCCCCTCCCATTCAACATGAATACAAACCCAGACATGGATTTACAGTCATCTGGATCTGATTGGAAACTAGAGTCTGTGTAAGCTCTAAGCTGTAGGTCCTCTCCTCCATAAAGCAGAAAAAGATCCTTAGCCCTTCGCAAGTACTTAAGGATACCCTTTACTGCATTCCAGTGCTCTTCGCCTGGATTTGCCTGATATCTACCGACAATGCTTAAAGCATTGGCAACATCAGGCCGTGTACATAGCATTGCATACATGATTGACCCTATTGCCGAAGCATAGGGTACCTTATTCATGTGTGCCACTTCCTCAGAAGTTTTAGGATTCATTCCCTTGGATAGGCAAACTCCATGTCTCATGGGAATAAGACCTCTCTTGGAATTTTCCATCCTAAACCTTTTGAGGATAGTGTCTATGTACATGGATTGGAATAATCCTAGCATCCTTTTAGATCTATCTCGATAGATCCTTATGCCCAGCACATAGGATGCTTCTCCCAAATCCTTCATGGAGAAGGTCTTGGATAACCAAGACTTAGTTGATGTCAACATCCCTACATCATTCCCAATGAGTAAGATGTCATCAACATAAAGGACCAAGAAGGTCACAGAGCTCCCACTGACCTTCTTGTAAACACAGGGTTCATCTTCATTCCGAATGAAGTTGAAAGATTTGACAGCCTCGTCAAATCTTAAGTTCCAGCTTCTAGATGCCTGCTTTAATCCATAAATGGACCTGTGAAGCTTGCATACCTTATTAGGATGTAGCTTGGAGGTGAATCCTTCAGGCTGTACCATGTACACCTCTTCTGACAGATTTTCATTAAGAAAAGTTGTCTTCACATCCATTTGTCAGATCTCATAATCCAGGTATGCAGCAATGGCAAGGAGAATTCTGACTTAACCATGGCTACCGGCGAAAAAGTCTCGTCATAGTCAATGCCTTGCCTTTGACGATATCCTTTCGCCACTAGTCTAGCCTTGTATGTGTCAATCTGTCCATCTGCACCGATTTTCCTTTTGAAAATCCATTTGCAGCCGATAGGGACCTTCCCTTTGGGTACATCAACTAAGTTCCAAACTTTGTTGGTGTACATGGACTAGATCTCTGAATCCATCGCCTCTTGTCATTTCTCAGAGTCCGCACTACGGATTGCATCCTGGTACGATTGAGGATCATCATCCTCATCGATACATCCCTTAGAGGACTCCTCTGAGACATGTCCAACATATCTCTCAGGTTCTCTCGGTAGTCTACCAGATCTCCGTAGTGTCAGTGTTTCACTCTGAATAGGATCAACTGATACAGTCTCATCTAATGAGCTTGTGTCTATGGGTTGTGGTTCTTGGACCTCGTCCAATTCTATCTGGCTCCTACTATTTTTCTGGAGTAGATATTCTCTTTCCAGAAATACAGCTCTCTTGGCCACTAAGACCCTTTGCTCAGAAGGGTGATAGAAATAATATCCAAACGTCTCCTTTGGATATCCCACAAACCTACACTTATCGGTTCTCGACTCAAGTTTGTCACTATCGTTCTTCTTTACATGAGCAGGACACCCCCAAATTTTAATGTGATTAAAATTTGGTTTCCTGCCCTTTCATATCTCATATGGTATAGAAGGAACTGATTTACTTGAGATCATATTCAATAAATAAGCCGCAGTCTCTAATGCATAGCCCCAGAGAGACAAGGGTAGTCCTGACATAGACATCATGGATCGGACCATGTCTAACAACGTCCTGTTTCACCTTTCGGATACACCATTGTGCTGTGGTGTATACGGTGGAGTCTACTGAGAAACTATTCCATGGTCTTTAAGATAAGAAGTGAATTCATGGCTCAAGTATTCACCTCCTCGATCTGATCGAAGAGCCTTAATACTTTTGCCAGTCTGTTTCTCTACTTCATTCTTATATTCCTTAAACTTCTCAAAGGCTTGTGACTTATGTCTAATTAAATACACATAGCCATATCTAGAGAAGTCATCAATAAAAGAAATGAAATAGAGGTAACCCCCTTTTGCTTCTATGGACATGGGTCCACATACATCCGAATGTATGAGCTCGAGAAGGTCAACAGCCCTCTCACCATGTCCACTAAAGGGAGCCTTGGTCATTTTCCCCATGAGACACGACTCACAGGTATCAAATGGCTTGTATTCGAACGAATTCAAATACCCATTTGAGTGTAAGTGAGAGACTCTTTTCTCACCTACATGACCAAGTCTGCAATGCCATAGATATGCAGAATTCACTTCATCAGCATTGGAAACTTGCATAACATTAGAACGTGTATCTAATACATAAAGACCATTGACTAATGAACCATTTGCTATAACCAAACCATTATTCATTATAGAGCACCCAGTGCTATTAAAAGCCAATGTATATCTAATGTTATACAAACCAGAGATTGAAATAATGTTCTTAATAATATTAGGAACATAATAACAGTCATTCAATTCCAGAATGACTCCTGAAGGTAAACTGAGGCGTGCAGTCCCGACAGTTTTGGCAGAAACTAAAGCTCCATTGTCCATCCTCAGTTCAATCTCCTTTTTGCCCAGCCGCCTTCTATTTGCCAGCACCTGCATAGAATTGCAGATATGAGATGCACATCCAGTATCCAATACCCATGATGTGGATTCCATATATGACAAATTAAGGTCTATGACAAAAATACCTTCATTTAGAATTGCCTTGCAATTCCTTTTCCAATGCCCTGTTTCCCGCATCGAAAACACTTGTCTTCTTTTTCATTCCTCTTTCCCTTCCCTTTGTTACTTGTGGTGGATATTTGGGTGGCCTTCCTTTTCTTGTTGGCCCGGTCAACAATCATTATAGACGAAGATGGTTTATCTTTCTGCATGGTTACTTCAGCACTCTTTAACATGTTGAGCAGCTCTGGGAGAGTTGCTTCAATCCTGTTCATGTTAAAGTTCATGATGAAGGAAGAAAAGGAATCGGGCAATGACTGGAGTATAAGATCAATACATAGTTCAAGATCCAACTTGAACTCCAATGCATTGAGTCTTTCAATCCACTCCATCATTTTCAGTACATGGGTCTGTACTGATGAACCCTCAAACATCCGTGTCCTGAAAAGTCTTTTTGAGATATCATATCTCTCAATCCTACCATGCTCCCCGAAGAGCTGGCGTAGATTGAGAAGTATGCTTCTACAATCAGTCTTTTCAAATTGCCTCTGCAGCTCGGGAGCCATAGAGGCCAACATGTTACATTGGGCAAGGGAGGAGTCCGCAGACCATTTGGCATAAGCCAGTAACTCGCCCTCGTCGGCATCAGGAGTTGGCTCAGAATGAACCGTGTCCAACACGTACGCTATCTTTTCGGCGGTAAGGACTATGCGTAGATTACGCAGTCAATCCGAGTAGTTCGGTCCAGTTAATCTATTTGCATCCAAGATGCCGCGGAGGGGGTCGGACGACGACATTGTAATCTGGATAAGAAATAAAAGACAACTTAGCATGTGTTCAAATTCTAATTTAGATGTGGTTTTCTATCTTAGTTAGTCCCACTATTTTTCGATCGGACTATATGACCCTCAGTATATAGAACGGGAGATCAGCGAGATTAACCTAGTGGGTCGGAATCCCAACGAGACTGATGTACGACCTTGTGGAAAGCACAACAAACCATATGCCATCTCAAGGGCAGTCAACATGCACTTGCATCTAATGCAATATCCGATATTCGGCCCCCGAGAAATCATCCCCTTGTGGAAAGCACAACAAAGGGCAGTCAACAGGCACTTGCATCTAATGCAATATCCGATATTCGGCCCCCGAGAAATCATCCCCTTGTGGAAAGCACAACAAATGATATTCTCGGTTAGATCTAACAATCATTACTACATAGCAATGAGTTCATGACCCGACCCTTGTGGAAAGCACAACAAGGCCGAGTTCAATTCCTCACCCTATTGAGGCCGAGCCTTGGAGTTTAATCCCGCCCCCAAACTCATGGACCTTGTGGAAAGAGGGAGGAGTCCTCAGACCATTTGGCATAAGCCAGTAACTCGCCCTCGTCGGCATCAGGAGTTGGCTCAGAATGAACCGTGTCCAGCACGTACGCTATCTTTTCGGCGGTAAGGACTATGCGTAGATTACGTAGCCAATCCGAGTAGTTCGGTCCAGTTAATCTATTTGCATCCAAGATGCCGCGGAGGGGGTCGGACGACGACATTGTAATCTGGATAAGAAATAAAAGACAACTTAGCATGTGTTCAAATTCTAATTTAGATGTGGTTTTCTATCTTAGTTAGTCCCACTATTTTTCGATCGGACTATATGACCCTCAGTATATAGAACGGGAGATCAGCGAGATTAACCTAGTGGGTCGGAATCCCAACGAGACTGATGTACGACCTTGTGGAAAGCACAACAAACCATATGCCATCTCAAGGGCAGTCAACATGCACTTGCATCTAATGCAATATCCGATATTCGGCCTCCGAGAAATCATCCCCTTGTGAAAAGCACAACAAAGGGCAGTCAACAGGCACTTGCATCTAATGCAATATCCGATATTCGGCCCCCGAGAAATCATCCCCTTGTGGAAAGCACAACAAATGATATTCTCGGTTAGATCTAACAATCATTACTACATAGCAATGAGTTCATGACCCGACCCTTGTGGAAAGCGCAACAAGGCCGAGTTCAATTCCTCACCCTATTGAGGCCGAGCCTTGGAGTTTAATCCCGCCCCAAACTCATGGACCTTGTGGAAAGAGGGAGGAGTCCTCAGACCATTTGGCATAAGTCAGTAACTCGCCCTCGTCGGCATCAGGAGTTGGCTCAGAATGAACCGTGTCCAGCACGTACGCTATCTTTTCGGCGGTAAGGACTATGCGTAGATTACGCAGCCAATTCGAGTAGTTCGGTCCAGTTAATCTATTTGCATCCAAGATGCCGCGGAGGGGGTCGGACGACGACATTGTAATCTGGATAAGAAATAAAAGACAACTTAGCATGTGTTCAAATTCTAATTTAGATGTGGTTTTCTATCTTAGTTAGTCCCACTATTTTTCGATCGGACTATATGACCCTCGGTATATAGAACGGGAGATCAGCGAGATTAACCTAGTGGGTCGGAATCCCAACGAGACTGATGTACGACCTTGTGGAAAGCACAACAAACCATATGCCATCTCAAGGGCAGTCAACATGCACTTGCATCTAATGCAATATCCGATATTCGGCCCCCGAGAAATCATCCCCTTGTGGAAAGCACAACAAAGGGCAGTCAACAGGCACTTGCATCTAATGCAATATCCGATATTCGGCTCCCGAGAAATCATCCCCTTGTGAAAAGCACAACAAATGATATTCTTGGTTAGATCTAACAATCATTACTACATAGCAATGAGTTCATGACCCGACCCTTGTGGAAAGCACAACAAGGCCGAGTTCAATTCCTCACCCTATTGAGGCCGAGCCTTGGAGTTTAATCCCGCCCCCAAACTCATGGACCTTGTGGAAAGCACAACAAATCCATGAAATGAAGGCGTTCATTCACTCCATAATGATGGAGGGTTACGACGACTCTTAGAGCCACGCTTACCAGATCTAAAATTTAATCGCGAGGGAATTTAATTTTATCTTGATCTCACCCTAGGTGGTAATATAAATATATCCAATATATTTTCTGTACCTAGTAGTTTGCACAAAATAAATGCATCCAATGCAAAATTAAAATGCAAGTGATCATGGATTTAAACCCTAATGTAACTAAGGCATCTGGCCCGTTTCTGAAGCAGCTGGATCGTCCTCGTCGGGTGTGCTCCGCGCTTTCAAACTCCGACGCCGCAGTAATTACAACTTTTACACAGCACGTAGGCCGGAAAAATGTAAATTACATATCAATAAAATTCCAGAAGCCCTTAGGGCGAGTACAACAATGGAGGAAGATAGAAGTACATTGGAATTTTAACAGAGAGAGAAAGGAGGTTCGCAGACCCCAATTAATTACATTAATCCAAGTCCATGATCATTTGCCAACCCATTCAAATAAAATCAATCAAGGGTTATTTTCTGAAAATAATCCTTACTTTTGAATTTAAAAATGGGATATGCAAACAAAAACTGGCTAGCTTTGTTTAATTTTAAAAATCGAAGCAGGATTAACTAAAATTAAACAGACAAGCAAGCCAATACAAGGTAAATAAAGTAAATCATGTAAAGAACCATCATTTTCTACAGGGGCATTTAATTGAGATAATTTTTTAAATTTAAATTTAAATTTAATTATCCAATAATCAAATTTAAATTCAAAATTTAAACATGCCAATAATTTAAATTTAAATTCAAACTAATTATCCAATAATTTTGTTTGAAAGTAAATTTAAAATAATGCAATTATCCTCAATTAGTAATATTCTAAAATTCAAAATTTGAATTTAACAATTATCTAATAATTAAAATTCAAATATTTGAATTTTCTACATTTAACTTCAATAAAATTCAAATTTTGAATTTTTTAATTATCTAATAATCAAAAATTCAAAAATTAAAATTTACTGAAGTAACTTTAATTATTACCATTTTATCTCAAGGTAAATAGTAATTATCTCACCTCGGTAAATTCAAAAGAGTTAAATAAAATTTAACATTTGACATTTACTATTGAGATAACACAATTAACCTACGAGATAAAATTCTATTTAATTTACTGTGCATTTTCGTATATATATTATATATATATATATACATATCATAGCACAATAAATTTAAAACTAAAAAGCAAAATTTTTTTATTAAAAAAAAAATTTCGGCGCCGGCCCGCCCCGCGCGCCCGCCCCCGCGTTGCGGGCGCCGCGGGTGGCGCCCCGCCTTCGCGGGTCAGCGCCCACGGGCGCTGACCCGCGGGGGGGGGGGGGGGGGCGCCCAATCGGGGCTTGCAATTTTTTTTTTATTTTAAAAAATTTTGCTCCAGCGATGTCCAGCATCTTGGAAGAACGGAGATGCCCAACATCCCCTTCTAGCAATAACAATTGAAGCATTTAATTTCCCTGAAGCATGGTTCTATACGACGATAAAACACCGATCAGAGCGTCAATCTGGCTCTGATACCACTGTAAGGTTTCGTACAGCACCTACGGGCAACGCAGCGGATAACAAAAATTTCATTTTGCCCGATCTCAGTGCTATGGAATCCTAGATCTGTGCTCTAATCGGTGTTTTAATCACCCCA
The DNA here is from genome assembly GCA_022559845.1 of Amorphophallus konjac. Classification (NCBI taxonomy): domain Eukaryota; kingdom Viridiplantae; phylum Streptophyta; class Magnoliopsida; order Alismatales; family Araceae; genus Amorphophallus; species Amorphophallus konjac. The sequence goes on along the minus strand of CM040122.1, from coordinate 72,034,298 downwards.
ACCCCTAACTACGGGTTGCGTATTTCACCTTGCGCGGAACGACGCTGTCCGCTAAGCCCGATGCAGAATACCGAGCCGCACAGTTGCACAGCCTCTAGAGATGATCCACACGGATCCTTGCGCAGCTACGGTACCCCCCGGCACGGACCTTCCCCGACCCTTTCACCTTCTGGAGAGAGAGAGCAAGAGGGAGGAAAGGGGGGAGGAGTTAATCCTCCTCTCTTAACCCTTAATGTTTGGTTAAGCCAAGAGAGTTCGAATGAGCTTACGTAGGATGCCATATATATAGAGTTTTGGCCATTTCTAAAAGGGCTCCAAAAGACCGAAACTGTATATATATATCCTTTCTTCTATTATACATATGTATTAAGCTCTATTTATAGTCCTTTCCAAAAGGAACTAAAAAGGAAATACTACATACATTTGTATAATAATAATCCGTCACCCAAGAATCCATTGTGTGTGATCCTCTAGGTCCATAGTCACTCTAGTTTAAGGCCCATTAACTTCTAATTCCTAATTAGAAGTAAATTAAACGTATTATTCGTTTCTACTAGAGCCGAATAATAGTTTAATTCATTCTGAACCTTTGATCACGTTGGGTCAAGCAAATCCGCGTGATCCTAGAGGACGTCGGGTTTAAACCAGCCTGTCTGGTACCTATAAGTCCACAGTTACCGCATCGATATAATCCCTCGCTCCTTCTATGAGTCTGGTACGATCGAGGGTATGGTTCTGTCAAACCCCATGATCGTGCCATTTGACCATGACCTCCTTAAAGTGTATGACGTCCGTTCTAAACGAACTCACACGACCCTGGCCAGGGATTTAACGGAGCGTCAATGTCATGACCCATTAACTGTCTGATATATACCCGACAGTGAGCGATCCCCTCTTGACCATTGATGATCTTCACACGTATCCTGGAGTGGTTAATGACTCGGCAACTCATGACTTATGGTTAAAGTCACTTAGCCAAGTAATTAAACCATTCCAGTCCTCGTGTAAGATCCGATCAATATCTCAGGTCAAAGGACCAACGATGCTACTGAGACAGTTGGATCTTCAGTTGACATTAGGTATAATCAACCATCTGAAGATCCAATAACGGATCAGTTCAGTGTACATCCTCCAAGGACATACACCTACACATATGTGTTGGTGCCCCGCACCAATGACCATGAGACTGGTCACTGACACATCATGTGTACTGGTTTAATAGGTAATCAAAGTCCCCGAGTGATTACCCTCCAACTAGGAACAATTTAAGGTATGTGTTCATCTAAAGTCAGTCTCATAATCGAGATCCCATCTCGAGTTGACCTTACAACCACATATCCTAGGGACATCGTAAAGTAATACACAATCGCATATTTACGCTCAAATATCACTTTATTAATAATGAACAAGATCGTATAACTATTGGGCCTACCCGACCCGAAATTGGCCTGTAGCACACCAACACTAACACCTGCCTCATGCGTCGATGCACCCAAGGGTCGGTCAGCCGAAATTACAGGTCAGTCGACTGAATCCAGTGGTGGGTCGACCTAGAGGTTAGGTAAGTCGACTTCCCCCCTGCTTGCATCGAATTTCTGCTGCTCTCCCTTTTGAAAGTGGCATGCAACATGTTTAGATTAAATTCATGCACCATTTATTTAGCAAGGGATGCATGCAGTCCCTAGCAAATGCAGAAAATGGCTTTGCAAGTTCTTTGCACACTGCATGCGAGGGTTTAATTATATGTTCATGAAGGTGATTTTTGGTATGAGGCGGAGTATTCACTCACGCATAGCGACGGTTTCCAGCCGGACGTGATCCAACTTTCCACGAATCACCATTTTATATACCACAAAATCATGGCAAGCGAGCACTCATGAATTGAAGTATGCATGAGGTTCTGTTTATATTTGCAATGGATGCAAGACCCAATGTATATGCAAGAAGATATGCATGATACGCTCGGATTTTCAGCAAGTGCAGGGAGCTCTTTGTTTGTTCTCCTTTTTGTTCATGAGAGACCAGCAAAGATCTTTATGTAGTTTTAGCGCATGTATAATGTTTTGACTTTTATTCACAAGGTGTGTGTAGTTTTGGATAGCAGGCTGGGCCAGCAGGAGTCGACTCCTGGGGTCGACCCCTGTGCAGCTCTATGCACAGAGTGCTCCAACTTTTGTTTCTTGTTTGTTTTCTTTGGCTTTGTTCTTTTTTTTTGTTTTTGTTATGTCCATTATTGCATTCAACAGTCCTTGGCATGGGTCACTACTGCAATCTTTCTTGGTTCATTCGTCACTTTTTTTTAATCTCTTCTTCGTAGTTAGAATTATTCAGTCATTCATTTCCTTTGTTTATTAGTTGTATCTCTGACGAGATTTCGGTAGCATCTCCCCTAGACCCGGAGTGTTGGGGGGGGGGGTGAGAAGCGGATACTCATCGACGGAGGATCCGAGATGGTCTTAAGATTTATATGGATGCGCACAAAAGCGGCAACATTCGCAACGGAGGAACATGCGAATTGAACTGAAACTCGGATCGTTCAAGAAACTCGGAGCGGGCAAGACGATGTGTAGGACTTGCCAATCCATGGGAAGTGGGATACCAGTCTTGCTGAGAAGGGAGCTGTTTGATCTCCCACGACAGGGAGTTAGGCAGGGGGAAGAAACATAACAGAGACGTAGCAAATGCCTACGGTGAATTTGAAAAAAAAACTTTAGAGGTAAGTGGACTCTGAGGATCTGGGTCCAGAGCCATACCCATGGCGCTGGGTAAGCCCTGAATATCTCCTTGGAGAGGCCCACTCATGCGTTTCTGCTGAGAACGCCAAAAATCTATTTTGTCGAACAAACGGGGCCAAGGCACGATGAGCATAACGAAAAAAAGATCCGTTGAAAGATATAAGCATGCTCAGAGCCAAGCAGTATGAAACGATGAAACATGCTTTCGATGAAAAGAAGGGGTAAGTGAAGGCACACATCACTAACCCGACTGTTTTGAAATCTTCTTTTTCTTCTCTGTAAAAAGAACAGATAACAAAGGGGAGACATACATCGTAGCAAAAGAAGGAGAGAAACAAACAAGAAAAGGAAAAATACAAGGGGGGGAGGGGGGAGCATTAGCTCCTCTTCCCCCCCTCAAGCCTCACCTCTCTTCCTCTTTTCTCCCTCACTCTTTTTCTTCACTCTGTAGACGCAGGTGCTAGGGGCTCTCAGCTCACCCTCTCTTCTTTTTTTCTCTTCTTCTTCGCTCTGCACGCTCTCTTCTCTGCTCTTCTCGCCGTCCTCCTCTCCGAGCTTCGGAGCTCTCTCTCCCTTTTTATCCTCGCGGCAGTTGCACGCCTGTTGGCGTGTGACCCCTCCTTCCGCCGCACAGGCGTGGACATCTGGGACGTCTTCCTCCCTAGCGCCGTACGGGCAGCACGTCGCCTGGCGTGCTCTTTCCTTTTGCGCTGCGGGCCTACGGAGGAAGCAAAGGCTGCGGGTCTGTAGGTGGTACGAAGCCTCCGGATGAGATGCCTGCCGGATGGGCCCTTGAAGCCGCCGAATGAGTGCCCGCCGGATGGGGGTGACGCCGCCGGATGAGTGCCCGCCGGATGAGGAGTTGCTTTGAGCGCCGCCGGATGAGGCCGCATGGAGCCCCGCCGGATGAGGAGTGTTGTGCGCTGCCGGATGGGTGGCTTAGGCCGTCGGTTCAGCGGGTCGAGGGGCCCTGCCGGTTGAAGGCTTTGGAGGGCTGCTGGATGGCCCTTTTGGGGGGGGGGGGGTAGGCTGCCGGATGGCCTTTGGGGCTGTCGGTTCAACCCCCCCTCCTATTCTTCTTTCTTTTTTTCTTTGTTCTTTTTGTTTTGCCCCCTTTCTTCTTCTATTTTTTTTTCTTGTTCTTCTTGTTCTTTTTTGTTCTTGATCGAACAATCTTCAAAAATGGCGTCATCTGCGGATAGCACTGGTTCAATTTGTGTCCTGGCCAACGATGCTCACTCCTGAAGATAAAAAAATGAGTTAGCGTCAGAGAAAGGGACACATATTGATATGCGTATGCCTGGAGAGGCGTAAATTCTTTTAGCGTGTCAACAGGGGGTTGTTGCTCTGCTGATTGTAGGAGAGGAGCCACATGGGGAGGGAGGCTGTGAGGGAGATAGTGGGGATGATAGAAAAAAATTACGGAGGAGTAGATGTGGAGGTAGCTGAGACGGTGGGCATTTCCTTTGAAGCTAGGGCAGACGAAGATGTGAAAGGAGCATTCTCTAAAATCAGGAAGAGGTGGGGTGCTACTATTCGGGAGAGAGAGAGGTCTCAGCAGAAAGGAGGGAGGGAGGGAGGGGGATGATGGTAGGGAGGAGAGCTCTATCCCTTTGTCTTCATGAGGATAGTCTTATGGCGCATTAGGGGGCTAAGGGGGTGGAGAAGAAGAGGGCGGTGAAGGAGATGATCAAGAGATGCAAGATTGACATCCTTTGTATCCAAGAGACCAAGTGGGAAGGGGATGATGCAGCCGTTATGAGGGAGTTAGGGGGTGCTAGGCTTTCTAAGGGAGTTGTATTCTCAGCAGAGGGTAGGTCTGGGGGGATTATGATCCTCTGGAATCATTTTGAGGTTGAAGAGGTGGTGTTGGATAGATAGGTGAGCAGGTGGGCCATTTCCCTTCACTTCACTAATGTGAGGGATGGGTTCTATTAGGACTTCACCGGGGTGTATGGACCCCAAAGTAGGGAGGGAGAAGTGGTTTCTGTGGGAGGACTTGGTCAGCCATTATCTTTCCTTGGGGAAGGTTTGGTGTGTTGGTGAGGACTTCAATGCGGTCGCTACCCTTTGGGAGAGGATGAGAGAGAATGTCTATGCAGGGGATATAGAGGACTTCACTGCCTTTACTAAGGAGGCCGCTTTGGTGCACAACAACATGGCACATGGTCCGTTCACTTGGTCCAACATGAGAGCGCTGATGCTTCCTACTCCAGGTTCGACAGATTCTTGGTCTCTGTTGATTGGGAGGATCACTATTTTCATGTGCAGGTGCTACCTTTGGTCAGATCAATGTCGGACCACAAGCCCATCCTCTTGAAGACTAGCCGTCTGCAGGATAGGAGGTTCAATTTCAGACTTGAGCAATTTTGGTTCAGAGAGAGAGATTTCATGGACACTGTCAGGGGAGCATGGTTTTCACAGGTTGCTGGCAGATCTGCTATGGCTACTCTGGTGTTGAAGTTGACGTACACTACTTAGGTCCTCAAGTCATGGGGGGTAGACAAAACCCTCTCAGGGAGGGCGGTAAAGGATAGAATTTTTCAATAGATTTAGGGTTTGGACTGTTTGGAGGAGGTAGGGTTTATGGATACAGATGATAGGAGTCTCATGGGTTTTCTTGGGGGTAGTTTGACGAGATCCTCTGCAGGGAGGAGATCTACTAGAGAGTAGAGGCAGAGATCGAGGGACAAATGGATCAAAGAGGGGGATGGAAATACTGCTTACTTCTAGCTCATTGTCTCAAGGAAGATGAGAGTTAACACCATCACGTGTATCAGGATGGGTGAGCTCTTTATTTCTTCAGATGAGCAGATCAGGAGATTGGCGGGGGACTTTTACTCCAGGTTGTTTTTAGAAGAGGAACACTTTAGGCCGAGGATTGCAGATGATCTCCTTCCGCATCTTTCTTCTAAGGAGAGGCATGCTATCTCACAGTGCTTTATAGATGAGGAGATTGTTAGGGTGCTAGGCTCGGATACAGAGGGGGGTGAATGTATCCCCTTCAGAAATTATGCCCAAATTAAATCTCTAGAGCTCAGATATGTGGAATAAACACTAATGAGCTTTCCAAGATGAGATGATAAGACAACAATAGATCAAACAGTTGGACTGCAACAATGCAGCCACCTGATCAAACCAGAAACGCAGACAGAACTAAGCAAACCAATCACACCTAGCAAAAATATAATGCTCAAGGTTAACTCCCTAGATAAAACAACTAGCTAAGCATGCACAACCTGTGAATGGGAGGTAGAAGGCAAGGAACAAACGCACAAACCAAAACCACTGTACAGTAGATTTTTAGGTGGTTCGGTCACCAAGACCTACATCCACCCCTCACTCCCAACCGGAGTGAGGCTTCACTAGCCAACGCTAGAAACAAGCAGACTCAGTCTGCGAACACTTGCTGCCACACAGCTTGACCAGGGGAACAGCCTCCCCTCTTCCTCCCAACATGAGGGACACCCCAAGTGACTCCCAGCCACTTGGAAACCAGAGGTCGAAGACCTCTCTTCCTCCAGACCAGGAGGGACCCCTGGACTTGCAACCACAAGCCCAGAACCGGAGATCAGATCTCCCTTCTCCTGAGTCCACAGGAGGAACCCGATCCCCAACTGGGCAATCGGAAGAACAAAGCTAACCAGAGAAACAAAATAAAAAATAAGAAAACATAAAAGGAACAGCGACAAAGGCTGGAAATGAAACACAATAGTCATTCTGGATTTGATCCACGAACAGACTGAACAGGTCTTCAATAGAACTCTCTCCTCTCTTCTTTTCTTCCTCTTCTTTCTTCTTCTCAGCTCACGCAATCTTTCTCTCTTTCTTCTGCTGCTCTCACTCTCTATTTTCTTCTCTTTCGCAGGCTCTCTCTATCTCTTATTTTCTCTTCTTCTTCTGCTCTTTTTGATCGTTGCTCTCTTTCTTCTGCTTCTCTACTTTCGTCACTGGCTTCTTATTCTCTCTGTATATACTTGGCCACTTCGATCTCTTCTTCTGTGGAAGAAGGCTCGTATATATAGCAGCAGCAGCAGCAGCCAGGGCGCGTGTGGTTTCCACATTTCCCGCCCTAAGAATTCGGACCACGTGGCAGCATCCAGCAGGCTGTCAGCACACGTGTCACGATCCTGGGCCTTTATCCATTCTTGGATCACGTGCCCTCATTAATCTGAATCCTCTGCAGGCAGAGATAAAGGAAATGTGATTAGTTAGTTCAGTCATACAACCACGAATGTATATACTTTTAGAAACAGTAAGTAAGTGTGTACACTGAGAGAGTGTATAGACTTGTAAGACTTTATGCGATCTCAGTGTATATACTTGCTGAAGAATGCATTATCATAACATGAGGGAGTGTGTAGACTTTTGTGAAAAGCATGAAGGAATCGAGTGTATAGACTTGGATATCTTCATGCGAGCTCAGTGTATAGACTTGCAGTTAAATGCATTAGTTAACCAAGTGTGTAGAGTGTATACACTTGAAAGCCTTCAAGCGTCCTCGGTGTACAGACTTGTAACAAGCCTATCGGATGTATAGACTTCGATGAGAGCAATGCATGAGCACCCAATGTACAGACATCCTGTCCCTGCAGCTGACGACCCCAGTGTATAGACTTGCTGAGGGAGAGACTGTACAGACTTGAAGCAAAGCAAGGCAATCGAGTGTGTAGACTTGACTGCTGCGAGCACAGGCTGTACATACTTGGTGTGAAGAACACAAGCCAAGTGCAGTGTATGGACTTTATGCAAGAAAGCAAGTGTGCATAGTATAGACTTGAGTGATGAGTGGACTTTCAATGAAGAGGCTGTATAGACATGATGAAATCACGATGTGTAGACTTGCCAATTATAGCTGGTCGATGTACAGACTAGAACAAGGCTAAGTTTGTACAGACTTGAACAAACACAGTGTATAGACTTTGGCAAGGCAACGTTGGTAAAACTACCAATGTGCAGACTTTCAAAGCTGAACGTAGGTAAAGAACCCAATGTGCAGACTTGGAAGTGCAACGTAGGAACAGATGCCAATGTACAAACTTTGGCAAGCAACGATGTACAGACTTGCACAGTTCCAGCTGAAGAATGTATAGACTTTACCTATTAAATGTGGCTGTACAGACTTGGAGAGTTGAAGCCAATGTACAGACTTGTTGATATCAAACCGATGTACAGACTTTCAGATGCGAAGCCAATGTACAGACTTTAAAGGCTGTGAACAACAAGGCATGCTGTACAGACTTACTCAATCAAACTGATGTATAGACTTTGAAGGATTTGAACGGGAGAATGTCTAGACTTTAAGAACCGAAACTCACGTTGTACAGACTTTATGAGCACAGTCCAGTGTATAGACTTGATGCCTTGAAGGCGATGTACAGACTTGGACTCAAGGAATGGCTGTACAGACTCTGAGTGAAGGCATGAACAGTGAATCAATGTGTAGACTTCACTTCAAGCAAGTTACAGCCCAATGTTTAGACTTGCTGATGAAACAGTCTGATGTACAGACTTGTCTAAATGCAAGCAATACACAAACTTGCAAAGACGCTGAATGAGACGGTCGGCTGTACAGACTTCGACTTCAATGCATGGGCTTTGAATGCTTGAGAGATGATGCATGAGACGCAAATTAAGACAGTAGGCTGTACAGACTTGAAATAAAGCTTGCAGAAGTCGATGTATATACTTGGATGCCCAACGCCAATGTACTGACTTTGAAGAGAAGACAAATGTATGGACTTTGACGGAGTGAGACAATGTTCAGACTTTGAAGTTACACTGTGGATGTATAGACTTGAATGAGCATGGAGTGTATAGACTTGAAAGTCTGAAGGCGATGTACAGACTTGCTTAAGACGCAGCATGAGACGCTGGCTGAGACGGACGCTGTACAGACTTTGAATGCACTAAGACGCTGAACAAGACGGACCGATGTACAGACTTCTAAATGCTGATGGACTATGTATGGACTTGGCTTGAGATGCTGCATGAGACGGTGCAGGATGTATAGGCTTTACAGTGAATGCATATGCCACTGTATATACTTGCATGAGACAGTCAGTGAGACGCTCAGCAATGTATAGACTTGAAAGAACTCCAAGCGATGTATAGACTTTGAAATGCTTGAAGAGGATGTACATACTTCATGAGACGCTGCATGTCAATGTATAGACTTCATGGAAAACACACAATGCAATGTGTGGACTTGGTGACTCATGCAGACAGACGAGTGTACAGTCTATGCCATGCTCACAGTTAAGCAATGTACCAAGTTCTGAATGAGCAGTTCTGAATGAAGTAAACACATATGACATCAAAGAATCCAGATAAATGCAATTATGAAATGCACCAAAGCACACACCACACAACCATATTTAAATGCAGCATTAATTCAGATAAGATTTTCAATGAAACATTCATCTGCACCACAAACAGAATTGTATGCATTCAATTGACTTATAGTGATTGCTATCATCAAAATCACAGGGACACAACAGAGATTCGCCAAACAATTTTCTCTCTTACAGGGGATAGAGCTCTAGGGCCGGATGACTTCCCTTTGACCTACTTCCAGAAATGCTGGGATATCATCAAAGTTGACCTTATGGCAGCGGTGAGTGAGTTCCGTGAGGGAAGGGCTCATTTGGGGAGCATCGACAAAACCCTCCCAGTCCTTATCCCCAAAAAATAGGAGCTCAGGATTTTCGGGACTTTGTGCGTATTAGTCTCTTGAATGGCACCTACAAGATCATCACCAAACTATTGGCAGGGAGGCTTGATAGTGTGATGGGCATGATAGTCAGTTGTTTCCAAGGAGCCTTCATCAGGGGGAGACACATTCAAGATAATTTTTTGGTGGCCCATGCGTGCTTATTTGCTATGAAGACTCAGAGGAAGAAAGGGGTGAACCTGAAGCTGGATTTTAAGAAGACTTATGATAGGGTCAATTGACTATGCTTATTTGATGTGTTGGAGAAGATGAGTTTTGGGAAAAAATAGATTGGCTGGATCTGGACTTATATTTCCTCTGCTTCTTTTGCTATCCTAGCAGGGTGTGGTAGAGCAGAGGACTAGGGTCTGATCAGGGGATTCCAGATCGGGAGAGGAGGGTGTTCAATCACTCATTTGTAGTATGCTGATGATACTATCCTGTTCCTGGCAGAGGATGAGCAACAATTTTGCATGACTAGACTTTTGTTGGAGCTGTTAGAAGAGGTCATTGGTCTGAAAGTTAATTTCAACAAGAGTTTGCTGGTTGGGGTTAACATGGAAGACATAGCTCTCCAGAGAGCGGCTTGCATTTTGGGTTGTCAGTTAAGGGCTTTCCCTATCATCTATTTGGGACTCCCTTTGACCCCATGTGCTCTTCGATGTGTAGATTAACTTCCTATTATTTAGAGATATGAGTTCAGGCTAGTTGGATGGAAGGCTAGAGTACTATCTTATTATGGAGGTAGATTAGTGTTATGTAGATCAGTTTTGGATAGTTTGCTTATTTATTTTCTCTCTGTGTTTTGGATCCCGAAGTTTGTGGTGAAGAAGATTGAGTTTATTCAAGGGAGATTCTTTTGGCATGAGATATGAGTTTTGGAGATATGAGTTCAGGCTAGTTGGATGGAAGGCTAGAGTACTATCTTATTATGGGGGTAGATTAGTGTTATGTAGATCAGTTTTGGATAGTTTGCTTATTTATTTTCTCTATGTGTTTTGGATCCCGAAGTTTGTGGTGAAGAAGATTGAGTTTATTCAAGGGAGATTCTTTTGGCATGAGAGTGGAGAGAGATGTAGGGGTTGACATGATATCAAATGGGGTAGGGTGGCTGCTAGCAAGGAAGTGGGGGGTATGAGAATCAAGGATGTTAGAGATTTTAATTTGGCCCTCTTGTGCAAGTGGATGTGGAGGTTTGAGGCGGGAGATGATGGATTGTGCGCACAAGTTATCAGGCACATATACTATGGTGGGAGGAGAGTGGGATTTGGCTTTACCAGCACGGTATCAAATTTCGTCTCTTTGGTGTGACATTTTGACTTGCACGGATGTTATCTTCTCTGACGTGCGAGGTCGACTTGAGAAAGGCGATCAATGTCTTTTCAGTAAGGAAAAATGGTATTGCTACTTCACTTTGGAGACTTCTTTCCTGAGCCTTTGCACTGTCTCAACTGACCCGACAGGGTCGATGTCTAGGGCTTTCGACTCCGAGCTTTCAGGAGGCACCTTGGCGTTGACCTTCAGGACTGACCTCATGATCTTCGAGATGGAGCAGCTCCATGCCTTTTTACTCTTCCTCCTCGACTACGCCCTGCATCCTGACAAGGAGGATGCGTGGACCTAGAGGTGGGGTAAGGAGGAGACCTCCGTTAGGTCGGCCTACACTATTATCTCAGATAGTGGGGTGTCTCACAGTCTCGCCGCTCAAGTTTGGAGGCCGAGGTGTCCCCTGAAGGTGAAGATTCTCACTTGGAGGATCTTCCATGGGAGGTTACCCACGTGAGATGGGCTGCTCCAGTTCATTACGGACATTCAGTCGACCTGCTGCTTATGTTGTCAGGAGGATGACTCTCTAGACCACATGTTTGTAGGTTGTTCTTACTCACAGGAGATGTGAGAGAGGCTTGTTACTAGAACCGACTGCGCGATCGATCGTCAGAGAGAGCCAGAGAGGTGCATCACTTCATTCAGTTTTGGGGCAGAAGGTGGCCGAATAGTGGGGATAGCATAGTGTGGTGACTGATCTTGCATGCCACTCTTTAGTCTCTGTAGGGTGAGCGGAACAATAGAATTTTTAGGAGGGAGGCTAGAGCTATGGACTCTATTGTATCCTTCATTTGTGACAGAGTGAGGGAATCGAAAGAGTTGCTTTGTAATGTGAATTCTCTCAACTCCCATCTTTTTATTTTGTTGGGGGGTTAGAGAGTGCCACACTGTCTTGGTGTGATCTTTTGTACAATGATTTTTTGAGAGCTTACTGGCTATACTTGTACATCCATTTTCTTCTTTTAATAGAATGGTAGTATTACGCACTTTCAAAAAAAGAAACTCAATTTAGTAGCTTTAAGATCCTACTCCTTGTAGAAAGGCATCACATGATACGAATGAGCAAGTCCCATTTAAATCAGCAAACCAATTCTTGGAAGGTGTTGCAATTCTAGATACTGAACCTAAGGAAGGGAGGAAAATCTGAACCATCTAAAAGCATCTAAAGGCACTTCGTCTATAATCTATTGATTGGTGGACAAAAGAATCGTCTTTTTGCCTTGAGAGATTGATTTTGTGCATTTGAAGACCATTTAATTTTATAAATGATCATTTGCAGGACTTGGATGTTATGTCCACTTATGCCTGAATAATGGAAAAAAGCAAGGTTTACAGTTTCGGATTGGTATCGGTCGGATCGCCCAATCCGATCGGATTTCAGGTGGTCTGATCTGATACCGTGACATCCTATACTGAGTTTGCACTGGGATCGTTCAGATCGGGCTGTATCGGCCAGTATCGGGCGGTATCGGATCGGATCGCCCGATACTTCTCGGTACCGGGCGATCCCGACCAAGCAACCCCATTTGAAATTCAAATGGGGTGCCTTTGGGGGGAAGGTGATCGGGGGGTCTTTTGGGCTTGGGTTTTTTTTGACCGGTCAAACTCTTCCCCATACACAACTCTCTCACGGACACATGCCCACACTCTTGCTCTCCATCCTTCTTGCTCCCCATCACGCCTCTCTCTCTCTCTCACACGCGCGCACACACACACACACTCTCTCCCCTCTCAATCTCACTTTCTAGGCTTGTTGAAGGAAGATCAAGGGTGATTGGTGTTGGAAGATTACTTCTAGACTCATCTAGGACTATTTTCTCCAAGAGATCTTCAAAGGTATAATCACTTTCTCTTCTTGGATTTTTTATTAGAGCATGATTTTTTTTGCTGTTTTAATTATTCTGCAATATTCTAAGCCTCTTGATCACTCCACCATGGTCCCTCCTCTCTCTAGCACCTTTTCTCTCTCTAGGATTTTTTTCTCTCGGATTTTTGGGTAGGGGGTGGTTTTTTACTGTTTTAATTATGTTACAATCCCCTAAGCCTCTTGATCACTCCACCATGGTCCCCCCTCTCTCTAGCACTCTCTTTATCTCTCTAGGGGGATTTTCTCTCTCCTCAGATTTGAGTAGGGGGTGGTTTTTTTGACTGTTTTAGTTAATTTGCAGTCTCCTTAGCATCTTGATCACTCCACCATGGCCCCCCCTCTCTCTATCACTCTTTATCTCTGTAGGGGGGTTTTCTCTCTCCTCAATTTTTTGAGGAGGTTTTTTTACTGTTTTATCTAATTTACAGTCCCAGGAGTTTGAGTATGTCAATATTTCATGTGAAATTGAGCCTTACCCATGTTAGAACATGCTTCCTATTTTTCAGATTTTTTTGCAGTTTTTTAGAATATTTTTTCACAAGCCTATGAACTGCTGGCCTGACTTGGCCAGGATCGGTTTGGTATCGATCTGTATCGGCTGATCCCACCGATCTGGATCGGTTCTAGACTGGCCGATCCGATACCGATCCCCGAGTCTGCCTTCCTTGGAAAAAAGAAGGAACCAAAATGCACCAAATTCTGCCAATGGAAACCTATATGTTCAGCTCTCGGTCTTTGTATTATATGTATCATCTGGCAGTGAGAACCCTTTTAACAAAGAAGCAGGTACACTGAAGTGGTGCCCGTCAGTTCGGCTTCTAATTACAACAATTTGTTCCCATTCAGTAGGAGAGAATGTTGCAGGTCAACTGCCTCAATGTTTTCTACAATCTGTTAAACGTTATTCCTGGTATGGGCAGGTAGAAGGAATGAAAGGGTGTGTAGATTGGAGTATATGGAAAGGGAGTGTAGATTGGAGTATATGGATGATGGATCATGCCATTGTTCTGTAAGAAAGGGGTTTGCAAGGGAGCCAAAATCATACAGAGGAGAGGATGAGACTGGAAAATCATTGAAAAGGGTCTGAGTAAATGGAAAAAAAGAATGGCAGGAAAGGCCTAACAAATTATCTGAGGAATATTGTGACATTTGCGTCATGCAGACACATGAGATTGAATGGCACTGACTAGTGATTAGGCTTCACAAACTATGGGGCAGGAAGCAAGCTGCAATCTGGAGTACCAGATATGTCTAATCCTGCGGCTGCCCTTTTGGGCATTGGTTCAGAATATCACAATTCCTGAAATTGCAACTGTTCTGCTGAAGAGATGGAGTGTCATCAACTGGACAGAGGTGGGAGTTCATCATATTTTTCCCTCTTCCCACGTCTATGGTGTTCTCCTTGTCCTTCGCTTTGATATTCCATCTTCCCATTCACCTTCATGCAGTTTTCTCTCTAATGCTGAATTCATGGCGAGGAATTGGGCATCTAGGCTTTTGTTGGAAGAGTTGGTATATTTGAAAGCAAACACTGGGGAAAGTATTTCTATTGACCTTTCCATGGAAGTGCAGGTTGAATTGAAGACTTTGGTCAATCTTTTTGGAGGAGACGCCTGAGGAGAAATAAAAAGCTTCCAGGAGAAGAAAATGAAGAAATGGTCTCATGTTAGGAGGGGGAAAACAGCAAGAATCAAAGGGCTTACTTAAATAGGGCAGCAGGTTCTCAAGTTGACATGTCAGGGTAGAGATCTAAATGGAATTGAGGGGATATTAAAAGTCCAAATGCCCAATTTTATGTGGACTTCGTGGGGGAGGGCTTCAATGAATGGAGAATGTAAAAGGCTGTCATCGAGTAGATTTTGTAAGAGAATGAGAAGTGAACACGTCCAGCCTCCAGGGTGATGATTTTATCAGTCATTGTGCCAAGGAAAATTGGGAAGTGGTGGACTGGCTGAGTTGGCATCCAAGAGGGGATTGGTTTACCCAGTGGTTGATTAATGATGTGAAAAGGACAAAGATGGAGGAGAATGCTGCATTTTAATGGCTGGATTCAGGAAAGTGGGCCAATTTCGTTGGAAGTTGCTTGAGAATTTTTCACATACTGATGAATATACAAAGGAGATATTTATTGCATCCTGAAAGTCTGAACTCTGAAGTGACAATGTGTTAGTAGTCGGGTACATCTTAGAGGGGGGTGAATAGGTGTGCCAATGAAAATTACAGCGTATAAAAATTATAAACGTTGAACGCAATGGAAATAAGAACGTAGAAACGCAAACAACCACCTAGACACAAGGACATTTATTCTGGTTCAGTCTGTGCTAGACAGATTTACGTTCATTCTGTTTGCAACTTGCAAATAATTACACTAATCTTTTCAATCAAGGTTACACCCGTCAATTTTCCAGGGCCTAGCTCCCCAGATGATGTTACCAGGTCTCAACGAACCTTACAGCTAGTTTCTAGGACTAGCAAACCCAACTGTTCTGTACGGTTACAACAAATTAACGGTCACTCAAGGGACTTAGTTTTTCAACTGGTTTCACACCTGTTAGTTTTGCAGGAGCTAGTCATCCAGTTGATTTCTACGGTATCAGCAAACTAACCTAGCACACTCAGTGCTGGTTACCTTAGAGCAACTAATGCTCTATACACTGTCAGTTAGATAGATTTAAGTTTCCACAGTTTTGCTTCTCACTGAGTAGATGGTAAAATTTACAATGTACAAAAAATAAATATGTTGACAGACAGAGGAGGAAGATAGTAGGAATGTCGTAGATGTGCACATTCCTCCTCTTCAATGCTTCTAGAGATGAGAGACTTCAGAGATGACGCTTTCAGTGCGGTGAAGTCTCCCCATGACCTGAATGGGTAGGAAGCTTGTGCTCAAGGAATGTTTTGAGTGCAGGGAAGGCGTTTGAAGATGATTGATTATTCAACTCAATCGATTGGATGAGTTGTTCTTGAACTTTAGGTTATTTATAGTTCCCAACTTTATTGTATCCGTTACATACATTTGCCTTCAAACGGTTAGATTTCAGTCACAATGTTCGACAGATCTGATTGGCTGTTAAGCTTCCATCTCCTTTGTGAGTGTGTGCATGTCATTCTCAAGGTAGTTGGTGAATCAGATTTTCTGTTGCCAGAGATATGTCTTTCCTTTTTCTCTTTTTGTGAAAATAGCCCCTAGTTGTGTTGTCTGCATATTCTGAAACAATACTTAAAATGTTTCTCCAATATAGGGACGTGAGATAAAGTAACATATTTAAAATACAAATTTAATTGTGAGTAGAATATGAAAAAAGCAATGCAAACTTCACACATAAATATATCTTATTGACATTACACGAGGAATACAATATATATTTTATGTCTTGAAAATAAGAAAAGTATCCCAACGGATATTGAGCATTTAATGCGAACATATTTGAAAGTTGACGATTCAACGCCTTATACATGTATGCCAGACGATATACAATGTCTATAATTATGTTGGCACAATTTTAACCAATAAATGTATGATTTACGATTATGTGCACGGCGCTATAGAGTTGAAGTGTTGTATAGACGCTTTACTATATAAATTGTCATTTAGCATAGTCTACAAAAATATATATTTGACTAAGTTAGAGTGCAAAATATGTCACCTATTAAATGAAAGATTAATGTAAGGCGATAGAGTTGTTTTTTAGTGAGAGTAGACGAAATATCGTTTACCAATTCGTCTAAGCATTTTATGTTTGTTTTTACATTAGACGAAGTATCTTCTTTCCACGGTTTTGTCGTTTTCTTGAGTAGATGAAGTATCGCCTATCGCTCAGTCTATCTATAAGTCTTTAGACGAAGTTTCGTTTATTGCTTCTACTTTTAAGAGTTAGATAAAGTTTCGTATATCACAAATTTTGTTGTTTTCCTCTTAGATGGAGCTTCGTCTATCCGCTTTGCCTTATGCGATATATCGACTAACTTTTTGTCTATCATGAGATTTAGACGAAGTATCGTCTATTGTTGATTTGCCGTTTTCCTTTTAGACGGAGTATCGTTTATCTTTTTTATCTTAGATGATGTATCGTCTAATCTTTTGTCCATCCTGATACTTAGACGAAGTATCGTCTATCGTTGGTTTGTTATTTTCCTTCTTAGACAGAGTATTCATCTATTCGTTTTAACTTAGACGATATATTGTCTAACCTTTCGTCTATGTTGGAGACTTAGACGAAGTTTTTTTAGCCTTTTGACATTGCATAGTCTATCTCACCAGAGTATACAATGTATCGTCTAACACTTAGTATGCTTGGCCATTTATTTTTCTTGATCTTGCTGCGTTATTTCGGATTTAAATCAAATCTTAATTTTTAAGCTAAGTGTATAGGATATTTGAGATAAGTTAAACATATAAATACAGTTAGTCATATTTTTATGAGATATTTAAAATATATTTATTTTATCATAAATTTAAAATAAATAATTTGTGAAAAAGACATTTCCCAACATTCTCCCTTATTTTGATTATAACAAAATAAATTTAAATGCTTGAAAATTTTATCTCAGTTCTCTGATCATGACTCAATCATGGAAGTAGATTTTTAAATTTCCCTTTTTGTTCAAATGAGAAATTTTCAAGGGGATTTTAATATTTACCCCTTTTTGTCATGGGCCAAAAAGGGATTCTAGAAATGTGTGTTATCTCTCCCTAAATTATTAAACTCCCCCTATTGGACTCAGATGTTACCCCCTGCAGTGCAAGATGGAGATTCAGTTATGATAGACCATTTACACGGACGGTTATACACAATGGAGAGACGATAATCCAAAGAATTTTCATTTATATTTTTGGATAGTATTATATTGGTAAAAAAATAAAATGTACATCTAGACTCTTTCACCGTCTGTCGTGGACTCTACGTCTGTACTGAGGATTAGCTGCCAGAGGATTGTCATAAGTCCGGTAGTACCAATTGTAATCCGCATGGTCAGTGAAGTGTTGGATCCTCCTAAGTGTATCTGCAGGGACCTCATGCAGTTCTTCTCTATGATTATTGTAGGACCCGATAAATTTAAATTGTTTTAGATCTGTGGTGTTTGTCCTTAGTCTGTGAAATGCAACAATACATTGAAGAGTCTTTTCATGAATGAACAGACCTGTTGTGCTGTGAAATAGGAACCTTTCTTCAACTGGCAAGGCAACATGTATACTTGGATCCTGGATAGGTGGCCCTGCTATGGAGATTTGGGCTCTAGGGGATGAGGTTGGTTCTTCAATAGCTGAAGCAGATGGTTCTTGTCTGACGGCCTCCTTTATTAGCTCCTCTTTCACTTCAGGCAGTCTGTTTCCATCAGAGATTCTAATCGCATTCATCTCAACAAATCTTCCATCAGAGATGGAGGGAAGATTATGTTGGAGTAGCTTCTGATTATGTTCCAGGAACCTCATGAATTCTTCAATGATTGCCTTCATGTCCCTGGCAACCCTTTGGGTATCCATGTCCCAATATTATGTTATCGAGACCTACTGTCTTCCTCCCTTAGCCAGCATTTCATTGTATTCCTTGAAAAGCTGATACTTTGGTGTATAACTCCAAAATGTACTGCTCTTCAGTGAAGACATGGATCTGTTCCCAAAAGTACATAGTTTTCTCCTCAAGAACATGTCTACACCTAGCAAATTTTGCCATAAAGTTGATTAGAGGAATTCCTTGCTTTTCCAACTTGGCTTACCTGTAGGAGTATTTCACCCAATTTTCATAGATTTTCTTTCCTACTTCATCTCTGATTAAGACTTCAAAAATTCGAGGGAAGGGGGTCTGAGCACGCGTAGCTATAATGGCTAAGATCATTTGAAGATCTAGCCTAGATTGGGGAGGAGATACATGACCTGAAATACAGCTAGAGACAGAGATATAATTTTAAGCTTTATTGCATAAAACTTGACTAATGCAAAACTAGTGTAGTCCCATGTCAGATGATGGGGCTAGAGTACATTGCGCTATTGAGCTGCCCTCCCCATGAGTGGATGTAGGGAGATTGGCTGGAGCTGTTGTCCTGGGTGTAGGAATCTCTTCATCTTCTGAAGATTCTGAGGGCTCTTTGGGATTGATGACAGAGTTGTTAATTCTTTGAACTCTATCTCCATGACTTTGTCCATGAATTCTTGCAACTCCATTGAAGGATTTCTCAGCTCTTCCTTTTCTTTATTATATTAGACCCGCATCTTGTACGTTCTTTTACCTTCACTACTGTTGCACAGGATACCTACTGTTGTTATTTTCTTCTACTTTTTACCCGTAGTTGATTTTCTTGTCCCTTTCCTCTTTCTTGTATAGGAAATTGGAGCCTTTTGCTTGGCAGTTGCCTTACTTCGAGCCTCAGTCTGGGCTACTCTCTCAAGGTTGTGCTGTTCTATAAGGGAGCACCTCAACTGCCTTCTTGTTCCTGACCTCCTTAGGCTGACCAGTCTCCATTGGAAGATTGGCTTGCATTTCAGGGACTTGCTCTTCAGCTAGGCTCTCTGCAGGAGTATCTTCTTGTGATTCTTCATGAGCCTCTGCTGGTCTTTGTCTGGGAGGTCTAGGGCAGATCTTTTTGATCTTGGTTCTTCTTGGAGGTTGAGGTGCTAGCTGTGGCTATGGAACATGCGGTGGTGTTACTTGGGATCTCCTTGTCATCTCATCCACCACCAAAGAGGCAAGTCTTTCATAGTCAAATTGAGACATTTGTCTTTGTTGAAGCTCAGCCACATTTTGATTAATTGTGCCCATTCTCCTCAGTACTGTTGTCACAGATGCTTCCAGGTTAAACTTGATTTTCACTATCCGAGACATGGTCAATCACTTTGGGAGGAGGAATTCTGATTGGACATCCGTCTCATTATTTCACACAGCCTAGTCTGGATGCGATCAGCTACAATTCTCATATCTTCAACAGTCCTAGCATTGGATTCTCTCATTTCTTCTGAAAGCTGTCTCAGGCGTTCAAGCACTTCCTCCAAGTTGCTGTCTCTCTCTTCATGTGTTGCTCTTTGTATTGGAGAGGGACCCCTACCCATATCTACTTCCTCCTGATGGGCAGGTAGTACTGTCTCGATTAGTGGTTCTTCCATTTCTATTTGCACTCTTTCCTCCACTGTTGTTTGAGTTGTTGCTCTTAGTATTGCAGTTTCTTGAGCAGCTGAAGGAAGCTCTGAACTTATCGGGTTCAACAGCCCTGCTCTGTTCTTCAAATTTCTCCGTTTGAGCAGGGATCACTTTTGGTGTTAGATGGGCATCACCGATTAGACTGTCTATTTTAGTGACCAGATTTTTCAAGGTCACGTCATTCGGTTCTAGTTCCCTTGCCGGTGTTTCTGGTGGTGTAACCACTGATGCTTCCTTTCTCTACATCTCCACCTGAGCAAACTGTGTCTGCACTACATCATCTGGCACCACATGTGTCTGGTTCTTCTTGAATGGTCTGTGGTACTTGCCTAGCATATGCGTCTTCCTTGCCATTGCTTGCTTTCCTTACCTATTTGTCATTTTGGAAAGCATATCCACCTCTGTATAGTGTGGACTCACTTAAAACATTTACTGTTCCGTCTTCTCCGACCAGATCAATCTTATAGTAAGGATTAGGGTGAGAGGTGCTCCATATGACAAAAGTGTACCTCTGTTGCTCACACTCTTCCTTTTGACAATTCTCTCCACAGTAGTCTTGATCACATCATGTATCGTCCCTCCAATGTTAATTTTCTCTTTCCTTTTTAAGACTCGTACAACCTGAAGATCCACATTGCTCATGTGGGTGAAACTACCACCCCTAGGATAGATGCAGTGAGCAGATGTGAGATGAAGGATCCTCAGTTCATGGTCCATCCTACCAATCATTATTTGTTGTGTTGGGGACCCCAAAAGGTTGCAGATGATTTGCCTTCTCTCTTCTTTTTCTATGGACTTACCTTGGTCTGAGCCCTTCACTCTCACCTCCCAGAATTTGATTCGGAAGGGTCTCTATGGTGACCACTTTCGTTCTTTTCACTACGGTCGGCAAACAATTCTTCTCTACCTTCATATTCCCAAATAATGTACGGACTAACCGAGGATACATGGTTTCAATAGAACATACCACTAGACATCCAGTTGCAGCGAGTATCTCTTCCAAGTTAATCCCTTTTGCTGTTAAGGCCCCGGACATCGATCTTCTTTCTTGGCAGCAGATCTCTGTTCTCAAATCAAGCCTTAGCTTGTTCGGTGATGAACTCCGGAATTGCCTGCCCTGCTGCCACTCATATCTCTCTCAATTGGTGTTCTAGAGGTTTTGGAGAGGTTGTGAGGGAGGAATGAGGTCTCCAGAAGGGAAAAGCTTTGACCTTTCCGGAGATGGAGGAGATGAGGAGAGAAATCGCCGGAGATGCTGTAGCGGGAAGAGAAGAGGTTTGGGTGAAATGATGTTAGTTTCGCTTTTGTTGTAATAGACTTTTTAGTAGTAATAACCCGTTTGTTCACCTTTAATTTGGATTTCATTTGAACTTCGTCTAATTCCAATCTGCCAGGGAGTTAGACGACTCCTCTTTTTTCTTGTAGTGGTCGTTTGATGAAATTTAATCTAACTTGACTTCAACGTTAAACGAAGGCAAATATTCATGGATAGATGCAATTATGACGCCATTTTGGACGTAGTAAGGCATCCAATTTTCACTTTCACCAATTTTGTATTTGTTCGACGAGTCCACTTTGTTTCCTTTTAAGTGCAAGGCATCGCATGATGTCTAGGCCAACATTTTTTTTGTGAATATAATTTCAATCATAAAACAACTATCAGTCGGAAAGAATTAAATTAAGCAGTATAGGACGTAAGAAGTGTAGGTGTTTACGATATCTATTATTGAATGATTTCAATTCCTACACATGTTCAATTCACGTCTGATGGTGGAAAACTTATCCTCGACAAAGGGCGCGTTTGGAGAACGCTGTTGACGTTGCTTTCGACACAAAATCAATCGATAGCCTTTAATCTTTATCAAATGCATTAGTGCATCTAAGCTTTTGAGCTTTCAAAAAAAGTCAGGAAAGATAATCAAGACATAAAATGTGCTTCATCTGATAATCCTCAAAAGCAACTGTAAAGAGGATTTGGTGAATTATTAATCATGATAAATCCTGGGTGCACTAAACATTTGTACGACCATTGAATTTTTTGAAGAATGAATAAGTTGGTTGCGTTTTCAAACGTAGTTAAGGGTTTGGTGAAGATATCAATCAATTAGTGGTCTATATCTATGAATCTAAGATTTATGTATTCTTTGGCTACATGATCTCTAATGAAATGATATCTTACTTTTATATGTTTGATTCTAGAATGTTACATAGAATTTTTGGTCAGGTTTATAGCACTGGTGTTATCACAATAATGCGGGATAAAATGCGAACCTGGGACTTTAGCTCGCAACTCGACCCTAGCGAGGGAAACGTGGGACCTGCGTGGTTGAGGAACCGATAGTGAGTCGGGTAGTCAGCTCTTCCGTGTTCAGATCGAATCATGGGACGGGTCACGCTCTCTCTCTCGCAGCGGTGATATACAAATATAACGAGCTAGTTAACATATCACTTGCAGCGGCATATGAAGTATACGAAATAAGTAAATGCTTACGAGGAGGGTGGCGAGTGTACCTCCACGCTCCGGACGTGGGGAAGACGATCCCGGCCAAGTACGGTAACTCCCGGTAAAAATATTACAATAATTACAGAAATGAATTTACTGTCCACTCCACGCAGGGAGGTAAAGGAGCTACAAAAGGGGCCCGGGAGGACCGATCTTGGGTTGACGGGCAGCAACTTAGATAATTCCGGTGGTAGCGCGTGCCGACAACCGTGAGGTCTACGTCCTAGCTGGTGGGCCAAGTGGGCCGGGGATGGTACTGCTACGAGGGTGGCTCCTGGGGGCATGTTCCCTGGGAAGGCGACGTACTGGTTCCTCTTGTGGAAGGCGAGGCGGCCGGCCTGGGGGTGGTTGTTGCTTGCTGTCCACGAGCTGTTCTTTTGTTCCTACAGTGCGTGACCCGGCGAGAACGGCTACTGCGATCAGTCCCGACTTCTGATTGACGCGAGACTAGCGCCGTTGGAAAGCTCTTTCAGAGAGCTACGACCCAAGGCTAGAGAAGGAATTTTTTCTGTCTCTGTAATGGCTTTGGTCGAATTTACAACCTGCTGGTTCACAAAATCAGATCTGACAGGACATATTTGGATCTGCCTGAGAATGGGGTTTGACCAGAGGGAAAACGTCGGATCTGGAGGCTAGAATTTTTATAGGAGATAGAGGGGAAAGAGAGGAACACACCAATATTTTTTGTGGATTTTCTAGAGTGGTTTGACAGGGGAAATAGATTTTTGACTGGACATGGGTCGGATCTGGACTGCACAGGACATAATAAATTTTGGCCTGAGTTTTAATTTTTTAGAGGGGAAAAATAACTTCTAAATTTGTAGATAATTTTGTAGAGGTAGGTTTTGGTGGGCAGAACACCCAGTCCAAATTTGAGCTCAATCAGAAATGGTGAAGGGGGTCGAACAAGGGAAGAACATGGCTGCTGTAACAAGATCTGCACAGGGACAGATCTGAGTTGGTCTAGAAGCTTAAAGGGAAACGAAAATGAAATGAAGGTTTAAAATCGTGGGAATTTTTCTGGAGATGGGGATTTATGTGGGGAACCTACCCTCAAAATCTCAGCTTCGTCAGATCTGGGATTTGGGAGAGAAAATTCGGACAAGGGACCTTTATCCTGATTTGGACAGAAATCCGGTGATGGCGGTGGCGGTGGTGGTGCGATGGCGGCACGAACGGAAGCGGCTGCGGAGCTTCACACTCCGGAAGGAGATAACACTTAGAATCCACCAAGTTCTTACAGGGAATCCACCCTAGAATATAGCAATCCAGCTGTAAGAGAGGGGAGGAAGAGAGAGGGGTGCACCTTGGCTCAAGAACACTTGATTTTCTTCTTCTCATTAATTCCATCAAAATGAGAAATACAAGGTATTTATATGAAATATAAAATGACCTAAACTATCGCTAGATCTAGGGTTAGGGAGGGGCAAATGGGGGAGGGAAGAATTAATTCTCCCATGTGTTATTGACCCAATTTAAACAAAAATAAAATTTATTTTCTAAGGGGGGCGCCCCCTTGACCTTTAAGGAGAGAATATGGACTTTTTATACCCTTTGTCCCCTTGAATGGTCCAAGCCTTCTAGAAGCCCACCTTGGACGTTTGAATATCCCCACATGGGCCCTAGAATCTAGGTGGACCAATGGGGAAGAAGGTGGGGGCCCCCTGTTGGACCTACTGGACTTTTACAAATAAACCCAAACATCCTTAAGGAATAACAAATTGGCTTATAAAACTTTACAATTGCAAACTCATTTTCCCAAGGATATAAAATTAAATAAAAGGACACAAATGCAAACTAAAAAGGTTAGTGCTCGGTGTTGATTCCCATCAATTCTCCCCGGGTGGGAAGAACTCGACCCCGTCGAGTATGGGATGTGGCTACTCGTGTGACTCCTGCGGATCTGTCACCAAACCTGGAAGCGCGGAGTACGCTCCACTCCAAATAATCATCACCTGCTCATCTCGTATAGATTTGATATGCTCACGCTGCTGTGGGAATGAGGCTAGAGGTGGACACTCCGGGGTGAGGTCACTCTCAAAGGAAAGGAGGCGGCTCGAAGACTCACTAGGAATCACCGCTGGGTCCCTTTATGTGACTAGATCCGATATGTTAAGGTAGAGCCGATCCCCTATTCGTTTAGGCAAGTCCACAACGTACGCATAAGATCCGACTTGCCTCACACTCAAAAGGGACAGACATCGCGAGCTTACATAGACCGACTCGACTCAACGTATGCAAACTTCAACTAGACACATGCAGACTTCCAACAGACTGGACGACAACAAAAGAAAAGAAAACAGACTCACACACGACCCTAGACTCATACCTAATGCAGATACTGCTACTGAGCATCTTGGATACCTGGTGGATCCCCCTGGACATCGCCCTCATCCCGAAAGAACTCGTCAACTAGGTCCTGCTCGATCTCATAGCTGACTGGCACTAGCTCCGATGGCGAGGCTTCTCCAACCCTCGGGTCCCCAATGACTAGTGATGTACGGGTGAGGCATTGAATAGCAATGTGGCCAAACCCATGGCAGCGATAACCCTGCTGTCGTGACCCACTAGTCTCTCCGATGAGTGGTCCCTTACCCTTATCTTCCCGACGTACTGGGGGTGTAGGCAACATAGGGGGAGGTGTGGGTGCCGGAGGACGGGCAATGGGTGCCGAGGGGCGGGCAATGGATGCCGGTGGTTGGGGTGGAGGTGGATCCCTTGGCGGAGGAGGACGAGGCCTTAGAGCGAATTGCTCCTGACGAGCGAGCTCCAGAGGATGAGTCATAGGGGCCCTCGGATAGGGGCCTAAGGAGCTACGGGGCTCAGCACTACAGAGGGGAATGGGGCTCGACCGTTAGCTAGACTCAAACTCTCCCTCAAACTGCTCCATCTCGAGAGCAACCTGGTACACATCCTCCAACTTGTCCACCTTGCGGCAAAAAATTTCATACTGTAGGTGTGGTCGTAGACCACGCCGAATCGGGAAACGGTCAGGGAGCTCTCCTCCGTGGTGTCACATCGCAGAAAGTATTCATCAAACTCGGCGATGTAATCGTAGACGGACCGATCTCCTTGGGTGAGACTCTGCCATCTGTCTATGAGACGCTGGCGGTAGGAGGTAGGGAGGTACTTCTTCCTAAGTTTGGACCTCATCTCATCCCACGTCTCTACCTGGGGCTCCTGACGGTGAAACAATAGGTTCTCCATGTTTCTCCAATAAGTTTGTGCATGCCCTAATAGTTTCATCTTGGCGAACTTGACCTTCCGATGGTCTGACATCTCAAACCACTAGAAATATCAGTCCATGCGGATCTCCCAATCAAGATAGACCTTTGGGTCTAAGGACCGATCAAAGGTGGGAGGGTCTGCACGAACGGTCCTGAGGGTCCGCTCGTCTTCATCCAAATCACGGTTCCGTCGTTGAACACGACGGTCACGACCATATCCCCCATTTTCGGTCTCGGACCCATAATCAACTACCTCGGGGACTTGATGCCTCCTATCATCTACTCCTTGAGCCCTAGGAGCAGCAGGTGGCTAAACCGGCTCCTGTTGACCATGTGTCGGCGCGGGGTGCGCCGCAACCGGGGGTCTCCCTAGGACGGTTACCCTCCCTACCAGACCATGAAAGGCCTGGTCCGACTCTACGACCTTATCCTCTAAGGCCTTCATCCTTCCCTCCAAACGTGCGCCTAGGCCATCCACCCGCGTACTCAACCCTTCCATCTTATCCACTCGAGCACTCAAATCATCCATTTTTACCATAATAGCTCGAAACATGTCGGCCACTGATGATGCATCGAGACTAGGAACTCGGGGATCTGCCATAGGTGGTGGTGGTGAGTATTGGGTACCCCTACGAGTGGGCATGCAACGACACAAAGTTTGGAATGCACTAACTAATGCATACTAAGGAATCTAGACTTAACCAAAATTCGATACCTGGCGGAGTTACGGGATCCGAAGATCCTCTCTCGCAAATGTGCGACCTTCCCGATAAGCGTAACCTAACTTTCGGGTAACACCTTTTGATATACCGGGTATTGGGATGCAATGCAACCTTGGACCGACTTAAATGGCTCTTTTTTTTTTGTTAAGCAATGACTAATGACTACCCTAGACTCAACCTTGCTCTGATACCTATTTGATGCGGGACAAAATGCGAACCTGGGACTCTAGCTCGTAACTCATCCTAGCGAGGGAAACGTGGGACCTACGCGGTTGAGGAACCGACAGTGAGTCGGGTAGTCAACTCTTCTGTGCTCGGATCGAGTCACGGGACGGGTCACGCTCTCTCTCTCGCAGTGGTGATATACAAATATAACGAGCTAGTTAACCTATCACTTGCAGCGGCATATGAAGTATACGAAATAAGCAAATGCCTACGAGGAGGGTGGCGAGTGTATCTCCACGCTCCGGGCGTGGGGAAGACGATCCCGGCCAAGTACGGTAACTCCCGATAAAAATATTACAATAATTATAGAAATAAATTTACTGCCCACTCCACGCAAGGAGGTAAAGGGCTACAAAAGGGGGCCGGGAAGACCGATCTTGGGTTGACGGGTAGCAACTTGGACAATTCCGGTGGTAGCGTGTACCGGCAACCGTGGGGTCCACGTCCTGGCTGGTGGGCCGAGTGGGCCGGGGATGGTACTGCTACAACGGTGGCTCCTGGAGGGACGTTCCCTGAGAAGGCGACGTGCTGGTTCGCCTTGTGGAAGGCGAGGCGGCCGACCTGGGGGTGGTTGTTGCTTGCTGTCCACGAGCTGTTCTTTTGTTCCTACAATGCGTGACCCGGCGAGAACGGTTGCTGTGATCAGCCCCGACCTCTGATTGATGCGAGACTGGCGCCGTTGGAAAACTCTTTCAGAGAGCTACGACAAAAGGCCAGAGAAGGAATTCTGTCTGTCTCTGTAATGGCCTTGGTCGAATTTACAACCTTCTGGTTCATAAAATCAGATCTGGTAGGACATATTTGGATCTGCCTGAGAATGGGGTTTGACCGGAGGGAAAACGTCGGATCTGGCGGCTGGGATTTTTATGGGAGATAGAGGGGAAAGAGAGGAACACACCAATATTTTTTTTTGGATTTTCTAGAGGTGGTTTGACAAGGGAAATGGATTTTTGACTGGACATGGGTCGGATCTGGACTGCACATGACAAAACAGATTTTGGCCTGAGTTTTAATTTTTCAGAGGGAAAAAATAACTTCTAAATTTCTGAAAAAATTTGTGGAGGTAGGTTTTGGTGGGCAGAACACCCAGTCCAAATTTGAGCTCAATCAGAAATGGTGAAGGGGGTCGAACAAGGGAAGAACAAGGCTGCTGTAACAAGATCTGCACAAGGATAGATCTGAGTGGGTCTAGAAGCTTAAAGGGAAACGAAAATGAAATTAAGGTTTAAAATCGTGAGAATTTTTTTGGAGATGGAGATTTATGTGGGGAACATACCCTCAAAATCTCAGCTTCGTCAGATCTGGAGTTTGGGAGAGAAAATTCGGATAAGGGACCTCTGTCCTGATTTGGACAGAACTCCAGCGATGGCGATGGCGGTGGCGGTGCGATGGCGGCACGAACAGAAGCAGCGGCGGAGCTTCACACTCCGGGAGGAGATAACACTTGGAATCCACCAAGTTCTTGCAGGGAATCCACCCTAAAATACAGCAATCCAGCTGCAAGAGAGGGGAGGAAGAGAGAGGGGCGCACCTTGGCTCAAGAACACTTGATTTTTTTCTTCTCATTAATTCCATCAAAATGAGAAATACAAGGTATTTATATGAAATATAAAATGACCTAAACTATCCCTAGATCTAGGGTTAGGGAGGGGCAAATGGGGGAGGGAAGAATTAATTCTCCCATGTGTTATCGACCCAATTTAAACAAAAATAAAATTCATTTTCTAAGGGGGGGCGCCCCCTTGACCTTTAAGGAGAGAATATGGACTTTTTATACCCTTTCTCCCCTTGAATGGTCCAAGCCTTCTAGAAGCCCACCTTGGATATTTGACCAGTCCCACATGAGCCCTAGAACCTAGGTGGGCCAATGGGGAAGAAGGTGGGGGGCCCCTGCTGGATCTACTGGACTTTTACAAATAAACACAAACATCCTTAATGAATAACAAATTGGCTTATAAAGCCTTACAATTGTAAACTCATTTTTCCAAGGATATAAAAGCAAACAAAAGGACACAAATGCAAACTAAAAAGGTTAATGCTCGGTGTTGATTCCCATCACACAATGCATTGGGATCCCATTGAGCTCAAATCTATAATCATGTAGTTGATGTTTGATCTAAAGTATATGTGCACATCAACTGCCAACAACAACATTCTATTTCTACAAATGATAGTGCCACGAAATTCTATTTTCTTGAGGATTGATATTGGCACCACCCAAGGAACTGACAGATTATGTTGGTACTCTTTCGATCAAACTTACAACTTACATAATCAATATCTGAGTATGCAATGATGTTGAATTTATTCTCACATGGATACCATAAACCTAAGTCTACTATTCCACTTATATATTTAAAAATACATTTTACTTGTGTTAACTGAAATACATTAGGCTTAGCTTGATATCTAGTACACACGCATAAACTAAACATGATATCAAATCTACTGGCAGTAAGATAAAGAAGGGATCCGATCATATCTCTGCATAATTTTCTTCTACCTCTTTACCTACTCCATCTGAGTTAAGTGTGGTTGAGGAAGCCATCGGGGTTAGAGTAGGTTTGCTTTCATTCATCCCATACTTCTTTAGTAGCTCCTTGGTGTACTTTGTCTGATTGACAAAGATTCTTTTATTTATCTACTTCACTTGTTGTCCGAGGAAGAAGTTGAGCTCTCCTATTATGTTCATTTCAAATTCTTCCTTCATCAAATTCTCAAATGTTTTGCATATGGAATGGTTAGTAGCATCGAATATAATATCATCAACATAAATTTGTGCTATCTTTCATCTGTCTACTTCACTTGTAGTTCAAGGAAGAAGTTGAGCTCTCCTATTATACTCATTTCAAATTCTTCCTTCATCAAATTCTCAAAATTTTTGCACATGGAAGGGTTAATAGCATCGAATATAATATCATCAACATAAACTTGTGCTATGAACATGTTGTCATTCTTTGTTAAGATGAACAATGTTTTATCAACCTGTCCTTTTGTGAAGTCGTGATCTACTAGAAACTTAGTCGGTCATACCAACTTTTTGGAGTCTGTCTCAACCTATACATGGCTTTAGTGAGTGTATAGACATGGTCAAGAGTCTTAGGGTCTTCAAACTCAGGGGACTGCTCTACATAGACCTCCTCCTTAATGACTCCATTAAGGAAGACACTCTTCACATCTATATGAAATAATTTGATAGAGTGAGAGGTGGCAAATGCAAGTAGGATCTTAATGACTTCTAACCTTGTAACAAGAGTAAAAGTTTTTTCATAGTCTATTCTATTCTCTCAGGAATAGTTTTGAGCAACTAATCTAGTTTTGTTCCGTACTACAACTCATATTTCATCTAACTCATTTCTAAAAACTCATTTGGTTCTTACAATAGGGTGGTTTGATGGTTTACGAACTAGGGACCAGATTTCATTACGATGAAATTGGTTTAGTTCTTCCTGCATGGCCATAACCCAAGAGTCATCATGGATAGTGTTCTCAACTCTCTTGGGTTTCACTTGAGACAAGAATATTACATGACTAAAATGCTGAAGTTAGTGGCGTATACTTACTCGGGCAGATTGATCACCTATTATATTTTCAGGAGGATGGCTTTTAGCATATCTCCATTCCTTAGATAGAGTAGCATCCACTGATCATCTTGCCTTGAGCTTTCAACTGGGGGTTGTTGACAGCTAAAATATGAACAAAGATAAAGATGGGACCAGACCAGCAACGAAGACTGGAAGATGCCTGCAAAGTCAGGATTGAGGGAGGATCCTCACCACCAACCAATTGCCCGGCTAGGACCATCTCAGGCCTGGCTAATGTCCGGTGTTATCATCATCATTCAGATGGCGATACTGATAAAGCCCCAGTCTGTTCACCGATGGAACCTTGAGATGATCTCGATACAAGATATATCATCAATGAAAAAGCCCTTTCGGGTGATGATGCCCTTGACAGACCCAAATGGGCCTGTGAAAGTGGCTGAAATGCCTTAATTGGGCTTACGAAGGTGGTGCCGAGAGCCACTTGATGAAGCCCAAAGGGGGGCGCCGAGAGCCTGAAGGCAGGCGCGCCGGGAAGCCCGTTTGAGGCGCGCCGAGATGGTGTCTGCCGAGAAGAGGGAAATGGCTATAAAAGCACCCTCCCTCCGAGCAGATGAATGGACGAGAAGAAAAAAACCAGATAGAAAGATAGAAAAGAAGCCAGATAGAAAAAGGGGATCGAGAGAAAAAGGGGATCGATCGGAAGAAAGAAAAAGAAAAGATAGAGCAATAGAAAGATAGAGAGGGAGTTCTGTTCGGAGAGCAAGAGCCACCCCCCTTTCAACCAACAAAGAAGCAGAAGAAAGGAAAGAAGGAAAGGCCTCCAGGTGGGCTGATAGGGGGAGGGAGAGGAGTCAATGCTCCACCCTCCCCCCCCATGTTTGCTTTCTTGATTTGCTTCCGTATGTAATAGTCTATGTTTTCGAGTTCGATTATTCATATGATGTCGAGGATGCTCCCCTCGCTCCCCCATGTTTCCCTCTTCTTCTGTTCTTCGGCTTCTTGCCTTGCAGATGATGTAAACAATGTTTATGAGATGAAATGAAGTGAGCAATCGAAGCTCTTCCCTCTTTTCTCTGTGCATATATCTATATATCTCTTCGCCGTAATATTCGATAGTTTTATACGCTCACGGTTTCAGAGTTTCCCTGCAAACCCATTCTTCAGAGGGGCATAGATGGGATCCCTATCCCCAACCCATGGGCTACTGGGTCTTGTCATCTTCTCCCCTCCTGCCTCAACGGCAAATTCATTGCATACGTATGAGTCTCTCTCAAAGCCCTTGATGCCCCCTCCTTGTGCTGTTCAGGAACCAGAGACATCAATCTCTTGGTTTCCTGAACTGCTGGCTGCACGAGGATGCGTCTGCTCGGCAGACGAACGCCACCCCGCGGGTTTCTAGCGACTGGATCTCAATCTCTCGACCCTCCATTCTAACCTTTGAATGATTAGGGTCTGGAGTCTCGATACTGAGGGTTCCTCCGTCGTCGATTTTAGATGCCATTAGGCTTGTCGGGGAGATCAGAGACAGCTATCTCTTGACCTCCCTCAGACGGTCTGCATCAAACAGATAAAATTCTCCACAAGATCTGGATGATGGTCTCAATCAATTTCCCCTGTTGATCCCCACTGTCCAATTCCTTTGGCATCCTTCCAACAGAAGTACCCATGAAACCCCCCTCTCTGCACTCCTGATTCGACATCAATCCAAGCCATAAAACCCAAAAAAACCGGAAACAGAGCATCGTTTTCGAGCTCTGAAACCCTGAAATTCTCCCGCATTCCACCTTCTCGGCGTGCAAGTTTCCCCGCCGAGAACCGTAAGGCCGAGAGGGCTATCCCCTTTGCTAAACGACAAAGCCTCTCCTTGTGAAGAAAACCACAGCCCATAGCCTCCCGGCGCCAGGCTCCCGGCGCGGCCATGAGCGCGCCGGGAAGCCTTGTGCCGAGAGTCCCCCTCCCAAGCCAAAGGCCTGGCCGAGAAGCCCTCTCCATCAACCAAATCCCTGGCCGAGAACCCCTTTGGCCGACCAAACCCCTTGCCGAGACCCTCTTCAAGCCAATAAAACCCACGCCGAGAGCCCCCTTGGCCAACCAAAAGGCCATGCCGAGAGCCCCCTTGGCCAACCAATAAAACCACGCCGATACCCCTGCTTTGGCCCCAGTTCGAGGCCCTCCTCTGCATTGTCATCCTTCGACCCTTTTGGTTCCCTATACATTCATCTAGGGGATGCTCAGAGATCATCATATGTGCCCTGAGGTGGTACAATAATGGGGAAGACCTCCCCTACATTCCTATGTCCCGAATTTGATTCACATGCAACCCCGCGGGTTCGATGGACCTTGTCTTTACAAGGGTTTCGTCGGTCTCCGAGAAGGGGAATAGTGACCGATGCTAGAGGCATGTACAGTCTCCTTGAACCTTAGTGCTCCCTCACCTTCCGACTTTCATCCCGACACTCGATGTCAGCCTATATCATCATCTGGCAAATGTTCGGTCCAGGGGAGGTGCTGCCAAAATTCTCTCAAGAAGATGAAAGTCAACATCAGGTTTTACCCCTGGGACTTTGCACGCTGAGGACCATTCAAAACTATCTCGGCGCCACAAAATGAATAGCTCTCGGCGCCAACTTCCTTGCGCCGAGAACCCCATCTCCTGGGCGCGCCGGGAAGCCCCTGGCTTCTTTGCCACCGCGCCGAGAAACCCCCCCCCTTTGGCCTCTTGCGCGCCGAGAAGCCCATAGCTATGGCCATTTGGCCCTTGCGCCGAGAAGCCTGCGCCGGGAACCTCTCGGCCTCCTTGCCTTCGCGTCGGGAACCTATGCACACTTGAATTGCACCGATAACCTGCCCAAGTTTTACTACTGAATCTTCAATCCAAATTTTGTTCCGGGGGCGCTGCCCCCGAAAACCCCCGCAAGGGGCGCTGCCCCCTTGACCCCCGCGACCTGATGGGGCAGGTCGATCCCCGCGACCTGACCGCGCAGGTCGATCCGCGTGCGAGGGCGCAACATTGAGCATTCGCTCACTTTTCGTCGTCCCGCATCGGGTTCACGAATAACCCCTTTAGCTCGGGAGGGCTCTGCCACTGCATGAGTTCCACCGGCTTCTACAGGGAATACCAAATATTTCCCCATGGCAAATATGCGATTCGGGAAGTTCAATACTTCTCTCTCTCTTTCGGCTTTCATCCCGACACTCCGTGGGTGATAGTCTATTTCCCCCTAAGCTCGATCTCTGAACCGCTGACTTAACGATATCGTCTGTTTCTACAGTTGATGTTATTATTATCTTGCCCGCCTTCCAGGCTCTGGTATGAAATCCAAATTGCGCACACGAATATATTTTTTGCCTCTCGGGGCCTCCTACTTTTAGCGTTTAATCAAGGGTTGTCTTCCTTAGGGAGGACGTAATTAACGTCATAGCGTACAGGGTATGACGGACTTCTAGTCCAGACACGATCACTCACAATCGACTGACCATGTCAGATCGAGCGCACAATAAAATTGTCACTTCGGTGACTGGCACGCCAATAAATAAATAAAATAAATATAAAGAAGAATAAAAATCCGCGTCCACAGGGGTTCATCTGTTCCTTCTGTTCCAGTTATTGGATCCATCTCGTCCTTCTTCTCAGATTGCTAGCCACCTCCTCCATCACTTGCATTCCTTGGCTTGTCACTTACAGGATCAACAAACGGAAAACGTTCTGGCTTATCATCAATAACATCTATCTCCAAAAAGGTGACATGTGCAAGAACTTCCACTACTATATTCTTCTTATTGAATACCCTATATGCCCACTGAACTGATGCATATCCTAGGAATATGTCTTCATCAGACTTGGCATCAAACTGACCAAGGTCTTCCTTATCATTATTGTGAATTATGCATGGGCATCCAAACAGTTTGAAGTGGTTGATCTTGAGTTTCCTTTTTGTGTACAGTTCGCAGTGTCTTCTTTAGGATGGGTCTGATCATGGCACAGTTGATGATGTAGCAGGTGGTGTTGACTGCTTCAGTCTAGAAGTATTTGGGGAGATTTGTTCATTCAACATCGTTCTTGCTATCTCCACTCTTTCCTTTAGCTACACTATTATGGAGTCCTGACACTTTGAGAAATTATGACTTATTTTCTTCACAAAACTCCTTGAATCTTTCATTTTCGAACTTGTCACCGTGATCACTCTTTAGGCTTACGATCTTGTATTTGCCATCTTTCTAAACCTATCTACTAAACTTAACAAATTCATCAAAAACGTCATTTTTATGGATCAAGAAGAACATCTAACTGAATCTGGAATAGTCATCAACAATGACATATCCCTATACCTTTCCACTAAAGCTTGGAATTCTAATTGGTCTAAGTAAATCCATGTGTAATAATTCCAAGGGTGAGGTACTG
Organism: Amorphophallus konjac; assembly: GCA_022559845.1. Classification (NCBI taxonomy): domain Eukaryota; kingdom Viridiplantae; phylum Streptophyta; class Magnoliopsida; order Alismatales; family Araceae; genus Amorphophallus; species Amorphophallus konjac. Next base: position 71,999,901 of record CM040122.1, on the reverse strand, counting down.
ACAATATCTTTTATCTTAAATGATATTTTGGTTTGTTTACCCTTGACGCATGTTTAGCACATTTCGCCTTGGTGATAATCCAATGTTGGTAGCCCTTCGACTAGGTTTAGCTTCGTGAGTCATCATTACTGAGACGCTAGCATGCCTAAGTCTTTTGTGCCATAGGTTGATCTATGGATTGTCCTTAGCTGTTAGACATGTTTTTTCTTTTTACTTCTTGATCCAGAGCATATAGATTTCTTTCTCGATTGGCACAAGATTTCACTTTCTTAGTTCTGACATCATTGATCTTACAAATGTCCTTGGAGAATGTTACCTCATATCTACTATTACACACTTGACTGATGCTCAATAGATTAAACTTCAGTCCTTCAACAAGTATTGCCTCCTCTATGTGGGTCTCATCTTCTACTCCTATTGGCCCAGTTCCTATGATTCTGCATTTTGTGCAGTCTCCTATGGTAACGTATCCCCCATTTCCTTTGCTCAAACAGTTGAACAAGGACTCATTCCCTATCATATGTCTCAAGCACCTACTATCCAAGAACTATTTTAAACTCTTGGTGCTCGAGTCCACCTACGAAGAAATCATAGAAGAAATTTCTAAATCTCTTTAATCCGTTTAGATTTCTTCATGAAATTGGCATGCGGATGCAATGAACGAAATCTTCTTCTGAGATTGAGGTTAAGGTCTAGCCTTGTTGCTTTGTCATGCATTTGAATATACACACGTACATGAAGACCCACCTGACTGTAGGTTTCTTGATATGGTGCCTTCTTCTGCACAATCTAAATGAAGGTGCAGGAGGCCTACTATGCCTACATGCATGAGATGTATGGCCAGACTTGCCACAATGTATGTATGCACTTGGATGAGATGTAGATTTAACAAATGTAACTAGTGCATGCTTATGTCTTATCTTTTTAATCATCTTAGGATTGTATCTCAGACCCTATTTGTTGTCAGATTTCCTTGATATCGATAGCAATAGATCTAGACTTTTTTGAGAAGTAGCAAGTTTCCTAAGATTCTTTGCAAGGAGATTATTTTCAAACTTTTGTTTTAAAATTTATTTTTTAAACTTTTTTTAAAAAATAATTTTTTGTGATCGTCTTGCAAGTACTTTAGAATTTACATTTAGAGTTAAAAGTTATCATATAACTCGTGGAAGGGTGTCAGCAGCTCATTATAAGATAACTCTTGATTCTCATCACTAAAATGCTCATACGATGATTGAGAGGAGCAGTTAAAGGTTACCTCTTGATCTTCATGGTCAGCCATGAGACTGATCTCCTCACGCTTCCCTTCTTCCTTAGTATTAGAACTCTCTGAATCTTTTGTTTTGTCGTCGTCTTTGCAGGTTGCGGCCATCGCCCTCATTTTTGTCTTTTTCTTTGTAATGCTGAAGGGCTTGATTGGTTTCCTTCCAGTTGTCTTGTCTTTGTGGCTTTCTTTGGTGTTTACCTGCTCATGTCTGACATGGTGAGGTTTATTGCAGTTGTAACACCTCAACTTCTTAGGATCACTTCTTCTGGATGTGGAGCATCTTTTTTGTCCTTCAGGATTCTCTGAATCCTTTTAGACAGCATCGCCAACTCCTCCTTCACGTCACTTGAGCCTGTCTGGGAATCGTCTTTTGAGCTTTAAGACTGAGGGTCTTCTTCTTCTTAGAGTCTTCCTTCTAGCCTTATAGTTTGAGTTCATGCGTGGCCAGATTTCCAAATAGTTGGGCTAGAGAGTAGGTACTGAGATCCTAAGCTTCTTCAATAGTAGTGACCTTTGGAGTCCACTCAGGTAGTAGTGACCGAACTATCTTCCTCACTTGCTCACTATCTTTAAACTTCTTACCAAGGGCCTTTAGATTGTTTACTTGTGAAGTGAACATTGTTTCCATTTCCTTTACAGTCTCGTCCTTTTCCATTTTGAACTTTTTATACTTTATAACTAAGAGGTTGATCTTTGTTTCCTTGACCTGGGACATGTCTTTATGCACAACTTCAAGCTTCCCCTACATTTTCTTGGTGTTGGAGCATGTGCACATTCTATCAAACTCCTCTATACTTAGTGCACAGAACATGAGACTTGGAGCTCGTGCATTTAACGAAGTTAGCTCTTTCTCATCTTTGCCCCATTCTTCTTTTGTCTGGTGATTATTCTGTCACCTTCCTCCACTACCAGCGATAGATCGTAATCTACTCCCTTAATGTAGTTTATCATCTTGATCTTCCAGTAGGGGTAGTTGTATTCTCTGAAGAGTAGAGGCTGGCTAGTGGACTGACCTTCCTGCATATTGAGGTTGTTGCAGTTCTCCATCCAAGTATTGTCTGGATCTTCCTCCTAGGTAGTTAAAATTTGTAAACAAGGAGATCTATGCTCTGATATTATTTGTTAGTAGCCAGACACACCCTAGAGAGGGATGAATAGTTGTGCCAATGAAAATTATGTTGTATAAAAATTATAACATTAAACACAATGAAAATAAGAACATAGAAATGCAAGTAGCCACAGATACACTATGATTTTTATTCTGGTTTGGTCTATCCTCCTAGACAGATCTACGTACAGTCCCTTTACAACCTACAAAGGATTTCACTAACTTTTTCAACCAAGGTTGCGCCCGCTAATTTTCTAGGGCCTAACTCCCTAGCTAATCTTACCAGGCCTTAGCGAACCTTACAGTTAGTTTCCAGGACTAGCAAACCCAACTGTTCTTCATGGTTACAACGAACTAACAGTCACCCAAGTTACTTAGTTTTTCTGGTGGTTTCACAAATGCTAGCTTTCTAGGAACTAGTCACTCAACTGATTTTCACAGTATCAGTAGACTAACGTAACACACCTAGTGTTGATTTCCCCAAAGCAACTAATGCTCTATACACTGTCAGTTAGATAAATTTAAGTTTCTACAGTTTTTCTCCTTGATGAGCAGATAGTGGAATTTACAATGCACAAAAAATAAATATACTGACAAACAGAGGAGAAAGATAGTAGGAATGTCGTAGACATGCAGATTCCTCTTTTTCAATGCTTCCTAGGATGAGAGACTTCAGGGATGATGTTTTCAGTGCGGTGAAATTTTCCCTTGGCTTGAATGTGCCGGAAACTTGTGCTCAGAGATTGCTTTGAGTGCAGGGAAGGTGCTTGAAGATGATTGATCCTTTAGCTCAACCGATCATATGAGTTCTTCTTAAACTCTAGGTTATTTATAGCTCCAAGTTTCATTGTATCTGTTAGATACATTTGCCTTCAAACGATCAGATCCAAGCCACAACGTTTGGTAGATCTGATTGGTTGCTAAGCTTCCACCTTGTAGCACCCTTGGTGATTTTCGAGAATTTTTTTAAAAACTAAATAGAATTATTTAAGCATTTAATAGGCTTAAAGGTTTAATGGGTTAATTAATGGGCTAAATAAGTTAAAGTCTTTTGGTTAAAGGCACAATTAATAGCTAAATGATTAAGCCCGCTTTAAAAAGGCCTTAAACCCTAAATTTGAGTCTTTTGGCCCAAGCCCAAATCCTAGAGACGTAATAGGGAATATTTTCCTAATTAAGATGGATAAATAGGGAAATAGGGGATAAATAGAAGTGGAGTTAAGATCAAACTCAATTTTTGGAAAGCCAGGCAAGTCGCGGTCTATCGTGCGACCGCTACATGGAGAAGGTGGTCAATACCCGACCGCGATCTTCTTCAGAAATCGGAAAGTAGATAAACACGGAAACCTTGGATTTCTATCCACCAATTGGCCAGGATTCGATGCTATCTAGAGAGGAAACCTATCTAGGACTCTTAGGGGATCGAATTGACACCCAATAGAATCCTATTTTCGAAGGGAAACTCTAGCCCTAGGTCATTCCCTATAAATAGGTCCCAGATTCATCCGGTGCAAACCCTAATTTTGGATCGCGAGGATCGAAGGTAAGGTGTCGTTGTTTCGAGTTCTTCCTTTAGAACTTTTTGTTCCTCTTAGTGTCTTCTAACATCCCCCTGATTTTCATGTTAGGCGAACAAGCAACCTAGGAAATAGATCGTGCGGAAGTTGCTGTTTCTACGCAGGACGCGTAGGAACAAGAGCTCCCTTCCGGCGAGTAATTCGAAGTCTAGGACCAACCTAAGAGGTAGGTTGTCTCATAATTGGCTTAAACATCATGTTAGGATTAAAAACCCTCTGTTCCCTCTTGATTTCATGCACCATGCTCGTAGTATTTCACGTTTTATTTTGATCACGCAATAAGATTTTATTTTCATGCTGTCATGCAATGCTAATGAAAAAGATAAGAACTTTGGTCGAATTCATGCCTTCTCATGCATTAGTCACATGCTATCATGCTTCTTCCTTCGGTTTTATATAGTTTGCATCGTTATTTGCCTTAGAAATAGGCCTTGCAAGTCGGGATTTGCTTCTATCTGACGACAGACAGATAGCGGTCCATCAGAAACCGTGATTTCCAGATAGCGGCTATGATATAACCGCGATGTACACTGTTAACCTGAAACAGTGACCAGATCACTCCCATGATTCTTCCTTATATTTATATAGTTATCTATGCTATGATTCATTTCATTTTGTTATGTTTATGGTTCTGCCATATCATGTTTTAAGGGTTACATTTTTATGCCTCTCATGCTTTAAAAAGGTCTATTTTCACATATTCTATTTTCACACTAAACCCCTATAGTTTTGTACTTAAGGAATCATTATTCTTACACATCGATTTCTGTTTGATATGTTCACTCTCATCTTCAGTCTTTCTCCATTACTTGTTCATAGCTCGTACTCCGATACGTTGCTATTAGTCACTTGCACATGATAGGAAAATCTCTTGGACATTGAATGCCTCTCCTTCGGATATTCCTTCTGTCAGACTAGGAATTAGTGTTTTAAGGCCTCCGTAAGTCTTCGCGAGCCCGAGATTCTCACTAAGACGCTGAGCTGGTTGTACCCTAAAAATCCAAAATGCTAGAAGAGCACTTCATGTTTCAACACTCTGTCCTGATAGCGGTTGACTCAAAACCGTGACCTGTTGGTAGCGGCTGCCCACCGACCGCTATCTGCCAGTGTGTTGATTGTGTTGTCAGTCGATCGATATTCTATTTCAGTCGATCGACTTTCCCGTGTTCCAATCGACAGAGTCTTATTTTCAGTCGACTGAGCTTGAGTCGATAGACTTGTGACCGCGGCTTGTAATCGACCGCTACCTCAAGATAGTGGCATTCTTGAAACCACGTTCTTTCAAAGTTACCAACCCGAGGTCTGACCCAAGGGTTGATTATGTTCTATTGGCATTCTCAGATGATCTTCTGATGGTCTGGAATCTGAAACATTACTTATCAAGTCATTAATAAACTATGGAACTTATGAAATATGCCATTATACTGTTGAAATTCTTCTGTAGTATAATGTCCTTTTAAGTCATTCTTGACCTCTTTTTTAAGAAATTGATACGTTCATACCTTGCTTACTATCATCTCAATTGAATTATTGACTTTGACATTCTTGGCTGGACTTATTGATATTTCTCGTGGAAGTAACTAGATTTATAACTTGAAGATGCAAGAGCGGGCACAGATGGTGTCCAAGGGATCCAGTCTAGCCTCCTCGGCAGATGGCCGGAAATAGACTATTAACCATGGGGTATAAGGATTACTGGCGTCGCATTACGCTGAGAGTACTTTTTTTATAAACTGGTGAAATCCATGGGGCCATTCATGAAATTACATACTTGCTTGATAAAGTACATTCTTGTTACATGATATTCTCGTGCATAGCCTTCTTAAGATTATGAAATGATACATTCTCGTTACATGATAGTACATTCTTGATTGAAAGGCCAACTTATGTTCTTGCTAGATCATGATCATATATTCTTGCAATATCTTGTCCTTACATTCATATCTTGCTACTTGTTGTTACTGTGATTTTTATCGCATGTTTTATCGCACTCTCATTGTCTTATCTGCTAGAGCTAAAACATTAACATGTAAACTATGCTGTTATGTTGACACAAAGATACCTACTAGGCGAGTGCGCTCATTCCCTACTTTTCCAACTCTTTTCAGGAAGTGCTAGTGGATCAGAGTCGGATTATTCAAGTGGCGTCCGAGAGTGATTGAAGATCGAGAGAAGCCTTAGAGTGTCTTGAGTCCCTTATGTTAATTAAAGGACGTGCCATTGTAATTTTCTATTTTCTTGAGTCTAGTGAGTCATGGTGTCAAAAGAGTCAATTGTCAAGTTATAAACTCGGATTTTATTGTGAGCAATAAAGTTGAAGGTTTTGTCTTATAATATTATGTACAACATTTATGCTATTGTATGAATGAATGTGGCGTTCTGATTGTCTCGCTAGCTAGAGATTTACTTTGCCAGCTGTTCATGTTCCCGACTTGTTTTCGATGTATATCTCGGGGAGTGACACACCTCCTTTGTGAGTGTGTGCACGTTGTTTTTAAGGTAGTAGGCGAATCAGATCTTCTATTGCTGGGGATATGTATGCCTTTCCTTTTTTCCTTTTGTGTAAATTGTCCCCAGCTGTGCCGTCTGCATGCTCTGAAATAATACTTAAAATGTTTCTTTCACACATGGATGTGAGATAAAGTTACATATTTAAAATACAAATTTTAGTGTGAGTAGACTATGAAAAAAGTAATGCACACTTCACACATAAAATATATCTCACTGCCAGTACACAACAGGAATACAATGTCTTTTATATATCCTGAGAATAAGAAAAATACCCCAACAGATACCTAGTATTTAATGCAGACATATTTCAAAGTTGACTATTCAACGTCTTATACATATATGTCAGACGGCATTTAGTGTCTATAATTTCTCTTGGCACAATTTTAACCAGTAAGTGTATGTTTTACATATGTGTATGACGCTATAGAGTTTTAGTGTTGTATAGATACTTCACTGTATAAATTGTTATTTAGCACAGTCAACACACACACACACACACACACACACACACACACACACACACACACACACACACACATATATATATATATATATATATATATAAGTCAGGGTGCAAAATATTTCTTCTATTAAATGGAAGATTAAAGTAACATGATAGAGTTGTCTTTTAGTGAGAGTAGACAAAATATTATCTACCATTCGTCTAACAATATTTCTTCTATTAAATGGAAGATTAAAGTAACATGATATAGTTGTCTTTTAGTGAGAGTAGACAAAATATTGTCTACCATTCGTCTAACAATTTATAAGTCAGGGTGCAAAATATTTCTTCTATTAAATGGAAGATTAAAGTAACATGATAGAGTTGTCTTTTAGTGAGAGTAGATAAAATATTGTCTACCATTCGTCTAAGAATTCTGTGCTTGTTTTTTACATTAGATGAAGTATTGTCTATCCATAATTTTATCATTTTCTTAGGTAGACGAAAGATCGTCTATTGCACGTCTATCTGCAAGTCTTTATAAGAAGTTTCGTCGATCACTTCTATTTTTTTGAGTTAGACGAAGTTTTGTTTATCATTGATTTTATCATTTTTCTCTAGACGGAGTTTCGTCATCTGCTTTATCTTACCTGATATATTGTCTAACTTTCAATCTATCTTGAGATTTAGACAAAATATCGTTTATCGTTGATTTGTCATTTTTCTTTTAAACGGAGTATCGTCTATCTTCTTTATCTTAGACGATATATTGTCTAATCTTCCGTCTATCTTGAGACTTTGATGAAGTATCATCTATCGTTGGTTTGTCATTTTTCTTCTTAGACGGAGAATTCATGTATTCGTTTTAATTTAGACAATACATCGTCAAACTTTTTGTCCATCTTGGAGACTTAGACGAAGTTCTTTTAGTCTTTGGATGTTGCATCATCTATCTCACCATAGTTGATGATGTATTGTCTGACACTAAATTTGCTTGGCCATTTTAGACGATATTTTTCCAGATCTTGTTACGTCATTTCATATTTAAATCGAATCTTAATTTTTAGGTTAAGTGTACGGGAGGCTTGAGATAAGTTAAACTTGTAAATATATTTAGTCATATATTTATAAGATATTTAATATATATTTATTTTATCATAAATGTAAAATAATTAATTTGTGGGAAGGCATTTCCCAACGCAATGGGCAAGATGCAAATACCTGAGTGCCTAACATTGAGAATGCTAGTCGTAAGTCTTGCAGAGTTGTGTAGAGGATGAATAGCTACCTTAAACTTATGTGAGTTTGGATATGAACTTGCTAGAAGTTTCACATGATATTTTTCTTGCTGTAAGCTGAATTGTGTCAATGGCTAATATCTGATATTACATAAACAAACTTGTTTGTATACTCTTTGACATTTCATAAAAAACAAGTAAATAGAAAGGTATTACACATGCAAGACCACATCCAAGGGATGCCATTGAGGAAGGGACATTGACCTCCTCATTTTCGTGGTCCTCGAGATCATATATTCTTGCAATATCTTGTCCTTACATTCATAGCTTGCTACTTGTTGTTACTATGGTTTATCGCACGTTTTATCGCACTCTCATTATCTTATCTGCTAGAGCTAAAATATTAACATGTAAACTATGCCGTTATGTTGACATGAAGATACCTACTGGGCGAGTGCGCTCATTCCCTACTTTTCCAACTCTTTTCAGGAAGTGCTAGTGGATCGGAGTCGGATTATTCAAGTGGCAATTCCGAGAGTGATTGAAGATCGAGAGAAGCCCTAGATGTTGAGTAGTGGACATCGGATCTAGAGAGGAGGGGTGAATAGATCTGCCCCTCTTTTCGTAATGCAACCCTTTATATAGCTAGATAAAATAAATCGCAGCGGAATATAACTAGCTTATCGAAGAACACTATGATTCGCTTGGCAAGATGAGCAACTAATATATCGATTTGAACCTAAGCATACATCTAGAACGAAGAAATCACATAAACAAACCACAACACAAAGGATTTTAAGGTGGTTCGGACTGAATCCCCAGTCCTACGTCCACCCCTCACCAAATCCGGTGAGGCTCCACTAGTGCCACGCACTGAATCGTAAATCGGAAAGACCTCCGATTGCCTTCCTACTAACCACAGGTAGGGACGTCAACACCGCAGATCGGACAACTTCCGATTGCCTTCCTACTAACCACCGGTAGGGACGATCTTCAGTTTCAAATGTTTGAATGAAATGAAAAAGAACAAGATATGAAAACACTCAAACAAGATATAGAATATGCTCAAAGAGAAAAGATCTTGTCTGAGATTGCTGAAGCTTGAATCTGATTCTTCAATGCTATCTTCTTCCTTGTGACATGGTCTTCCTTGGATCACCTTTAGTTGATGAAGAAGATGGAGGATGCAGATTTGATCTCCCTTGAGAATGAGCTTCTATGGATCACCTTGAGATGAGGAAGAGGATGATGGTTGCAACTTTTTCTTCACTTGGCTTGGGGTTGATCTCCTCTTGAAGTAGGTTCAATCACTTGAGGATTTGATGAAGAACTTCTTCCCGGAGTAATGTTCACGGCTACAGTACTCGAACTCCTCTCCCTTGAACACACCTTTGCAGTCTCCTTTGATCTCCCCTCTTAGCCTTAGGGTTTCCAACACTCTTGTATTGGTTTTATAGACTTTGAATGGTCCTTGGACATCCTCCAGATCAGATCCACAATCCATGGGGGATTGGGTGACTTTGGGGTTAAACAAATACAAGGAAAGGGGCTCTTCTCGAAGTGGAAAATAAAGTCAACATTGAAGGCTCGGGGCTGGCGGTTGACCTGCAGAAGCTGGCGGTCGACCGCTACTGAGAAACGCTGTAGACGGATGGTCCCTGGAATTTCCGGTCGACCGCTATTGTGCTGGCGATCGACCGCCACTGAGAGAGCTGTAGCATGGATGTTGCTGGCAGGGGCGGTCGACCGCCCCTGTGCTGGCGGTCGACCGCCAGCTGGGCAGACCCCGGGTTTTCCCGGGTCGGTCCGTTAATTACTTTAGCTCCGTCGCTTAAGTTCTTTAGCACCCCATTCATGTCTGTAGCATCACCCTTGACAGTCTAGAAGGTGTCAACTGAGTCTTTGACTTTGGGTTCTCTTGGTTATGCTTCTTTGTGCATCGACCTTAATTGTCATTGAGCTTTCACTTTTGCCAACTCCACTCCATTCCTTGTCCATTCATTTGCATATCTGTCATGAACAAAACATCACATATGTCAGTCATATAAGAGTGAAAAATAACAATGACTAAGAGTGTTTAGCCATTATCAAAACCAAGAATGTCAAATAACTCAAATGACCACATGATGATGTCAAATGACCCAAGTGACCGCAAGATGACTCAAATGACCATAGGGGCACAACATTCTCTCCCTTTTTGATGATGGCAACACTGTGAGTCATTATGTGGCAGTAATATCCAAGATGGCAAAGTTTATGACATATGCAACAAGTGCAGCTCAAGATCCATGATAGTAATAGCATGTGAATACAATTATGAATGCAGATATGAGTGCTATGCAATTATGCAAACCCCATCACATACACATAAGAGGTACACAAAGCGCACAAAGGATTCTCCCCCTTTAACTCTCCCACGTACATAATTCACTCATCCCCCAATAACAACTCACAAAGCAAAGGATGACTCACAATAAAAAATTCTCCCCATTTGACAACAGCAAAAAGGAGGGAGAAGTTGGAGAAGCGACAAATGTCGGTGAGACCAGTTCTTATAGGGGTGGAGAGCAAGCCATTATATGCAAACCTGAAACATACCGCGAGCAACATATATGGTTCAAAGTTAATGAAATCCGAGATCATCAACAAAGTTCAAAAAGTAGCTACATCCAAGATTTAATATAAATGAACCAAATGTGCATATCATGGCAGTGTTTAACCTTCCCTTGTCTTATACATCCATATTCAATAACGACAAAGGGAATAGCACAACAACTAGTATTGAGGCTAAACAAGCATGAGTAAAGCATGGAATTGTATGATTGCAGCATGTTTAATTTTTCAGGAACTTTTGTATTTGAAGGCACATGACTCATATTTTACGAGCAATCAAGTCTAGTACATGCCTCCTAGCCGTAAGAATACACGGTGTTTAGACGCCAGTATCCCTAGGTATTTGGCAAGACTGACGGTTATGCTTCAAAATGAACAGAGATAGCAAAGTCACGTCATGACATATCCAATCTCATTTCTTTGATGAGAAGATATATTTCTCAGCAATTATGCTAGTGCTCTGCCTAGAGTCCCAATATAATTAAGACAGAGATAACAGGGGCACATCATGACATATCATTCGTCACTTGATTTGATGACGTGGCATATTTCTCTGTGCAACAATATCATTGCTCTGTCAAATTGATTTCCAAGAATTCCAGCTCATCAAAATGTTTAGAAACAATACTAAGCTCTAGAGTATCACCAAGATTGTCATGACGTTTGGATTTTCAGATATCAGGATAGTCATGCAAAGCACAATATGCAATCTCTAGTTAAGGTCTATTAAAACCACATAACATAGATGATTTCAGAATAAATATTTTTGAACTTCAAGGAAATCATTAAATATGAACCATTTTCATTGGATGGACAATCATCAGGGCATATAATAGAAAGCTCTTATGCCGTGATTCTGTCAGTGAAGTGCAGATTGTAAGAGGTTAAGAGAATCAACAAAACTCCCCCTAAGGATATGCAATGGATGCACGAAGGAGTTATGTTTGCAAGCAAGTTGAATGACAAATGAGGTTGACCTAGTCACTCTGAAGTGACAGAAATGAAATGTATGACCCAACCCATTGTTGTACACTTATTAAATGCAACAGAATGAATATGAAATATATGCAATAATGCGTCAAAGAGATAACTCCCCCTTACTATATGGCCTATATGCGACAGTGACGCATGGTACTCGGCGGAAGTGAAACCTCACACATATTGAGTGATTCTAGGTAAGCATAACCTGCCCTTCCATACATCAACATTTGATATGCCATGGCCATGCAAGAATGATGTTACACCAACCATGAAGGCATCGTGAACATGAATTCAATCTTTATTATGCATCATGACTACATGCAATGCGACACCATATGTAAAATGACATATATATATATAAACAATGCATGGACACAAATCTGCAAAAACACACAACTAAATTGAACAAAATCAGCATTTCAATTTTTATTGGCCTGAGGTCGGCAAAGACCAAGCTCCCTTCTGAGTGTTGAAAACCTGTCATTACACAAGGGCTTGATGAAAATATCAGCAATTTGATTTAGAGTATCAACAAAATGCAGTTCAAAATTTTTCTTACCGACCTCATCTCTAATGAAGTGATGCCTAATCTCAATATGCTTAGTCCTAGAGTGCTGGACTGGATTTTTTGCAAGGTTGATAGCACTAGTGTTATCACACAGAATCGGGACACAACCAAGATCCACTAAGTAGTCTTGGAGTTGGTGTTTAATCCACAACACTTGGGTGCCACAGCTCCCCGCAGTAACATATTCCACCTCTGCGGTTGAGAGGGCAACCGAGTGTTGTTTCTTGGAGGCCCAAGAAACTAAACACCCGCCCAGAAACTGGCAGTAGCCACTAGTACTTTTGCGATCCAGCTTGCATCCAGCATAGTCCGCATCAGAATAAGATGTTAGAAATAAATCACATGATGACGGATACCACAATCCCAAATCTTGAGTGCGGACAAGATATCTAAGGATACGTTTGACGACAGTCAAGTAGGATTCTCTAGGACTAGCTTGAAACCTAGCACAAAGGCATACACTAAACTAGATATCTGGTCGGGATGCAGTCAAGTAAAGTAAAGAGCCGATCATACCTCTATAGATCTTTGCATCCACTAATTTACCATTTTCATCCGAATCCAGTGATGTTGTGGTGCTCATAGGAGTTGCAATGATTTTACTGTTCCTCATGTCAAATCTTTTTAGCAGCTCCTTGATGTATTTGGCTTGACTTATGAAGCACCCATCTTGTCCTTGGTTGACCTGCAAACCGAGAAAGAATTGGAGTTCTCCCATTAGGCTCATCTCAAATTCGCTAGTCATGAGGTTAGCAAATTCCTCACACATTTCAGATTTAGTAGAACCAAACACAATATCATTAACATAAATTTGAACAATCAAGATGTTCTTATCTTACTTCTTGGTGAAAAGTGTTTGATCTACCTTATCTCATGTGTACCCTTTTTCAATGAGGAACGAGCTTAGTCTCTCATACCAAGCTCTTGGTGCTTGCTTAAGTCCATAAAGTGTCCTGTCTAGCTTGTATACAAAATCTGCATTGTTAGAATTCTCAAAGCCATGGGGCTGCTCAACATAGACTTCTTCTTTGATCAAGCCATTCAAGAAAGCACTTTTTACATCTATTTGATACCGCTTTATTCTAAGGGAGCATGCAAAGGCAAGTAAAATTCTGCTGGCTTCGAGTCTAGCAACTGGGGCATAAGATTCATCAAAGTCTACCCCAAACTCTTGATTATACCCTTGAGCCACCAATCTAGCATTGTTTCTTATTATCTTGCCATCCTCACTGAGTTTGTTCCTAAAGACCCATTTAGTGCCAATTACAGATTGTGATGAAGGTCTAGGAACAAGATGCCAAACTTTGTTTCTTTCAAACTAGTTTAACTCGTCTTGTATTGAATTTATCCAGTTTTCATCTTTTAATGCTTCATCAATATTTTTGGGTTCAAGCTGAGAGACAAGAGCAAGTTGATCTAATTCTTCCACAATTCTAAAATGTGACCTTGTTCTAGGTGAGTCATTCAAGCTACCAATGACATTTTCTAAAGGATGATCCTTAAGAATTCTAATGTTTGTAGAATCATTACCTTCTCCTGGAGCTTGATCCCTTGCATTGTTTGATTCAGCTCGGTCACCATCTTCTTTTGTTTCTTCTTGTGGAGGATCACTCTTGTCCTTCATGCTTAGGAATTCCCCGTCTTCATCGTTTTTCCTGCAAGAGTTATCATTGTTAGAATCATCATGATATTCATCAAAGGAAACATGGGGGTGATTCTTCCACAGTTTGACTCTTAATGTTATAAATTCTATAAGCCCTAGATCTATCAGAATATCTAAGAAATATACCTCCATCGCTCTTGGACTCGAATTTATCTAAATCTCTTTTGTCATTATTATGGATGAAGCATTTAGATCCAAATACTTTCATGTGTGTGAGAGAAGGCTTTTTACCTTTCAGCAACTCATAAGGAGTCTTTTTGGTGTGTGGCCTTACCATAGAGCGGTTGATAATATAACATGCCGAGTTTACCGCTTCAGCCCAAAATTTCCTTGGAAGTTGCCGTTCAGCAAGCATGGTTCTTGCCATCTCTATGAGAGTTCGGTTTCTTCTTTCAACTACACCGTTTTGCTCTGGAGTTCTTGGTGAAGAAAACCGGTGTGAAATGCCTTCAGCCCTGCAAAGATTATAGAAGTCAGCATTTTCAAATTCACCACCATGATCAGATTGAATGTTGGAGATTTTGAACTCACCGTCTTACTTTATCTTCTTATAGAGTGCCTGGAACTCATCAAAAACATCATTTTTATGTGTGAGAAAGAAAACCCATGTGAACCTAGAGTAATCATCCACCAAGATATATCCATATTTTCTACCACTTAAACTAGCAGTTCTGGTTGGATTAAACAAATCCATATGAATCAGCTCAAGTGGTTTAGATGACATGTTTGCAGATCTAGCCTTGAAGGTTTTTCTTGTTTGTTTACCTAGGGCACATGCATCACATAATTTGTTTTCTTGTTTAAAAGAAAGTTCAGGCAACCCATTCACCATTGAATGCTTTAACAGTTTATGTAAGATATTGTAGCTAGCATGTCCTAGTCTACGATGCCATAACCATGCAAGTTCAGATTTTGGTGCAGCAAGATAAAGATTTAAATGAGCAGGATCATCTAAGTCAATCATGTAAACATTGTTGACTCTCTTACTAGAAAATTTTACCTTGTCAGATTTTGGTTCAAGGATTCTACATTCATGAGAGTCAAACAACACTTTGTGACCTTTATCACACAATTGACTTATACTAAGCAGGTTGTATTTCAAACCTTCAACTAGCAGCACGTTAAAAATGGAGTTGGAGAGGTTCTTACCTACATTACCCGTTCTAATGATTTTTCCCTTGTTGTTCCCTCCAAATGTGACATATCCTCCTTTCTTTTCTTTCAAGAGACAAAATTTTGATTTATCTCCAGTCATGTGTCTTGAACAGCCGCTATCAAGGTACCACCTGTTATGCATGGCTGCAAGGCACTCCTGCACAAGTAATTAAGCAATGGTGTTTGGAACCCAACCAAATTTGGGTCCCATCAAACTCTTCAGATTTTTAAAACATGAAACCATTTCTTTTGGAATCCAAACCTTCCTAGCATTCATGTTTTGTTTGCTTAGAGCAAGGATTTGATTTTTCTTTTCAGCTTTGACATTCACTTTTTCTTTAGAAGCTCTTTGTTGGATTTTGTGGAAGTTTGAGGAAGTTTGCTTCTTAAACCATTTAGGCCGTTGGTTGGTTTTGGGTTAAAAGTGATTGTTTTGCCACTTAGGAGATTGAAACTTATAAGATTGATGAACACATGAATCACAATTTCCCCAAAAGTAAGGTGGTGTTGGCCTATATGAATGTGCAATCCAATTATGGTGATATCTGGAGGATTGAGCATGCAATGGCCAAGGAAGTATTGACCTATGCTGCAGGGAAGGTCGACCTTTCTTAGGTTTTTGGACAGACTTTTTGAGAATTTCAATGACTGCCTCTTCAATCTTTTCTTTCCCTTTCTCCTTTTGTTTTTGCTAGTTTTGTGTGGGAGTTGTGTTTGAGGTGGAAGCTTCGGAAGATAAAACAAATGTGACAGTTTTTAGCCCAAATGGCCTTTTGTTTGTTGGATCAAAACCCAACCCATCTTTGTTGTGGTTCATTCTAGTTCCTAGCAATGCATCTAGGTTTTATCTTCCATCCACAAACTTTTCTAAAGATTGTTGTTTATCCTTCAACTATTTTTGTAGGTTTTCAATATTTTGAAGAAGTTGAATGTTGACTTGTTTGACAGCTTCATACTTCTCATTACTCAATTTGCTGTCCTTTTCATAAGTTTACATTTTGAGCTTCATGTTATCAATCTCATTTCTCAAATCCTCATTTTTAGTTTCCAAGTCAACCATTTCTTTTCTTCCTCCCTCCAAATCCTCAATCATTTTCTTAAGATCTTCAATTTCAGTCTCAAGTAGAGCAGTCTTATCATTCATATCATGATCATGCACAAACAAGTTAATTTTATTTTTTAATGATTTATTCTTATTTTTATACATGTCAGATTTTTCCATGAGTTGTATATATGCTTCCTCCCAATCATCAATTGTGTAATTTTTAAATGGAGAGTTTACCTCAGTTTCTTCGTCACATTTGGCCATGAGACAAAGATCTTCTTTTTCCTTGTCCGAGGAGCTAGTTCCACCATCACTTTCTTCCTCGTCACTCTAGGTGGACACCATGGCCTTGTTCTTCTTCTTGCCCTTCCATTTGTCAGCCTTTTTGAATCTGTCAGGACAATCAGTCTTGAAATACCCTGGTTTGTTGCAAGAATAACAAATGATTTTGTCATATTTCTTAAAGTTTCAGAATTAGATTTGAAACTATTTCTTACCTTTGACCTTCCTCTCATGAAGCTCTTACCTTCCTTTCTCAGGAATTTTCTGAACTTACGTGTGAGCATGACTACGTCATCCTCATCTCGCTCACTCGCCGAATCCTCACCTTCATCAGAAGAGCATTGACCGCTGGGTCCTGCTTTAAGAGCTAGGGACTTCTTCTTAGGTGCCTCAACCTCTTTGTGCTTGAGATTGATCTCATAGGTCATCAATGACCCAATGAGTTCATCTACCTTGGTAGTTGCGAGATCTCTCGATTCTTCAACCACGGTAGCCTTTGTGTGCCATGCTGGAGTTAACGATCTGAAAATTTTTCTTACAATTTCTTGCTCTGAATATTTCTTTCCCAAATCAGTTAAACTATTCTAAGCACCGTTAATCGAATGTACATATCTTGAATTGACTCATCAGGCTTCATGCGGCACATTTCATATTCAGACACTAATATATTGGCTTTTGTTTCTCGTACCTGAGATGTTCCTTCATAGATTACCTCTAGCTTGTCCCACATCTGTTTTGCCGTTGCGCAGGTAGTAACTCTTGAGAATTCTACTGGATGGAGTGAGCATTGCATGACGTGTTTAGCACTCCAGTTGACAGTGGATTGTATTATTTGTTCTTTGGTCCACAAATCCTCATTATCCGTAAGCTCATACGGACCTTTGATGATCACTCGCCAAAGTTCGTAGTCTTGGGCGCGAATGAACACCTGCATGCGATGTTTCCAATAAGGATAATTAGTTCCAGTAAAGTAAGGAGGCCTATTCACAGAATATCCTTCAGGTAGAAAACCCTTGGACGCAGATCCAATAATTCCCTCAAGGTCGTTGGACCCCATAATGAGAGATTAGGCTCTGATACCACTTGTTGAGTAGTGGACAGCGGATCTAGAGGGGAGGGGTGAATAGATCTACCTCTCTTTTCGCAATGTAACCCTCTATATAGCTAGATAAAATAAATCGCAGCGGAATATAACTAGCTTATCGAAGAACACTATGATTCACTTGGCAAGATGAGCAACTAATATATCGATTTGAACCTAAGCATGCATCTAGAACGAAGCAATCACATAAACAAACCACAACACAAAAGATTTTAAGGTGGTTCAGACTGAATCCCCAGTCCTACGTCCACCCCTCACCAAATCCGGTGAGGCTCCACTAGTGCCACACACTGAACCGCAAATCGGAAAGACCTCTGATTACCTTCCTACTAATCACAGGTAGGGACATCAACACCGCAGATCGGACAACTTCCGATTGCCTTCCTACTAACCACCGGTAGGGACGATCTTCAGTTTCAAATGTTTGAATGAAATGAAAAAGAACAAGATATGAAAACACTCAAACAAGATATAGAATATGCTCAAAGAGAAAAGATCTTGTCTGAGATTGCTGAAGCTTGAATCTGATTCTTCAATGGTATCTTCTTCCTTGTGACATGGTCTTCCTTGGATCACCTTGAGTTGATGAAGAAGATGAAGGATGCAGATTTGATCTCCCTTGAGAATGAGCTTCTATGGATCACCTTGAGATGAGGAAGAGGATGATGGTTGCAGCTTTTTCTTCACTTGGCTTGGGGTTGATCTCCTCTTGAAGTAGCTTCAATTACTTGAGGATTTGATGAAGAACTTCTTCCCGGAGTACTGTTCACGACTACAGTACTCGAACTCCTCTCCCTTGAACACACCCTTGCAGCCTCCTTTGATATCCCCTCTTAGCCTTAGGGTTTACAACACTCTTGTATTGGTTTTATAGACTTTGAATGGTCCTTGGACATCTCCCAGATCAGATCCACAATCCATGGGGGATTGGGTGACTTTGGGGTTAAACAAATACAAGGAAAGGGGCTCTTCTCGAAGTGAAAAATAAAGTCAACATTGAAGGCTCGGGACTGGCGGTCGACCTGCAGAAGCTGGCGGTCGACCGCTACTGAGAAACGCTATAGACGGATGGTCCCTGGAATTTTCGATCGACAGCTACTGGGCTGGCAGTCGACCGCCACTGAGAGAGCTACAGCTTGGAGGTTGCTGGCAGGGGCGGTCGACCGCCAGCTGGGCAGACCTCGGGTTTTCCCGAGTCGGTCCGTTAATTGCTTTAGCTCCGTCGCTTAAGTTCTTTAGCATCCCATTCATGTCTGTAGCATCAGCCTTGACAGTCTAGAAGGTGTCAACTAAGTCTTTGACTTTGGGTTCTCTTGGTTATGCTTCTTTGTGCATCGACCTTAACTGTCATTGAGCTTTCACTTTTGCCAACTCCACTCCATTCCTTGTCCATTCATTTGCATATCTGTCATGAACAAAACATCACGTATGTCAGTCATATAAGAGTGAAAAATAACAATGACTAATAGTGTTTAGCCATTATCAAAACCAAGAATGTCAAATAACTCAAATGACCACATGATGATGTCGAATGACCCAAGTGACCGCAAGATGACTCAAATGACCACAGGGGCACAACACTAGAGTGTCTTGAGTCCCTTATGTTAATTAAAGGACATGTCATTGTAATTTTCTATTTTCTTGAGTCTAGTGAGTCATGGTGTCAAAAGAGTCAATTGTCAAGTTGTAAACTCTGATTTTATTATGAGCAATAAAGTTGAAGGTTTTGTCTTATGATATTGTGTACAAAATTTATGCTATTGTATGAATGAATGTGGCGCTCTGATTGTCTCGCTAGCTAGAGGCTTACTTTGCCAGCTGTTCATGTTCTCGACTTGTTTCCGCTCTATATCTCGAGGTGTGACACACCTCCTTTGTGAGTGTGTGCACGTTATTTTTAAAGTAGTAGGTGAATCAGATCTCTATTGCTGGGGATATGTATGCCTTTCCTTTTTTTCCTTTTGTGTAAATTGTCCCTGGCTGTGCCGTCTGCATGCTCTGAAATAATACTTAAAATGTTTCTTTCACACATGGATGTGAGATAAAGTAACATATTTAAAATACAAATTTTAGTGTGAGTAGAATATGAAAAAAGTAATGC
The DNA here is from genome assembly GCA_022559845.1 of Amorphophallus konjac. Classification (NCBI taxonomy): domain Eukaryota; kingdom Viridiplantae; phylum Streptophyta; class Magnoliopsida; order Alismatales; family Araceae; genus Amorphophallus; species Amorphophallus konjac. The sequence continues at coordinate 71,980,248 of CM040122.1, read as the reverse complement.
AAAGTAGAATATGAAAAAAGTAATGCAAACTTCACACATAAAATATATCTCACTGCCAGTACACAACAAGAATACAATGCCTTTTATATATCCTGAGAATAAGAAAAGTATCCCAACAGATACTGAGTATTTAATGCAGACATATTTCAAAGTTGACTATGCAATGTCTTATACATATATGTCAGACGGTATTTAGTGTCTATAATTCTCTTGGCACAATTTTAACTAGTAAGTGTATGTTTTACATATGTGTATGGTGCTATAGAGTTTAAGTGTTGTATAGATATTTCACTATATAAATTGTTGTTTAGCGCGCGCGCGCACACACACACACACACACACACACACACACACACACACACACACACACACACACACACACACACACACACACACACACACACACACACACACACACACACACACACACACATATATATATATATATGGCTAAGTCAAGGAGCAAAATATCTCATCTATTAAATGGAAGATTAAAGTAACACGATAGAGTTGTCTTTTGGTGAGCGTGGACAAAATATTGTCTACCATTCGTCTAAGTATGTTGTGCTTGTTTTTTACATTAGACGAAGGATTGTCTATCCATAATGTTATCATTTTCTTAGGTAGATGAAGAATCGTCTATTGCTCCGTCTATATGCAAGTCTTTATAAGAAGTTTCGCATATCACTTCTATTTTTTTGAGTTAGACGAAGTTGCGTTTATCATTGATTTAATCATTTTTCTCTTAGACGGAGTTTCGTCATCCGCTTTATCTTAGACGATATATTGTCTAACTTTCAATCTATCTTGAGATTTAGACAAAATATCGTTTATTGTTGATTTGTCGTTTTTCTTTTAAACGGAGTATCATCTATCTTCTTTATCTTAGACGATATAATCTAATCTTCCGTCTATCTGGAGACTTTGATGAAGTATCATCTATCGCTGGTTTGTCATTTTTCTTCTTCGGCAGAGTATTCATGTATTCGTTTTAATTTAGACAATACATCGTCAAACTTTTCGTCCATCTTGGAGACTTGGACGAACTTCTTTTAGTCTTTGGATGTTGCATCATCTATCTCACCAGAGTTGATGATGTATTGTCTAACACTAAATCACTAAATTTGCTTGGCCATTTTAGACGATATTTTTCCTGATCTTGTTACGTCATTTCAGATTTAAATCAAACCTTAAATTTTAAGTTAAGTGTATAGGAGACTTGAGATAAGTTAAATCTGTAAATACATTTAGTTATATTTTATAAGATATTTAATATATATTTATTTTATCATAAATTTAAAATAATTAATTAGTGTGAAGGCATTTCCCAACGCAATGGGTAAGATGCAAATACCTGAGTGCCTAACATTGAGAATGCTAGTCGTAAGTCTTGCAGAGTTGTGTAGAGGATGAATAGCTACCTTAAACTTTCTGTGAGTTGGATATGAACTTGCTATAAGTTTCTCGTGATGTTTTTCTTGCTGTAAGTTGAATCGTGTCAATGGCTAATATCTGATATTACCTAAACAAACTTGTTTGTATACTCTTTGACATTCCATAAAAAACAAGCAAATAGAGAGGTATAACACATGCCAGACCACATCCAAGGGATGCCATTAAAGAAGGCACATTGACCTCCTCATTTTCGTGGTCCTTGAGAGACTAAGAGCACGTTTGGTATCGTGTTAAGGTGGGGTTATCCCCGTTTCAACTTCATTCTTCGTTTGGTGAGTCAAAAAATAGTGAGAATATCTCAGATTAAAGAGAATATACTTTAACTCAAAAATGAGGTTAATTCGGGGATAACTCATTCCAACTTTTTGTTGGAACAAGTTATCCCTCTCTCCAACCCCATTTTTCTCACTATTCACCCCATTCACTATTCTCTCTCCATTCACCCCATTCACTCATAATTAATAATAAAATTAATTTAATAATATTTCTATTTTTAGAAATCAAGATTACGAATTAAAATTAATCGAGTTCATCATTAGTGATAATCATGATAGCTAATATTAATTAATTATCTAAGTGATAATTAAGTATGAATCTTAAGTTGAAGATTTAAAAAAATTATCTCATCTTAATCCTAACCAAATAAAAAATAACATTATGTCTTATAGCCCATGATAAAAAAGGTAAAATAGTTTATTTATAGCACTTATTCTCGTTCGTATCCCTATTTTTTTACCAAACAAATAATAGGGATACTGACATATTTATCCACTCACATACCAAACACATATGAGAATAAGAATATAGATAAATTAACTCAGAATGACTTACGCCTATTCTCGTCATAATTTATCCCGATACCAAACATAACCTAAGATTAGGACTAAGTTTTCAAGGCCGTTTCACATTTTAAGGAAGCAGATGATGGCTTAAGGGGTGTTTGATTTGACATAAAACACCACAAACCACGGTAAAGATATTGTAATTGGTGTGTCATGCAAATACAGTATTTGACAACATTTTGCAGTTTCTATGTCAAAACAAAAGTCTTTTTAGGTCATTTTGAGGATCCCATATGGAGACAGATAACAATTCCCCTAGGCAGAAGATAACTGAACAACCTCCAATATTTTACCACTCACCATCTGGAAAGAATCCAGCACATGAAAACTGGAGGAACTTAAACAGACTTTCTGTCATGCATTGCCCTTGTGATTAAGCTAAGAGTGGGATTCACAGCCAAATTGGTAGCTATTAGAGATCAAAAAAGTCGAAACATTTCAAATTTTTTTGCCAGTACTCTCCTCTTGCTTTTTTTGTCAAAAGCGAAGATTGTGTTGTGTACTTTCTAAGGAAAATCTTCAACTCTTTTTGCCCCCGAATCTTTTGAATCAGGGAGTTAATTGCCCTGAAATTGACGTAAACCAGTCCTTAAATCTACCATCCGGTACCCAATAGGGGATAATTATTTATGCAGACTGCACCTTGCTACAGAGTTTAAGCTCCATCCGTCCTTCCTCAGTGCTCCAGTTTCCAGGGCTTCCAAATACAACACCTTGACTAAATTTTGAGACCGCCGTCTAAGAGTTGGGAAGCGGGAAATGGACGAAACAATTCCCTGCAACCTGCAAGAAAAGAAAAAGTGCATTGTAATACAGACACTGCCGGCCAAGTATGATCCATGGAGACAATCAATGTAACCACTACTTCCTGCAAGCTGCATGAGAGATGGTGGACTCATTATTCTACAAAATTCAACCTTCGCATGCAGTCTATGCTTGAGTAGGCCATCCACATGCTCAATCATTAAGTTTTATTGAAAAAGACTTGAGATAAGTATATTGCAGAAGTGCATTTCCCCCCTCTTCCCTTCTCTGTTTTAACAATGAGGTCAAATTTTCTGTGAACCTCATCCACTTCCTAGTTGAACTTAAATCTTCCCATTTTAAACTTCCACATCCACTGCTGATCGGATCCTTATGATTTCTTATGTATTTAAACCCAATTGGCAATAATTTGAGTGAAATTTAGGCATTGGGTGCAAAAGACGGGTTGAAAAACCCCTCGAGCCACACCAGGCAGATGGGTCCATGGTTCGGTCATGAGATTTATCAGGTCGTCGTCTGTGGAAGTTGAACAAGTGGCCATATGACCATGCTTTCCAAAATGTGCTCCAGTTCTCATTTCCATTGCCCTTGCATCCCCCTTCATCGGTTCTGGCCTGCAAGTAGGGCCCATGTGGCCTTGTGTGCAGGTGAGGAGAGAATTTGGGAGGAGGAGGGAAAATGTCCAATGCAAACGCGAGTCCCTTCACAACCCTTTCCGACTTAATTTGCGAATATGCATTTTCTTTTCAATAGAAAGCTTAGTTACTCTCCGGAATTAATATTTCCTGTGATATTTCATTTGCCAGAGAAATTTGAGAATGCAAACGTCCCTAAAAGATGCATATTTTTATTTGTTAAGAGTTCACTTATTACTTAAAGTTTTTAAAGATCTACTGCTAAATATATAGTATCCCCCTGTGGGAATTTAAAGGACCATAAACTTTGAATGCAAAGAATTATATTAGAACAATGAGGACTAATTCATAAATATATATGTATATTTTAATCTCAGAATACCTTTTATCATCATTTTTATCGAAGACATCATATTTGTGAACTTGATATCTTCACCTTCTTCACTTGGGTGTTGTGTGCTCTGGTTCACTGCTCCTTGGAAACCGTCTGGAATTGGCCAGCTTCTGACCAGACCTTAAGAGGAACCTGGTGGTTCTACAGCTATACATATATTTTTAAAATTGCTACCAAAGGGAGAAAAGAAAGCACACTCCCACTTAAATTCTTTGCAGATGAACAGAGACAGCAGGGTGGTAGTTTTCACAGAACTAGAGCCGCTAAACTTTTGAAGTTCAGATATGGCTGCTGACTGAATAGCTAAGACAGGAAGGCACCTCATGTCTGGAAAAAAAACTCGCAATGTTACTCACCTTGATATTGCTCGAAAATGGCCCCTTATTTAGTGATAATCTGAAGCAAACTTGGCATAAGGAGTAAGGACAACGTGAAAGTCATCACAAAATCCTATTAACAGCTTCTTATGGAACAATCTTAATGTATATTTTTAATCTTTTAATTGGAACACATCAAGAATGTTGAACTTAATGTTTCTGAATAGCATTAGTTTAGATGATGACCTCAACAAGCAAAACTACAAAGAAAATGAATCAAAACACAAGGAGTATGAAGAAAATCTTGATGAAAACAGTGAACTTACCGTCTAAAAATAGCCTGCAATTGGGCTCTCCTGACATTATCATCTGATGGGAACCCACTATCATTCCAGTCCTCTGGCTTTTCAATGGTGTAAATCATTATCAACTTCTTCAGGCAGGCTTCTTCATCCTCACTTAATTGAAGCCCTTTGATCCGTTCCTTTATGATCAACAAAGGCCCAATGAACCACTCCGACACTCTATCCTTCGGCCAATTAGAATCTGTCAGTTCCATATTATCAACTGCAGATGAACAGACAAGTCATAGTCAGGGGTTTATTGTACTTCAGAAGAGGTGTAAAATAAACCCTGAGCAACTGGATGAACCATACAGAGTAATAAGCCATAAGTTTCTGACTTGGCTGATCTAAGTAAGCACTGCAGGATGCACCATGCAGGCAAGTTTATAGTCAATTTCTTGCTTCTTCCTTTAAGAATGCAATCTGCAATATCGGATACATTGATCAAACCATCTCGAAGAAGGATCCTTCCATTTTCTTCACAGGATCTGAAAAGCGAATCCCATACCTGGAAAGGAGGTATTTGCCATTTAAGATGAATAATGGAGGCATGAAGAAACCTACAGTAAAGCAAAAATTAATGAAGTTTTTACCTGAATTGATTTTAACTGTTGGAAGGGCATCTTTCGAATTTTAAAAAGATCTGAAACCAATTGTGTGTGTAGAACCTGACCTAGTGCCTTTGCTTCCAATTTTTTCTTTATCAACATGTTGGTTCCTTTTGGTTCTCCGGTACTCAGGCCTGGCTGTCGAAGTATCAATACTCAGAATCATACTGGAAGGTTAGTGGAACTCTTTATGTTTTATTATGACTTTGGAGAGCAAGCATAAATTGTTTGGGTAAAAGGTTAAATAGGAAACAGAGCAGCAAAAGAAACTGCAACAAGTAAACTATCATAAAAGGAAAAACACTACAATATTAAAAAAAACCCCAAGTTATACCTTGGAAAGCAGGATCCCTCTCTCAAGTAAGTCATTTGTATATTCATCAAACATTAAAATCACTGATATGATGTAGACGAGTCCCATTTGAAGTGAATCTTCCTAAAACAAAATTGAAATAGAGAATCTTGATGAGAGGAGAATCTGAGTTTTTTCAATAATCAATATAAATTTAACTCTTGTCCCTCGCTAATCTAAGATGCTTGTACTAAATTTCATGAAGTGCATCTTACTTCAAGAAGACTGTTGGCACCCACTTATTTTCTCAAATTAATCATGATTTAAGTACAGAGAATTATTCCCTAAACAGAGCAAAATGCCATAACACCAAAAGTGCTCTATCGGCCGAGTTGAGTCCATCAACTGGGACAGTTTGCCATGTCAAACGGCACAACATGACAAACGGGGATCGCCCCGATCAAACGGCACCATGCCAGCAAGTTTCCCGACGGTCGGATCTGACTCGAGTTTCGGGGCAACCACCAGCACCAAGCGACACTCTGTAAAGATTCGGAGACCACCCGGATACCCTGCATACGGTATCGCACCGCCAGCACCTCAACAACCGGGTTAACCCGGGACTCAGAACAGCATGCCGTATCCCACGGCACCCTACGGAGAAGTGGAAATCACTCCCGAATCACCAAGAAGTGGGGATCACCCCCGACTATTAGACAAGCGGCATCATCATGTCGACATCTCAGTTGCTGGGCCAACCCGAGACTCACAGCCACTCATCGCATCATGCGGCATATGACAAAGGACATGGAACAACTCCCGACACGCCTTCTATAGGCGGATTGACACCTGCGACTCACAGCAGCAAGCCGCATTAGGACTTCGGAGTCACTAATAGCTACCAGCCAGGTCGTGGTCATCCAGTAGGGCGCGATCATCTCTGAATGCGGCCATCATGACTGCCACGTTTAGAACGCGACACTTGAGTAGACAGCGTATTAGGATGCCTCTAGGAACCCCCGGCCCATGTGAACCCCCTTTACGCAGACCAACTTGCCATTTCCTGAACGCGGCTACCCCGGTGACCGCGTTCACCAGAACGCGATCACTGAGGCGACCGCGTTCAGCCCAGACTACCCAGTCCGCATAAACCCCCTAGGGGGGTTACGCAGACCAAGCTGACCCCTATCAGCCGGGTCCGCGTAAAGCCCTACTTTCCAATAAAAAAATAATAAAAAATATGTTTTTCCCAGCCCCCAACCCAGTCCGCATAAACCCCTTAAGGGGGGGGGGGGGGTTACGCGAACTAGGCTGACCCCATCAACCTAGATCGCGAAAAGCCCCCACTTTTCAATAAAAAAATAATTTTTCCCAGCCCGCATAAACCCCCATGGGGGAGGTTTATGCGGACTAGGTTGATCCCATCAACTTGGTCCGCGTAAAGCCCCCACTTTTTAATAAATTTTTTTTTCCCGGCCCCTTAACCCAGCCCATGTAAACCCCCCCTGAGGGAGGTTTACACGTACCAGGTTGATCCCATTGGATGGATAGGGTACTCATCCGACAAACTTGCTGTCATATTTCCCCAACTCTCTATTCCACCGGTGTCACAAACCACAATGTCTCAAGCAATGGCACGATAATCGACATGGCTCACACAGCCAAAAGCAATCTTATATCGAGGAAGCGACCCTCTCTATTGGTCAAAACCTACGGCACTCTACCAATTCTCTAGAATCCTTCCAATTCCTGCCATCAGCATGATCCTGGACCTGTGGGTCATGGGCACACCACGCTTCCGCTGCACACTCTGCACAACGCGTACAATCATCGCAAGCAACTCAGCATCCGCATTCCAAAACATTCTCAACATGGCTGGCTAACTCCAAACAATAGGGTGAGGAAAGCTCAAATACCTCGAACCCAGAGCACATGATCTCTCTCCTAATCTGGTAACCCTCTTGTAACTCCGCAGGCTCCAATCCACAACACATCGGAAGTCACAACACTAGCCGTGAATTCTCGCACACATAGCCCAATTGACACTCATCCTTCCATAATAGCGCCAACACACCCTTACGCATCAAGGGGATGGGCATGAATTCTCACAGGTAATCGCACTGCCAAAACATAGAACAATTCTCGCATAGACTTCTTGGCATACTCGAAGAGACCAACCAATCCAAACATGCGATGCAAGACCGCGGAGCTCAACCAAAACGCAATTCTCTTCAACCAAGGAGACGCCAATTATGCCTTCCACGAAACGGAATATTTCCACGCTTGACCCGACCTTGAATCTTACGCATGCTGGGAATCTCGCCTTCCAACACCAGGAAAACCATTGCCACCATCAGGTCAACTTTTCCAACATCACTTTCCGAGTGTCCCGCCGGACCATACTGGTAACATCTCCCGGCACCATCATTGCAACTCGCCAGACAGCGACTCACCACGTCTCGAGCACTGACTCTGCTGATCGCCAGCCACACTCTGCCACAGCGGTTGAGCTAGCCGCTGCCACACGCTCCCTACCTATGCCTGACTCTGATCCCGGAGTCATTAACACACCAAAACAATTACCGAGGAGCGAAGAAATCACTAAAGACGCCAGGCTCGAAGGTTGCTACACTAACAACCTCAGGACATTATTCCCTCGAATCTGTCTTTGCTAACACTGACCCATTCTCAATTCACGGATCCTCAAAATATCCATCTCCTGAGCTGCTGCGGCGCGGACCACCACGTCAAGAACCACGACACGAACCATGATCGGCACCTGCCAAAGCTTATCCTTAGATCTCGAATCTACCGCAGAACCTTCACATCTCATCGCCGCCTCGCTCGGTGCATCTAGTGCGGTGCATAATGGCCCCCAATTCCACAACTTGGGCCCTGAGCTAAACCACCGCCATACTAACTCGAACCAAATCCAGAGCTAACACAGCCCATTCACGCGTAAATGCGTAGAACTTAAAACTCACTTGGACATCTCTATCCATTCCTGCCTCAAAATCCACAAGAATAATCGGGACTATCACGTCATCTCCGATGCCACAGAGCATGATGAGAAAGTCGGGCTCGACCAACAACAGCTCATCAAGAAGATCCTCCACTCATCCGAGCACTCTCTCGATCACGACATCCGCTCTGCCACCTCAAACCATGACCTCAAAACCTCAGGGCTGGCTAGATCTCAAACTGGGGTGGCCAAAACGACACTAACTCCATTGGAGTATGTTCACGGCCATCACGCAATTAACAATCCCCGCCAGCCACCTGACCCCGCCGTTGATATCTCTAACGTTGCACCAAAGCTCGTACCTGCCGGCAAAACTCTGCCCAACCTAGCGCAACCGGGGTCACCACAACTGGGGAAGGTAACTCTCTATCTTACTCCTCAGGCCTCTCGCCGGCACTCCGACAATAATCGAATCCGCTTTCACAGTGCCACCACCGCGCACTCTAGCTCTCACGCGATAAACAATGCGATAAATAAACACAAAACCTTATACCAGCTGCCGACTGTACTGGACCTTATGGACTCTGGAACACTACAACTATCTCAAATTCCCATGCACGTCCACAACCACGCTCTGATACCATCTGTAACGATCCAAGATCCGGATACCGGGAATTACGTGATACCATTCAAATCTTGGCCCGCCACTCACGAGCCGGAGGGTTCGAAAGGGTTAATTGGTGTGTAGAGATACATTGAAATTTAAAATAATGCAAGAAATAAATATAGAATTAAATGTTTAAATAACAGGAAATAAATTATGTTTTTCAATTAACAAATCAACTACAAAGTTCAGTCCATAAAGTACAGTCTACGGGGAAAAGAAACGTACTCAAGCGCCGGGTACGCCCCCGGCTCTGGCAAGCTGGCAACTACAAACCTCTGCGCTGCACCTCCGAACCTTGAGGAGAAACCGTTACACCTGAAAAGAAAGGGGTGAGCCTCATCTCATTAGCTCAGTAGGGGTCCCGCGAATCCTCACCACGAAACAACGGTGGAAAATGGCAGCGATAACAACAATAATAAAAACGGCAGCAGTAGCGACTGTAACAACAACAGTAAAGGAAGAAGGTGGTGGAAACATAGCTCTCTAAACTAGTCCTATCGGCACGGAAAGGAAACCCCGATCTCGCAGTCGGGGTGGCCGAACCATAGGTAAAACCACGGCTACGCTACTGAAGGAAAACCACGACATCCCTGTCGTGAAGGCTTGTCCTCACAAATGGAGGCCCAAACCAAGACCATGCAGTCTAAGGGTACAGTCACGACCTCGCCGTCGTGAACCCTACACTGTCTACTGGTGAAATCTCGGTAACCCTATCGGGAACCCTAGATCTCTACGTCGGGAAAAGCACGTAGAAGCTACCAGAAGAACCACGTCTCGCAGACGGGAAACCAAGCCTCAAGCCAAGAGAGTCACGTGTCACGTGATGGGAGAACCTGCTCACTAGAAACAAAGCCGGATGCGTCCACTGGCGATTTTGTCTGCGGCCCGAGTGTCTCCCTACTCGCGCCAGGCGAAAACTGAGACACCGTACAAAGTAACCGAAGATAAGGGTCTAGTCAGGGTCGTGCTTGTCAGCATGCATCCGAAGTCCCCGACCACTTGTGCACACACTGACTAACTGCGCTGTGTCAGGCCCTCTAGCTAGTTTTCCTTCCGGCCCGGAGTCGAACCGCCACAGTGGGAGGCCCTACGGCAACCAGCCTAAAATCGTCTCTCCCGGGAAAGCCGATCCACCACTCCTAGGTAGGCCAATACAGTGCGCCGTAAGAAGGCTACGACTAGTGGGGGGTCACTCGACGTGGGAACTCTCCGTAGAGAGGAAACATCAAAGTATCAACGGACTACGCACGCACCCATCAGAAGTATCACGGAACACAGGGTGGCTCGGTGCCACAAGACTCAGGACAGCTAGCTAGACCTGCTAATCCAACAACCATTGAGTCACGCGACTCTGGCCAAGACCGTTGTACAATACGGCACCATGCCGTCAAATCACCCTAGTCCAAAAGTCAGAAACCACGGTCAAAAGGATTCACGAGACAACTCACAACCGCCGGGTTCATTCCCTTTCCAAGGGAGACTAAGAAGCCCCCAACCCCAAGCTGGGTCACAGGACTCACAGTCGTTGGCCATATCCATGGCCCACACAGAAAACCATTTTCCGAAGAAGCTAACGTCATGTGGGGACAGCCCTCCGCACCTACACCGGTACATGGTGACTTGATCTAGGACAACGAAGAAGCCCGGAACGCACGGGGTCACCCGGACCCTCTAAACCACACTGACACGCTAATCGAGATACGATGATTCCTCCAGACACCCAAAAACATGAATCTGGTCCCCACGGGGTGTCTGGGACATCCATGGAGCCATAGGTCGACCAATAGGTCTCAATCGGGTCGACCGGAGGCCAAAATGGGCAAGGGGACTACATTTCGGTCGACCAACCCACTGGGTCGGTCGACTAGGCCCAATGGGTCGGTCGACTAGCCCGCAGCCAGGTGAAGCCCTATCCTGGTCGGTCGACCGCTCCCATGGCGACCGGTAACCGGTAGACCGAACCCACTGGGTCGGTCGACCGATTCTGGCGACGCACCGACTGAACCCCATCCGAGGGGCCTTATTCCACGCCCCGATCACCCCAGGTGATGGGGAAAATATGGGGGAACCATTCCCCAACCTCTAAACCACCGAGAGGTGCCATTCAAACCCCAAAAACGTGATCAAAACAACAAATCCATCGCTCACCCCAAAATCATGCATTTTAACCCCGGTGGGTAATAAAATCACTCTCGGCCTCACCTTGGCCTATAAAACACGAGAAAACAGAAAGGAAAGGCCAAGGATCCATCCCACTACCTCTCCCGACGATTACCTACGCCGAGGATGCCGATTCCACGTGAAAACGTGCCTCGAACCACCGCCGCACGAACTCGCGAACAAGCTCCGCCACGCCACTGCCTCGTTCCTCGCTCCATCCTCGATAGCTCGCCGCCCCCACGTCGCCTCCGCCTCGCCCGCCTCTAACTCCATCAGCTGCCCGGAGAAGAGAGGGAGCGAAAGAGAGAAACGAGAGGAGAGAGGGAGAATGAGGGTGAGAGGGTGTGGTTAGGGGTTTATATAGGAAATATTTTGGGGTTTTAAAAATTCAGAAAATAGAAAAATGGGGAAAAATCATCCACACGATCCTCAGAAAACGCACAATGCACCTGCAATGTCCCGGAGCCCGAAAACATAACAGTTCATCCCACACGAGGATCCGAAGGCCCGATAGCCAAAAATCTAATTTAATCATAAAACTCGATCCGAGACCCACGAAAGCGCTCCGAAACCCACGGATTCTGATCCGAAAAATCCTGGGTGTTACAGCCAGGGTCTCATGACACCCAGCTCCTTCGGTCACAACGCTACCCCCGGCACCCAACTGCCAGTCCCAACAGCACCCGACCGCCAGGGTCTCATGAAGCATAGCTCCTTCAGTGACAACGGTGCCCCCGACGCCCTGCTGTCCTAGTTTCAATGGCGCTCAATTGTTCCAGTCACAATTGCGCCCCTGGGACCCAGCTACTCTAGTCACAACGGTGCCAACGACACCCGATTGCCCAGTCCAAATGAAGCCCAGCTACCTCAGCCTCAACGACCCTCAATCACTCCAATCACAAGGGTGCTCACGGCACCCACTGCCATAGCCGCAACGGCCCCCAGCGACTCCAGTCTCAATGGCGCCCAACTACTCTAGCCCCAATGGCGCTGTTTACACGCGAAAAATAAATAAAAATGCGGACACGCTGACGATGAATTAAAATTTGGGCGATTTAGGGTATCATCAACATGTTTATTTACATTTCTTTATTTCGCGTTTTGAATTTATCAGACGATTTAGGATTCGTGTACAGGACTTTTCTCTACCGACCGGAGTCGGTGTTAATTTACATCGATACAAGTCCGAACACCTTTAATTAACTGTCGAAGAACGCCTTCTGCCTCTATGCATGTGACATACATGATCTTGATGATCACCCATTATAGGTACATTCTCTTGCGAAGAAATATGAAGACTTTATTTCCTTGGACACATATAATTTGAATTACAATCGGTCCTTCAAGACCTTTACATATGGTCCCGATTGTGTAATCGGGTCTTCAGGATTACGTCCGGTTGCAACCAGAGCCTTTGAATTTGCTTCAGTCTGCATTTAGATCTTTGAATTTGCTTTCGTCCTGATCGAGTTATTGAATTTACTTTTATTCTTTGATCGGACGGTTGAACTTGAATTCCATCATGAGAACCGTTAGATCGCCAAGATGATCATTGTCGATCCCTCGAAGTTGCTTCATAGTCATATATAATCACTCTTTTGATTGTGATTGGACCCTTAAGTTACCTTGGTGTCCATAAAGGACATTCCCGCCTGAGATGGGGTATATTTCTAATTTTCCCTCCATCAGGGTATTTTTATAGTTTTTCCAAACTTTGGGATATTCTTGTAATTTCTTACTTTCTTGGAGATAGCCCCGTCACTTCTTGACTTCATGGGCATTCTAGTCATTCTAACTTTTTGACATATATTTGACATTTCTTGATTTCTCGGAGATAGCCCCGTCATTTGACTTCTTGGGCATATCTGCCATTTCTTGACATTTTGGAGATAGCCCCGTCACTTCTTGACTTCTTGGGCATATCTACCATTTCTTAAGTTTTTGAAGATCGGCCCGTCGTTTGACTTCTTGGACGCTGCTGACTTGCTTTCTTGACTTCTCGGAAATAGCCCTGTCATTTGACTTCTTGGACATTCCTCGTCTTGATTTCTCTTGACTTCTCGAAAATAACCCCGTCATTTGACTTCTTGAATATTTCTTGTCTTGATTTCTCTCGACTTTCCGGGGTTCATTTGTAATTTCACCATTTTAAAATTTCCGAAGATGATAGCTCTCGGCCATGAAAAAGATACATGGATTTGGATGGTTAGCCATAAGCCGAACTCAGGAGAGCGCACACCACTTCAGTGAAGTGGCGTGGTCTCGCTCCACCAAGTGGTGCAAATAGCGCCAACCGGAACAAGAGCATTCTTTGGTGATTTTGAGACAAACTGAGAACTTTGTGCAGTTTCTAAACTGAACAATAACTTCCATGTAACTTTTCCACAAATGTGGTATTTCTACAATTTTTTGATATTTCAGGGTCTTTTTGCATCTTCCCACCATTGGGGGTATTTTTGTAATTTTTCCGCCATCGAAGTATTTATGAAATTTTCCCGCCACCGGGGATATTTCGGAAAATTCCCCGCCACCGGGGGTATTTCTGTAATTTTCCACAACCAAGGGTATTTCTGTAATTTTCCTGATCACCCAGGGTATTTCTGCATTTTTTTACCACTGGGGTTATTTCTGTAATTTTTCCACAATCAGGGGTATTTCTGCAATTTCCTGACCACTAAGGGTATTTCTGTAATTTTTTTGAGCACCCATGGATGTTTATGTAATTTTTCCACCATCGGAGGATATTTATGTAATTTACCCGCCATCGGGGCATTTATGCAATTTTTCTACCCTCAATGTATTTTTTTCCCCATCGGGGTATTTCTGCAATTTTTGCCCTTCAAGGAGTTTTTTCTGCAATTTTTATCCTTCAAGGGTTTTTTTTGCAATTTTTGAAATTTCTTCATGACCTTATGCTATTTTTGAAGTTCATTTGATTTCTCCATCATTTTAGCAATTTTGCTTCACCACAAGGGTAATATCTCTAGTGATAGGGACATGTATGCAATATATCCCCTTGTGGTTATTTTTTTCAACAACAAAGCACAAGCTTTTCTTCTTTTTTTTCTTTTTGACTTGGGCCTCTTAGAAGCTCACCAAATCTTTCTCATGCGGGAGTTCTCTCCAGTCTCTTCCCTCTTGCCTCCTCTCCTCCCCTCTCCTTGGAGCTCTAGGCTCCCTTTTATAGGAGGTGGAAGTGGATCGGAGGCTAGGTGGCTCCGGTGGAAGCACCCCCTCCGGTGGAAGTCCAAGGGAAAAGGTAACCTTTCCCCTCCCTCCTTCAATTTTTTTTTGTTGTTTTCTTTTTTCTTTTCCTCGTGCGACAGCAGAAAATGGAGGGGGGAGCCCCCCTCCGGTGGTACAGTGACTGGTTCCCCCTCGAGTGCATGAAGATCGGAGGGGGTCCCTCCGGTCAAAACAGTACCAGAGGGGGTTCCTCCTCCGGTTTGACTAGGACCGGAGGGCCCCCCTCCGGTCACACCTGCATCGGGCCCCCTCCGGTTTGCAAACAACCGGAGGTGGGGCTCCCTAACTTGCACCGAAGGACCACCTCCGGTGCACATGTAACTGGAGGGGGGGGCTCCCTCTTGACTTTTTTTTTAAAGTAATTTTCAGGGTTCAACAAATGCCCCCCATGGGATGTCCGTCGGAGCCGAAGGTGACGGCAGGCGGCCCGTGCATTTTGGCACTTCCGTTGCTATCCTCAGTTTTCATGACATGGCGGGAAATATTGTTGGATTTGTTCTTCCCCATCTGAGTCCTGATGGCATGATGGAGAATTCAGTTGAAGGTGACGACAGTCCAGGAGTGGAACTCAAAGACATTATACATTGCTCTAGAGATCCATTATTGCATGGTGTCGTGACCAATTCTGGGCAGCGTTTGCCATTACAGTGTGGGTCGACGTCAATTTTATCAGGCACTTTGCGCCAAGCCATCTGGCTTCTACTGCCTATTTGGTTGAATCGAATATTTCTGAACTTTGTACCCCTTAGGAGAGAACTGAGAAGAGCGCACACCACTCCCGGGAAGTGACATGGACCCGCTCCACCAAGTAGACCCTAAGGGAGAGTTCCATCACAAAATGCACCAACAGAAGTAGTATGGCTTTTTTTTTCTTCCTTCTTATTTTTTCTCTCTTTCTTCTTCTTCTCTTTTTTTTTCTTTCTTCTCCCTTTTCTTTCTCTTTTTTTTCTTTACTCTCTTCCTTTCTCTCTTCTTTTCTTGGTGACCGAAATTCTCTTGTTCTTCACCCATAGCCTGATCTAGCATTTTTCTCCTGAGCTTTGCCTTTTCTGACTCTGTCTAAAGACTAAATCTAGAATCTTACTGCTAAGACTCTCTCTTTCTTCTTTTGCCCGAGAACTTGTCTTGAGCGTTGCTTGGTGCCCTGCTCAATATGATTGTCGGCTTGGACTTTCAGGTTTGTCAGGGATTTCAGTTGGAGCGTTGGCCATTCCGGCTTGTAGAAGACAAGATCTTTCTTGCGCCGAATTTCTACAGGGCGGCTTTAGCTTATGAGCTCTTCAACTGCCTATCAAGGTTTCTCTTTTCACGCAACTTTCTTGGGTATCTCTCCCTTTTGAATAAGGGTTTCAATACAGTCATAGATTCCCTTAGATTTCCTTGGCATTCCCTAGTAGGGCGGGACACTCTAGCATGATAGCCACACTAAAGAGGATGCGTGCTGCCTCAGTCTTCTTTTTAAATCCTTTTTCTCATTCTTATCTTGCCTTTTAGCTTATGCCAATTCAATCGGAGAAGGAGTTTCTGCCTTTGCCGGCGGCTGGTATATGCCTCCAGAATTGGAGTTGTTCAATCGGGATTTTCTTTTAGGGGGTTTAGGGTGACCATGCTTCTTTGGGACCACCTTGACCCAGTCAACCTCTCCTTTATGTATTTGGCGGGTGACTTGAATGCTTGCTTGATTATTTCGAGCGACGGTTCTTGGAACTCGGCCATATAAGGGCAGAGTTTTGAGATGTTGATACTGCTTCGGGCTTCTTGCCTGCTTGTTCCTTGGTTTGTCTGGACTTAACTTAGGGGATTCCGCCTTGGTCTCACCCTTTTTTTGCTTTGCCTGGAGTTGGACTTGAATTGCTCCCACTTAATGTCACCTTTTGGAGCTTGTCCAGAGCTTGGTTTGAAGTTCTTTGGTTAGGTCCCGTCTTTCTGACTTTACCCAAAGCCCGGCCTTACGTGCTTCTTTTGAGTCAGAGGACTCACTGGGTAAGCATTTACTGTTGCTTGAGTTATATCTTTCATGTCAAAATTACCTGTATGATTTGAACTTTCTTGTATACAAATGTCTTTCTTTGCAAGTTCTATTGAAGGGATCCTTCTAGAACTATCATGTCAGGGTACGGAAATCAATATTCCAATCTTTAATTTCCATATCAACTTTACTGGTAAAACTTGAGATGTCTTGTACATTGATGATTTGCCCTTTTTACTTTGCAGGTTCCTTCCGAGTTGTCACATCAGGTCCATGTATTGGGAGAATTTTAGAGCTTCCACAGCTTCAAATTTGAGTGACGTAATGCTGTCACAGACGCAGTCCTTCGATTTGTAGCCTTTGCTTCATTAGGAGTGTCTTCCTTCCATTGGAGTTATGCAGGGCGACTTTGCAAAGCAAAGCTGGAACAAGATGTACTCAGGAGGCGTTAAGCTTCGCACTTGATGCACATTCTTTCGTTTAGTTGCAGCTATCCTGAGGGCTTGTCTCGGGACTCCTGTTGTGCATTCTTTCATTTATTTGTAGTCACCCTAAGGGCTTGTCTCAGGCACTGGACATGATTTTATGAATGCAAGAGAATTTACTTCCTTCGTTAGATTTGCAGTCCTTCTCTTCTTTCTTCTCTTCTTTCTCTCTTTTTTCTTCTTTTTCTTCTTTTTCTTTTTTTCTTTTCTTTTTTTCTTTTCTTTTTTTGTTTTTTTTAGCGAGGGTAGTTAATCCCCCCGGAGCTTGAAATTGGAGGTTACACTTTGCAATTAAATAACTGTGAGGTGATGACTTGGCCGACCTTTAACGGTTTAAGGGCCAAAAGTAGAGTTCAGAAATTTGGGTATCGGATTTTAAGGTTGACCAAGAACGGTTTAGGAGCCAAAAGTTTTAGATTTGGGGCTGACTAAACGAAGTTTGGAGAGCCAAAACTTGCATTTGGGGATGACCAAAAATGGTTTAGGAGCCAGAAATTAGGTTTTGGGGCTAACCAAACAAAGTTCGGAAAAGCCGAAAACTTGAGGATTTGGGGCTGACCAAACAAAGTTGGGAAGCCGAAAACTTAGGATTTGGAACTGACCAAACGAAGTTGGGAAGCCGAGAACTTAGGGATTTGGGGCTGGCCAAACGACATTGGGAAGCCAAAAACTTGAGATTTGGGACTCGACCACGAGCAAAGTTGGGAAGCCGGAAACTTGAAGATTTGGGGCTGGCCAAACGACGTTGGGAAGCCGAGAACTTGGGGATTGGGGCTGGCCAAACGACGTTGGGAAGCCAGAAACTTGAAGATTTGGGGCGGCCAAACGACGTTGGAAAGTCGAGAACTTGGAGATTTGGGGCTGGCCAAACGACATTGGGAAGCCAAAAACTTGACATTTGAGGCTGACCAAGCAAAGTTGAGAAGCCGAAAACTTGAGGATTTGGGGCTGACCAAACGAAGTTGGAAAGCTGAAACTTGAGATTTGGGGCTGACCCAACGACATTGGGAAGCCAAAAACTTTAGATTTGGCATTTGGCACCGTGGGACATGAACGAGAATTGTTCAAAGGAATCGTGACTTTTGAGTTTTCTTGGGAGGAATCTCCCTTACTTTCCCTTACTCCTCTGCAAAAGAGGGGTCTTGTGTAGATTGTTACTTGAACTCATGCTGGGGAGCATAGTGTATCTTTAAATGCTTCCCATTCAGTGGCGGGAATAGCATTTCTCCTTTGTGGTCAACAACTGTGTATGTGCCTCCTTTGTAGACCCTTGTGACAACATAGGGCCCACGCCAATTTGTAATTTGTCGCTGGGTTTGCCGGCCATGACTTCCCTTTCTTTTGACCATGACGAGGTCACCTCTTTTGAATGCCCTTTGCTTTACTAGCTTATCATAGGCTCGAGTCATTCGGGCTTGGTATGGCCGAAGATGTTTGTAGGCTTCCAGCCTTTTGCTTTCAAGGTTAGACAGCTCTTCAAGTCTCCTTTCTATTTCATCTTGTTCGTGGGGTTGCAAGCCCGTATGCACGACTACCTGGTAAAATGACATTTCAATTTCAATTGATACTACAGCCTTCGCCCCATACACCAGAGAAAAGGGGGAACAACTGGTGGGAGCTTTATAAACAATTTGGTATGCCCAGAGAGCTTCGTGTATTTTCTCGCCCCAGTCCCTTTCGCGGCTGCCGACGATCTTGGCCAGGAGCTTACAGAGGGTCTTGTTAAATGCTTCTGCCAATCCATTGGCTTGGGGATTGTAGGCCGTTGACGTTCTCCAGTCGATATGAAACTTTACTGCCAACTAGTAAATGGTCCTATTTTTGAATGGAGTGCCATTATCTGACATGATTCGACAGGGGGTGCCGAATCGGTATATAATATGGTGCTTGACAAATTGGGCAACTGCCTCTCTTATGACCTCCCGCAGAGGGATAGCTTCGGCCCACCTGGAGAAGTAATTTGTAGCGGCTAAGATGAATTTGTAGCCTCTTGTGGATGGTGGGAAGGGTCTCACGATATCCATTCCCCATTCTGTAAAGGGCCATATAGGAACCATGGTGTGCAACGAGCTTGGGGGTCTTCTTGGCACTGGGCCAAAAGCTTGGCACTGATGACATGTGCGGGCATATCGGTTGCAATCCCGCATACATGGTGGGCTAGTAAAAACCCTTAAGTTTTATATTGTTCTTCATCTTGTCTCCGACTTGATGGGCACCGCAGAGCCCTGGATGGACCTCGTGCATGACCATCTTGGCTTTCTTCGGCGAGAGGCAATGTAAGAGGACAGGCTTGTCCTTTTCATGCACCAGCCTATATAATTGATTTCCTATCAATTGATATGATGTTGCC
Organism: Amorphophallus konjac; assembly: GCA_022559845.1. Taxonomy (NCBI): domain Eukaryota; kingdom Viridiplantae; phylum Streptophyta; class Magnoliopsida; order Alismatales; family Araceae; genus Amorphophallus; species Amorphophallus konjac. The sequence goes on along the minus strand of CM040122.1, from coordinate 71,960,757 downwards.
CTTCGCAGCGGCTGAACCCTTTGAGCCCGATCTGAAGGGAGGCAACCATTCTTTATTTTAATAATCGGCTCACGCTAATCTTATTCCTCTTTCTCGGTAGGACCGTCTTCTTCAATTGTGTTGACCTCGGAGGTGATAGGGTCAGCTTCTTCATCATTTGAAATTTTAAAATTTTGAAATTTTTGGGTGGTCTTTTGCGTTGACAGCTCCAAAAGGGCATATGTGAATAAACAAAAAAAACTTGAGAATTTTTGGAATTAAAGGTCCAATAAGGACTTGTAAGTCAAGACCAAAGATTGGAATTTGGTGGAATTGACCGCCCAACATAGACATGTAGGTCAGAACTACCAACTGAAATTCAAGTAGGGTTGGCTGCCCAAAGGGACTCGTAGGCCAATGCTACAAGTGAAATTCAGTGGAATTGACGGTCCAAAAGGGCATGCAGATTAAAACAAAAAAATGTGACTTAAGTAGGGTTGATGGCCCAAAAGGGATATGAATGTCAACATTACAATAGAAATTTAGTGGAATTGACGGTCCAAAAGAACATGCGGGCCAAAACTAAAAATTGAGACTTAAGTGGGGTTGACGGCCCAAAACGGACATGAATGTCAACACTACAATAGAAATTTAGTGGAATGAACGGTCCAAAAGGACATAGTGGTCAAATCCAGAGTTGAAATATGGGTAAGGTTGACAGTCTCAAATGACATCAAGTCAACACTACAGATTTAATTTAGTATCGAGATATGCTTGCCCCGAATGGAGACAAAATCATAAGAAAAAGAGAGGTCCATGGTGACGGCTCACGGAGAAGAATAATAATAGTTTTCTTTCCTACTTTTCACTTTCTTCTTTTTTTCTTTTTTTTTTCACTTCTCTTTCGCTCTCTTTTTTTCTCACTTTTTTCTTTTCTTTTCTTTCTTTTTTTCCCTTCTTTGTTTGTGCTTGATTCTTGGTGATGCAAAGAAATTTATGAACCCTCGAACTCTTCCTCTTGAGATAGATGGGGGATCATTGGCTTTGTAGATGGGGCTAATTCACTTGCAGTGTGAAACTAGCAGTCAGGAATTGACTGATCGACCTCCGTAGCATAGAAGCCAAGCATTTAGAGTTGGGTTTGGGTCAAGGATTAGAGTTGGGGTTAAGTTGACTGACCTTTATGGTTTGGAAGCCAAAGATTAGAATTGGGGTTTAGAATTTACGGTGGGTGACCTTGATGGTTTGGGGGCCAACGGAATTTGGGATTTGAGTTTGGATTTTGGTTGACCTTTGGGTTTTGAAACTTGACTGACCTGTGCGGTTTGAAGACCGAGAAATGGAGTTGGAGTTGGCTAACCTTTGTGGTTTGGAAGCTGAGGATTGCACTGAGGGTTTGGCTGACTTTTGAGATTTGGAAGCCAAAAGTTGAAATTTGGATAAGTTTTTCTGGAACTTGTGATTTGATGGTTTTGATAATATGCTCACCACGGTGGGACAAAGTCATCGGACAAAGGATATTTGAAACGGTAGTCTATAATGACGATGCGTTCCTCCTTTCTTCTTCCTCTTTTCTTTTTTTTTCTCTTTTTTTTGCATATTACCAACTTCACCGCCCTTTCGGGTTTTTGCCGAAGCTGGCCCCCTTTAACTTTTTCCAATGCTCCCTTTCGGGTTTTCACACCGAGGGGTTACCCATTTTTGCCTGAAGCGCCTTTTCAGGTTTTCACTCCAGCCGGATTTTATGACCTTTTTACCCTTAGGCAACCAACAAGTTGGATGCCCAAGTCCGTCGGGGCACCTCAATTTTAAGCCCCATTTCCCCTTTTTTTTTCTTCTTTTTTGTATTGCTACTGTTATTGTTACTTGACGTTGTTGTTGGGACAAAGTGTCTGGATTTCCATTGATCCTCCAACATAAGGAAGATGTGGGGCCAATGACTTGTAAGTCCGTGGCCTTTTAGGTTGAAAAGGGCTTGACGATGAAGCTTTTGGGTTTTGGAATGGTAACTGACCCAGAAGGGGTTCTGGGCGCCATGACTTTGGGTTTCTCTTTTTTTTGCTGACTCGAAAGGTTTGGGCAACAAAAAATTGGTTTTATTTTGTGGTTGCTGACCCGGAAGGGGTTTTGAACCAATGATTCGGATTTTATGTTTCTTTTTTTTTTGTAGTGATCTAAGGAAGACTTGGGTAATCAAAGAGTTGGTTTTGATGGTGGCTGACCCAAAGGGGTTTTGAACCAAGGATTTGGGTTTCGTTTTGGATGGCTATTGACCCGAAAGGGGTTTCAAACCAAGGATTTGGGTTTTGGTGCATTTGTTCCCCTTTCTAACCATGATAGGACATGATTTTTGAGTGAAGGATAACCATGATGTTGGTTCATGATGATTGCTGAAAATATATTTTCTTCTTTTACTTTCTTTTTTTTTCATCTTACCAACCTCAGCGCTCTTTCAGATTTTCGCCAAAGTTAGCCCCCTTTAACTTTTTCTAGCGCGCCCTTTCGGGTTTTCACGCTGAGGGATTATCCAATTTTGTCTGAGACGTCCTTTCGGGTTTTCACCTCAGCCGGATTTCTTTGGCCTTTTTACCCTCAACCATCCCTGTGATGGGAATGGCTAAGTCCGCCGGGACACCTCTATTTTAAGCCCCCTTTTGAACTCTAGATTTAAGCTCTGTCAAGGTGATGATCCAGGTGAGGTGGAGCATATAACAGATGCAGCTTCAACTTCACATGCTTTTCATTGAGTGAAAGGAAGGGTTACTCTCTCTCTTTTGCAATTCTTCGCAGAGGGATTTCCTTTTCTGGGGATTTCCATGGCAACTGCCTATTCAACTTTGCTTCTTTAAGTTTCTCTTCAAACGCTTCTTTCCTGTTTTTCTCCTCCTCAACTTGCGCTTCATTTCAAGAGGACCGACTGTTTGACGACCGAGTTGGGTAGAATTTGTCCCTCCCGAGATGAAATTCCAGCAGTGCTTCTCTCTTTCTTTCTCTCTTTCTCTTTCCTTCTTTTTTTTTCTTTCTTCTTTTGGGATAAAATTTGGTAGGGAATTTTACAACTTCCCTGTGGACAACGGGGAGAGAGGTTGACGCCGAAATTGGTTTGGTGTCACAAACACAGGTTTAGGCCTGAAGCTAGCTTTGTGTTACCAGAAAATGAACTTAGCTTAGAGCCCTATTGGAAGCAAATTTTGTGTGCAAAAAAACCCCCGCCGGGGTGAAAAGAACCCGTCCAGGGTGAGAGGGACCCGTCCGGGATCGGGGGTACCCGTACGGGGTCGCCCGGCCCCTAGCGGGTTGGCGCGCAGGGCCTCCCGGGGCCGCACGGCCCCCGAGGTGACCTCCTCGGGGTCATTCGACCCCGGGAGGACCCACCCGGGGTCAAACCACCCCGGGCAGGACCTGCCCGGGGTCAATCCACCCCGGGCAGGTCTTGCCCGGGGTCGATTGACCCCGGGGAGGTCCCTTCGGACCTGCTCGGGGTCATTTGACCCCGGACGGGTCCGGGGGGCCTCCCACCCCAGGCAGCCTCCATCTCTCGCGCACGAAAATCAAGAAAAAGACCTCCCTGGGGTCATTTCCATCCCGTTTAACATGTACGGGTCCAAACGACCCCGGGGAGGTTCCCACTTCTATAAATAGACCCCCAGGGGTCCAGAAGGAAGGGAGACACAATCTACAGCCTACGGAGCACACTCAGAGCACTTTGTTCGTTTGTTTTGTCCCGCGAGGGGTAAGTCCCCGGATCTTGTGTATATGCCCCTATGAGGGTATTTTTTATAATTTCGCCCCTCAGCGGGCTGTGTTGTTGTTTCTAAATCTCGGGGCGACTATGTCATAAAATTCTGCCCCAAGAATGGGAGAATTGCTTAAAAGCCCTTCCCGGGATCCAAGAAACATAAATGTCCTATAAATTACAGTTTTACCCTGCAACTTTTGTAATTGGGGCTACGCCCTATCTCCCGCGTTAGTGCGGACTTTTGTACAGTCGACAACTCGCCGACAACCCTTGTACTCATTCGGACTATAAAAGCACTCCGCATGTTTTATGTATGTCCTCGGGAGAAAATTATAAGAAAACCCCCGGCTTTCATAAAATTACATATATACCCCTCCTCTGGCGAATTTGACACACATAAGTCTTCTATGAAGCTATTATCGCTCCTTTCGCCCTGGGAACAATGTGGGCTCAGTCCGACACTCAGATGTCACCCAAACTCTAGGTCTGTCCAGGATAAGATAAAATGACCAAAATACCCTTATGACCTAGAAATGGCTCCAGAGTCCTCAAAACTTTTCAGAAACAGCCTCAATGCCTTGGAAAGTCAGGAACCCGATCCTACTTCTATTTCAGCCCAGAAATTTCAGAAATATCCCTGGCCTGGAAAATTACAGAAATACCCCTGGGGTTGAAAAATTATAGAAATACCCTCCGGGTCCAGAAAAACTCCCCTCTACTTCAAAAATGCCTATGGCTTCCGCATATTTGCGCTTCCATTCCTAAATCTTAGGGTTTTGCTCAAACTTAGCCCTAACTCAATTGTTTCTGTTGGTCGGTGGTGAGTGAACGGACATCGTGAGCTCTTCAAGAGAGTTTGCCCTCAACATCAGAACCTCTGTAGAAGACTTTGGGGATTTCTTTGACAGTCAAACAAAGGTGTTCGGACGTTAGGCCGATGTAAATCAACACTGACTACGGTCAGTGGGGAGAGGTCCAGCACTCAAACCCAAATCGTCTATTACGATGCGCAACTACGGAATCACCCTCTACTCATAGGGGGGATGTTTCTTTTCAAAAAGAACAAAAATCTATACATTTATCTACGATAAAAAGATTCAGATTTTTTCCGTGTCTCACAGACTGGCACGTCCGGTGGGACTTTTCCTGCCTTTCTTCTTTCTGTCAGAGTCATTCCCCAAAACCCTCTTCGAGGTTCTGATGCCCTCCTCTTCCTTTTACAGGACGGGAAGAGGAGAGCATTTTTCACCGCTCGTCTGAGAGCTCTTCGTGCATTTGCACGTTACTCCGTTCGTGCCACGCACCACCGTCACCAACAGTAACCAGTAGCGATGGCCGCCGTCACCTATGGCCCGGAGATCATCGCCAATCATGCCAGGCTCGGATACCTGGCGACCCCGCTTGTTTTCGGCGACTTCCCAGCAGTCGTCGGTTCTCCCTTCTTCTTGGGCGTGGTACCTGTGGCTGAAGCCAGTTCAGCCATGCCTGCAACAACCGTCGGGGGCGTCAGGCCCTCGGCTCCATCAACTGGCCGGGTCCACCCGGTCAAGAAGACAACCGTCGGGGGTGTTAGGCCCTCGGCCCCAACAACTGGCCGGGTTTGCTCGGTCAACAAGACAGCTCTTGAGGGTGTCAGCCCCCTCATTGCAGTAGTCGGCCGGGTCCACCCGGTCAAGAAGACAACCGTCGGGGGTGTTAGGCTCTCGGCCCCAACAATTGGCCGGGTTTGCTCGGTCAACAAGACAGCTCCTGAGGGTGTCAACCCCCTCATTGCAGCAGCCGGCCGGGTCCGCCCGGTCAAGAAGACAACTGTTGGGGGTGCTAGTCCCTCGGCCCCAGCAACTCGCCTGGTCAGTCCGGTCAACAAGGCCACCACTGAGGGCGTCAGGTCCTCGGCCTCGTCAACTGGCCGGGTTCGCTCGGCTAAGAAGACGATTACTGAGAATGTCAGACCCTCCGCTCTATCAACCGGCCGGGTTCTCCCAGTCAACAAGGTTACCATTGGGGGTGTCAGACCCTCTGCTTCATCAACCGGCCGGGCTCGCCCGGTCAAGGAGACCATCCTCGAGAATGTCAGACCCTTTGCTACAGCATCTGACCGAGTCCATCCGGTCAACTCTTCAACTGTTAAGGGTGTCAAGCCCTTCATCCCGACAACCAGCCGAGTTCGCTTGGCTGCTATGTCAAGGCCGAAGGTGTCAGGCCTTCTGCCCCAGCTATTGGTCGAGTCTTCTCGGTCAATCAGATCACTGCTGGCGTCACTCCTGCTCAACGGGGGCAACGCCGCCGCCGCAACGGCGCCAAATCTATTGCGGCCTCCCTCAGCGGCACTACCCCTGTTCATCGGGGGCAGCGTCGCCGCCGCAACGACGCCAGGCCTATGGCAGGCGTCACTAGTGCCGCCCCTGCTCAACGGGGGCAACGCCGCAGCCATAAGGGTGCAGAGCCTGCAGCGGCGGCATCACACTCCGGCAAAACTATTATTGTCGGAGACATTCTCATCCGGCTTGACGGAGGCGAGCCGATCTTGCCACGGGATCGGCATGTCCCAACCATTCCCACCTCCAATCGCTTCGAGCTCCTCCGGCAAGTTCGAGAGGATGGAGCGGAAAAGAGGAAGCCCGCCGTATCGACGGCTAATCAGGGTCCCTTGCAGCGACCCAGGCCTCGAGCTCCCTGGTCTAGGATAGGGGGCAACCCCATTGAGGAGCGTCAGCTCCACCTGAAGAAAATCTGGGTCACCAAGGAGGAGGCCCGAGCTATAAGGCGTGCAAGGGCGGAAGAGCCCTTCTGCATGTCGAATCTGCAACAAATGCGGAGTCCGACAAGCACTGAGGCCTCAACATATCTGAGGTCTACAAATCAGCCCCTACGGGGGAAAAAGCACCGAGGAATCGGCAAGAAGGTGCGGCTGACCTCCCCGTGGGCCAGTTCCACGCACACAGAAGAGGATCGCTCCCCTTAAGCCTCTACATCCCGAGTTTTTGTCTTTGACAGACTAGGGATGCCGCCCAAGCCGGATCAACAACCATCCAGAAAGAAGCGGGTGGTTCAGGTGACCAATGATACTGTCAAAGTGTTCACCTGTTACGCCACCTCCGGCGACAAGTAGCCAGAGGACATTTCGGGCGACCCGAACCAGCCTCTTCAATTCTCGAGGAGGTCAACGTCCGGGTCTCGGGGCCTGGCACAAACACAACATGCGCCGGCTGTTGGTATGTCTTAGCCCGAGTTAGTACGGCAAGAAGAGCGCCTGGAAGACGTCCATAGTGTCGACGGGGACAGCCATCCCTGGCACGGGGAAGATCTGGGGGAAGAAACGCACACTCCCGCATTGGAATAGCTCCGACGCGAGAACCAAGAACTAAAAAACCCCTTTCAGGCGCTATTGCGTGAGAAGGAGGTTCTCGTCCCACCTCAGGCGACACCCACTAGAGTGGATCATCAGCCTGCCCCCATTCCGGTCGCGGCCAATACCTCCATCACCGCTGCAAAATTGCCTTTGGCAGTGGACTTCGAAGTCCCGCAGCATGAAGTCAATGCGTGGTTGTCTGCTACTCCTGTTATAGAAAGCCTTATGGTGCAGAGGCAAATGATCGAGCGCATCGTGGAGGCGAAGTTCGCTCAACATGGTGAGGGTGTGGCTACCGTTGATTTGTACAGCGTGCCTTATCCCCTCCACCATCAATTCAAGAAGCTTCCACCGGATTGCCCAAAGGCCCCGAAGCTTCAGAAGTTCAACGGGCATGGCTCTCCACATGAACACCTGGCCTATTACATGACGGCCATGGGTGAATTAGCGTTGGAAGAGCTGCGGTACTTCGCCACGTCATTGACAGGCACCGCCTTCCAGTGGTACTCCAGGCTTAAGCCCAATTCTGTAGCTGATTGGGCTGATATGCAAAAGAAGTTCGTCGACCGTTTCCAGATGGTTGAACGCAAAATCTCCCTAGCAGAGCTCTGTGCTCTTCGGCAGAAGAAAGGTGAAACAACGTTGGACTTCATCAAGCGATGGAGGGACGTCAGCATGCGCTGCGATAATCCTCCGACGTCTGAGGACGCAATCACCATCTGCCGCAGGGGTCTCTCGGTAGAAGTCAGTGAAAAGCTTCTGAGTTTAAACATCAGAAGTTTTGACCAGCTTAACACAGTGGTGGCAGAGATTGAGATGTTCTTCGCTGATCACCCGACACAAGCCTCTGCAAAAGGCAAATCCTCCAAAGACCGTCTGACTAGTGGTAAATGCTGTAGACTTCTCCCCGACGAATGGAGACAAGGGGGAAGGAAAATCCAAAGGCAATGGCAAGAAGCCTGACGCCAAGGCAAGCGCGTCTTGGTTGGCGGAGAACATGAAGACGCCTTATTCCTTCAGGAAAGAGCATACTAAAATGCTCTTTGATCTCTGCATGAAAGAGCAGCTCATCACCCTACCGGATCCGCGGAAGCCCTCAGAGGTGGACAAAACAGATGATCCTACCTATTGTGTGTATCACCGAAGGTTGGGTCATACCATCGGGGACTGTTATGTCTTCAAGAATATAGCAGAAAAGCTCATTCAAAAGGGCTTGGTAAATATGTTGGGCCATGCAGTCGACCCACCATAGCCTCATGCTTGGAATCGATCGAACCGATCGGCTAATGTGGTCTACATGGTGGCGATGGCTTCAAGCTCCAATGCCTCAGAAGCTGGGCCTTCCACTCAGCAGTCCAATATTGGCCGCGAGGCCGCCACCTCCTCATTCCCCGAATGTCTAGCATTGCGGAGGACTATTCGGAAAATCCGGGGAGAAATCCGACAGTTGTAGTTAGAACAGAGGCGCCTGCTGCAGTTCTTAGAGAGCATTGACCAACAGTTGTCCACCTTCCCCTTTGGTCCATTTGCCAGGGGGTTAGCTCCAGCCCATATACGGGAGACGGATGTATCACCTACCGGCCGGGCTCCGCTTAGGGGCTAACTCTCTGAAGAGTCGCCTGCTGCAGTTCTTAGAGAGCATTGACCAATAGTTGCCCACCTTCCCCTTTGGTCCATTTGCCAGGGGGTTAGCTCCGGCCCACATACGGGAGACGGATGTATCACCTACCGGTCGGGCTCCGCTCAGGTGCTAGCTCTCTGAAGAGTCCTCAGACTCATCTGAAGACGAGGAGGGCTCACCGGAAGGTGAGGAGGCTCCACTTCAAGTCGAGCTGCCAGAAAAGCTATACTCATTCCCTTGCGAGAAGACTCCAAACATCTTATTCGCATGCCAGCGAGCGGGACTGATAAGCCCGTCACCCATGGAGCAGACACCAGGTGCTGCTTTCCATCAGGGCTATTGCCCGTATCATGAAGTTGTTGGCCATATCATCCACAACTGTGAGCCGTTCAAGGACATTGCTGAAGACTTAATCAGGCAAGGAAAGGTTAAAATGGGTGAATTCCTGGTCGACCCACCGCAGCCGCATGTACAGGAGAGTTTTCATTTCTCCGTCAATGTCATACATGCTTCAGCAGCTTTCCAGTTCCAGGAGCCACAGGAGGAGGGAGTCAGTTCCCAGGGAGTCAGTTCTCAGCCACCTAAATCCACACTGTGGTACCCAGGGTGGCGACCATCTCATCAGTGTTCTTTCCCCAAGGAGGACACTGAGAAGATTTTTGACAAGCTCCTGGAAGATGGTCGGGTGCTGACGCATGATCCGCTGTCTTACTACAATGAGACGTCCAAGAGTCACCCCCGTTACTGCAAGTACCATGCCAGGGTGTCTCATCCCACTCGGGAATGCCCGGAAGTGCAAGATTGCATTGAAGTCCTCATTCAAAGAGGGGATATCGATGCACATGGGAACTCTATGACAAGAGGCCGCTAAGAAGATTCTCCAGCAAGTTCAACAGGAACGGACTAAGCTGCGTGGGACCAAATCCACCCCTCAACGAGTCCAACTGGACGAGTCTTCAGGTAGCGGCGAACCTCAACCGGACCCCAAAGGCAAGGCTAGGGGCGAGGGGCCTAAGGCCCGGAGCCCGAAAGGCCAAGCCAAGGGGGAAGGTTCCAAACCTCTCCCCAGGCCGAGTCAACCCGGCGTCGTCATAAGGGGAAACCCTCCGTCAGACGACAAAGGCAAGGCGAAGGTGACGGGGCCTCTGGTCAAGACTCCTGTCAAGCCAGCAAACCTGCCAATTGTAGAAAGGCCTCAACAACTCAAGCAAGCCAAGCCATCAGCCCAAGTAAAATTGGTAGAACTACAACGCCCTCAGGGGTCTCACGGTGGATTGGCAGAGTTCCAGGAGTTGCCTCCTGAAATAATCGCTCAGGCAATCAATGCTACCTTCCAGGCTCAGCCGGAGGAGGCCAATTGGACCAAGGTTGTCCCCAGGAAAGGCCGTGGCACTAAAGCTCCTAAAGAGCCAGCCCGGAATAATTCTGGGGGCAAACAAGTCCCACCTCCGAAGCGAAGTCCACTTTCTTCTCAAGAGGCGGCACGCCAAAAGAAGCAAGAGAAGAACCGTAGAAAGAATTTGAAGAGGAGATTGAAGAAACAAGCTGAGCAAGCAGCTGCTATGGAGGCCCCTAAGGAGCCAACTCCTCTACAAAGACTTCAAAAGCTCATAGACGAGCTAGAGGAGTACACTCCCCCTCGTCCCACCAGGGTCGTCACTTTGGACGAATACATTCCTTGGGATAAGCTTGGGCAAAAAGCCCGACTTCTTCAATGGCTCCGAGATATGGCTCACCGTCTTGAAGAAGGTGAAGACTTCCCAATCCCGGAGGAGCTCTCCTTATTCTACAAAGATGAGGAGCTCACTGTTGAGATGCTCGAAGAAATACTGCAAGAGCTCTCCTACAACATGGTGGCGATCCCGCCGCCCGACAACATTTATTCTCCCGTAGCTGATAGCACTGGAGGCAAGGCTCCTTTGGCAACATATCAACGTCGCTCGGCAAGAAATGACTGGGGACGTGGCCGAGGTCGTAGCCGAGGACGTGGACGGGAAGGTCCTCTGACTCTCGATCGGGTCATAATATTCAGAGGGGAAAAGCCGGGTCCTGTCCCAAAAACCCAAGTTCGGGGAATCCCTTTTATCCTCAGCCCCTCAGAGGGTTCAGGCCCCGTCTCAGCGGCTAAACCGGGTGGCGTCCCTTTTACAATCACATCTTCCGATGAAGAAGAGGAGCCAGCCAAGTCGCCAGTGCGCGAGAAGGCGTCAGAGCAGGCCGGCCCCTCCAACAGGGTTGAACCCGCGAGCTCGGCCAGTCCTTCTAATGAAGGCCAGCATGATGAGCCTTTGCCACCTCTGGAGGAATCCTTGGCACCGCTGTTCCAAGAAAATGCGGAAGGCCAGAAGGTGGAGGAGCGCCCTTCTAAGCGAGAGAAGCCTCGCCAGGCGCCGAAGACTCTGGCGGAGATCATCCCGCCATTTGACAAGACCCGTGCTCGGGCGGACCACAAAATCATTCATCATATGAAGCGGTTCCCAACAAATGTCACCATTTGAGAAGCCATTGCCTGGAGCAAGGATCTCAGGGAGGCTCTTGTCAAGATACTCCAAGACCTGGAGGCCTATGAAGCTCATGTTGCAGAGTTGCAGGCCCAGGCATATGAAGCACTCACAGCCAACATCTCCTTCACGGACAAAGACATGTTGTTGTCCTCTCCGTGCCACAATCGCCCCTTATATATGAGGAAGACGATCAATGGGCATGACGTGAGTCGCATCCTGGTCGACGTCGGAGCAGCCGTCAATATCATGCCTCTGAAGACTTTCAAGTCTCTATACTTGGCCCCTTATTTGCAAAAGGTGACCGCGGTCAAGATTTCGGGATTCAATCAGGGTTCCGAGGAGACGCTTGGTCGGGTTGAGGTCGAGTTAGCCTTGGGCAATTTTGTCACCCGAGCAACATTCTATATTATCAACTCCGACACATCATACAAGGTACTGCTTGGAAGGCCATGGCTACATGAAAACTGGGTCGTTCCTTCAACTCTGCACCAGTGCATTAAATATGCCAAGGAAGGGGAGCAACATACGGTCTTCGCAGATCAGGCCCCGTTCCACCCCAATGAGTGTCATTCGGTCGATGCCTCTTTATATTTTGGGAAGCCCACTCTGGCAATCCCTGAGCCTATTAAGGACAAAGGGAAAGAAAAAGTGGACCATGAAGTCGAGGAGGGACAGTTGTTCACTGTCAACCAAGACATGGTAAAGCTGCACAGGCTAAGTCTCCATGCCGCTTCCAAGCCGACTCAGCCGGAGAGGCGTAGTGTTGACTTTGAAGCCAACCTCATCAGCAGAGTCATTGATGGGAGTATCTCCTTACCGCCCAAGTGCCTTCAACTCTCGTCCCAACGGGAAGAGTATGAGGTGGAGCAGTTGAAGACCTTCATAGTCTCCTATCAACGGAGAAGAAGACGTAACAAGGGCAAAGGGGACAAGCCGATCATCTTTTACAAAGGTGATTTAGTCCCACCGTGCCCTCCTGAAGATGACTTCGGCTGGGATACTCCCGCCGATGTGGCGCCAGAGCCAGTCCAGGAGATGGACGATATGCCCAAATACATCAAAGAAATGTGTAAAAAGCAGCACATCCCGCAGGCTCTCAACCCTGCGCGAGCAGCATATTTCCACCAGCTATGGAATCCTCCGCAAGTCCGTGGGCAGCCTCCCTTCTCCCGCAAAGACACGCGGGGGCTTGGCTATGACCAGGAAAGGGACTTCGAAGTCCACTTTGCAGTCAACACCATAGGGCTACTATCTCCCCCTCAAGGGAAAATTGAAGTTGAGCCCGGGATCGGCAACTCTGTAAGGGAGTCCGGTGAGGCATCAACGTCACCCGCAATGCAAGTCAACAGTGACAACCCCTCAGAGGGAGGGGCAGCCCAGTCTGCTAACCATCAATAAGATGAAGCAAGTCCCTCGACTTCAAGCCACGAGCAAGAGTGCTTCGAAAAATTTGAAGTCTATGAGGCAAACACAGACGACGAGGGAGACTTCGTCGACCTCCAACCAGCTCCACCGGAGCTTGAAGACGGTGGTCAGGCAACTGTGGACGAGTTGATCGAGATCAATCTCGGAAGCAAAAGTGACTATCGTCCCACTTTCATAAGTGCTCTCCTCAGCGAGAAGAAAGGCAGTCGTATCGGCAGCTCTTAGAAGAGTTCAGGGATTGTTTCGCCTGGACTTACAAAGAAATGCCCGGGCTCGATCCTCTGTGGCTGAACATGAGCTGGCAATACTTTCAACAGTCAAGCAGTCAAGCAAGCTCAAAGGCGTATGCGCCACGAGCTGGAGCTAAAGGTCAATGCTGAGGTTGACAAGATGCTCAACGTGGACTTCATAGAGCCTTGCATGTACCCTGTGTGGCTCGCCAATATAGTCCCTGTCAAGAAGAAGAATGGCCAAGTCCGAGTCTGCATCGACTTCAGGGATCTGAACAAAGCATGTCCGAAGGACGACTTCCCTGTCCCAATCACCGAGACAATGGTGGATATGACCACAGGTCACGAAGCCTTGTCTTTCATGGACGGGTCGTCGGGCTATAATCAAATCCGCATGGCAGTCAAAGACAAAGACCATACGGCCTTCCGGTCTCCTAAGGGAATCTTCAACTATAAAAGGATGTCGTTTGGCCTAAAGAACGCCGGTGCAACCTATCAAAGGGCAATGACCAAGATCTTCGACGAGATGCTACATGACCTTGTCGAATGCTATGTCGATGACCTAGTCGTCAAGACAAAGAAGCGAGAGGATCATCTGGTCGACCTGCGTCGAGTCTTTAAAAGGCTTCGACAATTTCAACTCAAGATGAACCCAATGAAGTGCGCCTTCGGCGTCTCCAGCGGCAAGTTCCTTGGCTTCATCGTCAGGTACCGAGGCATAGAAATCGACCCTGATAAAATCAAGGCCATAAGGGGACTGCCTCCGCCCAAAAACTTGACAGAGCTCAGATCTCTTCAAGGAAGACTCGCCTATATTAGGCGATTTATTTCTAACTCTTCTGGAAGATGCCTACCTTTCGGCAAATTGATGAAGAAAGGAGCACCTTCATATGGGACGAAGACTGTCAGAAGGCCTTCGAGCAAATCAAGGAGTATCTGCTGACTCCTCCTGTCTTAGGGGCACCTGTCAGAGGGAAGCCCCTTATCTATATATTGCTGCCATGGATGCCTCTTTGGGGGCTCTCTAGCCCAGATCAATGAAGAGAGCAAGGAGCAGCCGTTGTACTACCTCAGCCGAAGCTGATCGGGCCTGAGCACCGGTACGCTCCTATGGAAAAGGTGTGCCTAGCTCTGGTATTTGCTGTCAAGAAGCTAAGGCACTACCTCCTAGCTCACCGGCTGGAGCTCATCTCAAAGTGTGATCCCCTCAAGTTCTGCTCAGTCAGCCCGTCCTCTCTGATAGGCTCTGCAAGTGGGTGCTTATCCTCATGGAGTTTGACATCACCTTCGTCCCACGCAAGGCGATCAAGGGACAAGGAATGGCGGAGTTCTTAGCAGCGCACCCTGTGCCGAAAGATTCGCCGCTCAACTTCGAGCTACCCGATGAAGAGGTGTTAGTGCCTTCTCAAGAAACTGGGGAGCATTCTGAAAAAGCCCCACCACAGATGGAGCCGGGTGTCCTCACCCTCGACCTTCCACACTGGGAGTTATATTTTGATGGTGCCTCCCGGACAATCAAAAGGGCCGGCGGCCTCACAGACTATGTCTCGAGCGCGGGGGTAGTCTTTGTATCTCCGTAATGCGGGATTCTCCACAACTCTTGCGCTCTTATGAAGTCGCTGACCAATAATAAGGCCGAATATGAAGCATTAATTATTCGGCTTCAATTGGCACTGGAGATGGACATCAAGTGCATCAAAGTGTACGGGGATTCCCAGCTCGTCATTCGACAAGTCCTGGGCGTCTATGACGTCCGGAAGAAGGAGCTCATGCCCTATTATGCAGCCGTCATGAGGCTCAAAGAAAAGTTTTACCTATTTGAAATAGGCCATGTCCCTAGAGGCAACAACTCCCAGGCTGATGCTCTTGCAAAGTTGGCAGCGGCCTTAAAACTCCCGCCTGAGGGAGAATTGAATATCACTGTCAGACACCGAAGGCTCATGCCAAGTGTGCTCGACGAAGAATCCGGCCTCACTGTCTACGAGGTCGACAACATTCAAGAGGAGAATGCTCCCGAGAAGAGATTGGCGTGAGCCGATCATAAAGATAAAGAACGACTGGCTTCCTCCTGATCGGGCTCAGAGGGTGCAACTGCTACGCAGGGCGACATCCTACCAGCTGATTGACGGTCTGCTCTTCAGGCTCGTCCATGAAAAGGACCGATCGGTCCTCCTACGCTGCCTTTCATCCAAGGAAGCAAAGACCGTGATGTAGGAGGTCCACTCCGGATTGTGCGGGGCTCATCAAGCAGGAGCTAAGATGAAGAGCAACATCAAGCTCAAGGGTTCTATTGGCCCACTATATACGAAGATTGCAACCAATATGCTCGTACATGCCACCAATGCCAAGCATTTGGACTGGTGCCTCGAAGGCCGCCCAACCCACTCCATCCAACTGCACCTACTTGGCCGTTCGCGGAGTGGGGCATGGACATTGTGGGACCATTCCCGCCGTCATCTCAAGGGCACAAGTTCATACTAGCTGCCACTGATTACTTCTCCAGATGAGCAGAAGCCGTCCCGCTACGGGAAGTTACAGGGGAGATAGTTGCCCGATTCGTGAGGCACTACATCATATACAGATTCGGCACCCCCAGTCGGATTATATCTGACAATGGCACGCCATTCAAAAACAAGACTGTTTACACTTTGGCGGCCAAGTTCCATATTGACTAGAGGACGTCATCAGTCTACAACCCTCAAGCCAACGGGTTGGCCGAGGCCTTCAACAAGACCCTTTGTAAGCTGCTGTCCAAGATAGTAGGTGGCCGCAAACGGGATTGGGGCGAGAAGGTCCACGAAGCCCTATGGGCCTATCGGACTATTTATAAAACCCCCACGGGTTGTTCCCCATTCTCCTTGGTCTATGGAGCCGAAGCGGTGGTCCTTGTGGAAATTGAGCTGGTGTCTTACCGCGTTGCTGTGCACGCCGGATTGCTAGGCCAAGACCAGTCCGAGATAGAAAGGAGGCTTGAAGAGTTGTCCAACCTTGAAGGTGAAAGACTCAAAGCCTACAAGCACTTACAAGTGTATCAAGCCCGCATGACACGTGCCTATGATAAGCTTGTCAGGCAAAGGGCGTTCAAGAAAGGCGACCTCGTCATGGTTAAGGAAAATGATGTTCTCGCGGAAAAATCCAGCGGCAAACTCCAGCCTAATTGGCGGGGACCTTATGTCATCCAGAAAGTCTACGAAGGAGGGGCCTATACGGTCCTTGACCACAAGGGGGACAATCCCTTCCCTCCTCTCAATGGCAAACATATGAAGCTCTACCATGCGCCACCGCAGGAGTTTCTACGACAGTCCCCACAGGACATTACCTCTCCTCAGTGAAGGTTCAAAAAAAAAGGGGGGGTTAAAAATACTGATACCCCGGCGGACTCAGTCGACCTTCAACGGTTGGCTGAGGGCAAAAAGGCCATAGACCCGGTCGAGGTGAAAACCCGAAAGGGCACCTCGGACAAAAATGGGCAACCCCTCAGTGTGAAAACCAGAAAGGGCGTACCGGAAAAAGCTAAAGGGGGCCAGCCTCGGCGAAAACCCGAAAGGGCGGTGAGGTTGGTAATGTGAAAAAAAAGAAAAAATCCTCTCTCTGCTTATTCTATGGGTGGCTCCAAGTCAATGACTCCACCCCATCATGGCCAAAATATCATATTGAAGCCATGGCTACGCCTTAGAGGCCATCCTGTGACACCTAGTCTCACCGGCGTTCTGACGTTGTCAGACTCTGTCCCATCGGGATTACTCATGTCTTGAACTTCCTGAGTTCGGATCCCGTGCCTCTCCGGGCTATCCAATCTGTCCTTCATATGTCACATCGGGTTCGGCCTATGCACGCCCCTTTCGGGCTACCGACCGATTTCGCCTATCGGCTTCCGGGTTTAGCTCGTATGTCTCTCTCAAACAATTAAACACATTTACCCTTTTGCCCCACTGGGTTCGGCCTCAGTATGCCCTCGCGGGCTGCCAACCCATCATGCCTTCCGGCTCATTTCACCTTCCTGGGTTTGGCCTCAGTATGCCCTCGCGGGCTGCCAACTCATCATGCTTCCGGCACATTTCACCTTCTAGGGATTGGCCTCAGTATGCTCTCTCGGGCTGCCAACTCATCATGCCTTTCGACTCACTTTGCCTTCTTGGGATTGGTCTCAGTATGCCCTCTCGGGCTGCCAACTCATCTTGCCTTTCGGCTCATTTTACCTTCCTGGGATTTGGTCTCAGTATGCCCTCTTGGGCTACCAACCCATCCTGCCTTTCGGCTCATTTCACCCTCTAGTGATTAGCCTCAGTACGCCCTCTCGGGCTGCCAACCTACCTCGCCTTTCGGCTCCTTTTGCGTTCTTGGGACTGGCCTCAACATGCCCTCTCGGGTTGCCAACCCATCATGCCTTCTAGCACATGTCCCACCGGGTCTGGCCTCAGCATGCCCTCTCGGGCTGCCAACCCATCTCGTCTATCGGCTTTCGGGTTTGACTCTTACGTCCCATTAGGACTGTCAAACCTATCTTTGTATCACCAGGTCTGGCCTCAGCATGCCCTCTCGGGCTGCCAACCCATCTCACCTATCAGCTTTCGGGATTTGACTCTCACATCCCATTAGGGCGGTCAAATCCGTCATTTCATTCTTCTGGGTCTGACCTCTGCATGCCCCTTCCGGGCTGTCAACCCATCTCACCTCTTGGCCTTAGACTTGACTCATATATCCCACCGGGATCGCCAAGTCTATTCCTTTGTCCCCACGGGCATGGCCTCTGCATGCCCTCGTCGGGCTGCCAACCCTATTTGCCTATCGGCTCACGGATTTGACTCATACGTCCCACCTGGGCTGTCAAATCCCTTCCTTTCATCCTTTCGGGTCTAGCCTATGCATGCCCCTTTCGGGCTGCCAACCCATCCCGCCTATCGACCTCCAGGTTTAACCCGCATGTCCCTTTCGGACGGTTAAACTTACTCCTTTGCTATCCCAACCGGGCTTGGGACATGCACACCCCTTTCGGGTTGCCAACCCGTTCAACCTTCGGTTTTTGGATTTGGCTAATTGTGTCACAATAGGGCAGTCAAATCCACCCATTTGTCCCACCTACGCGGCACACATGTCCCTATGGGAGTGCCACTTTCTCCTTGTCTTCTGGCATTATAGGTTTAAAAAAAAGAAAAAAATGGGGTTAAAAATATTGATGCCCCAGCGGACTTGGTTGTTTCTGTTAGAAGAGCAGTCAAGGGCAAAAAGGCTTTAACCCGGCTAAGGTGAAAACCCGAAAGGGCGTCTTAGGCAAAAATGGGTACCCCTCAGTGTGAAAACCCGCAAGGGCGCACTAGAAAAAGCTAAAGGGGGTCAGCCTCGGCGAAAACCCGAAAGGGCGGTGAGGTTGGTAAAGTGAAAAAAAAAAGAAAAAAAAGAAAATGCTTATCAAGCATCAGACTCGCTCCTCCTCAGCTCAGCAAGGCGAGTCTCACTCGGAAGAGCTTCCTCTTGGAGCCCCTCAAGCCTACGGGGAAGAGTCTACATCGGCACGCGCAAGACTGCGCTCCTCGATTTCTTGGACCTCTCGCAAAAGCTCCTGGAGCCCCCCCTCAAGTCTATGGCAGAATCTAGATCGGCGCGCGCAAGACTGCGCTCCTCCTTGGTCTCCTGGACCTCTTGCAAGAGTTCCTCCACTCTTCAGGAGGCCATCTACTCGCGCTCGTAAGTGGCCTTGACTTGGGAGCCCACCTCAGCCTGGGCTCTCCGAAGCCTGCAAAGTTGCTCCTCCTCCTGCTGAATCATCAGCAGAGTCCTCCGCCTCCGCTCCTAAATAGCGCGAAGGTGGGCGAACTCTTCCCATAAAGACGCAAGCTCAGTCATCCAGGCGTCCCGAGGGAGATCAAATGTATGCATCTGGCAATGCTACACTAAGTTGAGGACCATTCGGCCACTCCATCCCAAGGGCCGGGAAACTCCAAAGCGGCTATGAAGCCTCACCAGCTAAAGCCAAGAAAGGAGACATGATCCGATGAGTGCCCTTTCGAAGCAAAATGAAATGTACAGAATTTTGATGTACAAGTCATGATGCCTTTACCAAGGGTGGCACTGCATTCGAGTTTGTGCTGGATGGTATCTGCCTCAGCCCGGGTACGGCCGACATCAACCCAGACCAACATGCCCTAAGGGCTGGTCTATGTCAACTCTGGCTATCACGAGTCAACGATTAGCCAGCTTCAACATTCGGCGACATACCTCAACGGTCAGTCGACACATCTTCAATGATACCTCAGTGGTCAGCTGACATATCTTCAATGATACCCCAGTGGTCAGCCGACACAACGACTTTTGGCCAACACACCCCCAAGGGTCGGCCAATGTCAGTTTCCAGCTATCACAGCTCAACAGTCAATCAACGACGACTTAGACGGATGTGTCTCTCCGAGACAGGCCTACATCAACTCTAGGCTAACAAGTCTCTCAGAAGCAGGCCTACATCAAATCCGGGCCAATAAGTCTCTCAGAAGTAGGCCCCCATCAACTTCGGGCTAACAAGTCTCTCAGAAGCAAGCCCCCATCAACTCTAGGCCAACAAGTCTCTCAGAAGCAGGCCCATAAAATCCGGGCCAACAAGTCTCTCAGAAGCAGGCCCCCATCAACTTCGGGCTAACAAGTCTCTTAGAAGCAAGCCCCCATCAACTCTAGGCCAACAAGTCTCTCAGAAGCAGGCCTACATAACCTCCGGGACAACAAGCCTCTCCGAGGCAAGCCAGCATCTACCCTCAGCTTTCTGGAAAGCAACGAAGCAGTAAGGTGCAGCTCTACAGAGGGCACGGACCGTCCGCCTCCGCCCCAGCTTTGATGAACGTTCCGTGGGGGGCATTTGTTGGAAGTAAATTTTGTATGCAAAAAAAACCCCGCCGGGATGAAAAGAACCCGTCCGGGGTCGGGGGGACCCGTCCGGGGTCGCCCGGCCCCGAGCGGGTTGGCGCGCAGGCAGGCAGGGCCTCCCGGGGCCGCGCGGCCCCCGAGGTGACCTTCCCGGGGTCAAACCACCCCGAGCAGGACTTGCCCGGGGTCGTTTGACCCCGGAGGGACCTACCCGGGGTCGATCCACCCCGGGCAGGCCTGCCCGGGGTCAGACGACCCCCGGGGGACCTGCCCGGGGTCAATCCACCCCGGGCAGGTCTTGCCCGGGGTCATTTGACCCCGGACGGGTCCGGGGGGGCCTCCCACCCCGGGCAGCCTCCATCTCCCGCGCACGAAAATCAAGGAAAAGACCTCCCCGGGGTCATTTCCATCCCGTTTAACCCGTACGGGTCCAAACGACCCCGGGGAGGTTCCCACTTCTATAGATAGACCCCCAGGGGTCCAGAAGGAAGGGAGACACAATCTACAGCCTACGGAGCACACTCGGAGCGCTTTGTTCGTTTGTTTTGGCCCGCGAGGGGTAAGTCCCCGGGTGTGACGACCCAAGATCCGGATACCGAGAGAAACCTTCCAGCCCCAGGCTGGGTAATTGGAGTCACAGTCCACAGGTCACACACGGCCCACGCGAAAAGCACAGAAGCACGATTGCCAAGGCAGCTCACAAGCCGCCGCGCCGATTCCCCATCCCTAGGGAAAAGCGGAAAACCTCCAGCTCCAGGCTGGATGACTGGACTCGCAGTACAAGGCCAAACACATGGCCCACTCGGGAATCATCTTCCAAGGAAAACTCACGACATGCGGCGGAGACCCCACCGCACTCACACCGATACACGGTGACTCAATCTAGCGTAACACAAGAGCCCGGAACACATGAGGTCACCCGGACCCACCACACCTACGAGCACGCTAATCGAGATATCACGTTACCTCCAGACACCCCAGAAACACGGACACAGAACTCACGGGGTGTCCGGGACACTCACGAGGCCGATGGTCAACCACTGGGTCACAACCGGGCCGACTGGAGACCAACACAACGAGAACCCGACATCGCGAACATGGAAATCTCCTAGCGGTCTAACCTTAAACCGCCACAAGGCCTAGCGGTTTAACCTTGGACCACCAAGGATAGTCTAGCGGTTTAACATTGGACCGCTACACACAGGAACCACGGACCCATAGCGGTCTACCCTTGGACCGCCAACGGCCTATTACTGCACTGCCAACGGCCTATTACTGTCCACCTCTGGGCCGCCAAACCCTCGGAACACACGAAGCTCAAGCGGTCTTAGCGGTCGAACCCTGGACCGCCAAGGACCCTGGCGGTCTATCGTGTGACCGCCAGCCTTGAACCGACACAGGAAGACCCCTAGCGGTCTACCCTTGGTCCGCTTGGCGCCCCTAGCGGTCTCTGGAATGACCGCTAAGGCGTCCCGAACCCGAAACGGCGGGAAGCGCCCCAAAAACCCGATCCACGTCCCAATCACCCCCGGGTGATGGGGAAACAAAGGGGAATCCATCCCCAAGCCTCCTAGCATGCATCTATGCCCTTAGATCGGTCAAAAACCTCACGAAACGGGAGATCCAGCTCACACCCCAAAATCATGTTTTTTTTCCGAAATGCTCAAATAAGCCCGCTCGGCTCACCACAGCCTACAGAACTCGCGGGAAAGGAAGTGCACGAGCTGGGGGTCCATCTCCCTACCTCCACCGAAGATTTGACGCGCCGTGGACGCCGATCCACGAAGAAAACGTCACAAAACGCCGCCGATATCCCACGCTCACGAACCGGCTTCACCTCGCCACCACGCCTCAATCCTCGCCCCGTCCACGCCTCTCCTCGCCCCACAAGCACCGCCACCTCGCCCTCATTCATCTCCGTCGGCCGCCCGGAGAGAAGAGAGGGGGAGAGGAGAGAACATGAGAGAGGAGAGAGGGAATGGTCTCAGCAGTGGTGAGCTACTCCGTGAGATATCGTGCCGAGGTTTCTGACCCTAGGGTTAGGGCAATTGACAGCGTGGAGCCGTTTGGTGCAACAGTCTTGACCCCGAGTCTTGTGACTCAAGGACCGTTGGATTTAGTAAGTCTAGAGGACTGTCCATAGTCCAGTGGCTCGACGCCACTTGGTTCTTCTCGACTTTCGCACAGGGTGCGTGCGTGTTTCTCGGAGTTTTCTCTTCAGAGAGTGGTCACATCAGTGACTCCCCACTAGTCGTAGCCTTCCGACATGCGTGTGGTCCCACCAGGGAGTGGTGGCGAGGCTTTACCCGAGAGAGACGGCTTTAGGCTGGTTGCTGTATGGCCTCCTACTGTGGCGGCTCGAGTCCGGGCCGGGAGGAATACCAGCTAGAGGGCCTGACGTAGCGCAGTCAGTCAGTGTGTGCACACGTGGTCGGGGACTTCGGACGCGTGCTGACGAGCACGACCCCGCCTAAACCCTTGTTCTGTGTTATGTGGTTACTTGTACGGTGTCTCAGTCTCCGCCTGGGGCGCCGCAGCGAGACACTTGAGACTGTGGACTAAGTCGTCAGTGGACGCATCCGGCCATGCTTCTGGTGGGCAGGTACTCATGTCACGTGAGCCGTGACTCTCCTATTTCCGGGTTCCGTTTCTCGTCTGCGAGACGTGGCTTTCTGGACTGTCCGGTGTTTCCGAGGTAGTGGCCAGGGTGCCAGTGACTTCACCGATGTTTCGTCGTGCCAGTGTGGGACTGTGCGGTCCCGGTTGGTCGTTCCTGCGTAGGCAGACTTCTGCGGCATGGTTGCCGTGAGTGTTTCCTCGGTAGGTCTGGTGTTAGGGTGGTCCGGTTCCCGATTATGAGATTGGGATTTCTCTTTCTGCTTTACCAGTACAGTAGGAGTAGCTGTAGTGCCGAGTTTTGACCGGCCACTGGTTCGCTGTTCCTGCTGTAGTTGTAGCTGTTTTTCCTTTCCGCTATCGCCGTTGTTCTCGGTTGGGGTTCCGCGGGATCCCTACTGAGCCAGTGACAGGAGGCTCACCCCTGCTTTTCAGGTGCGACGGTTCTTCCTCGAGATTCGAGGGTGTTGTGCGGAGGTTCTTAGTTGCCAGCTCGCCGGGCCGAGTGTTCACTTGGCATGTGGTACGTTTTACTGCTTTAAACTGTACTTTCTGTTGGACTGGACTCTGCTGTTGTAGTTGTTTATTTATTTCTGTTAATTGTTGAATTGTCCTACTTTATTTCCTATTTCTTTGTACCTCCACACTCCTTTTAGCCCTTCCGAGCCCTCCCGGCTCGTAGGCGGCGGGTCAGGATTCGAATGGTATCGGGTTCTTCCTGGTATCCGGATCTTGGGTTGTTACACCGGGTCTTGTGTATATGCCCCTATGAGGGTATTTTTTGTAATTTCGCCCCTAAGCGGGCTGTATTGTTGTTTCTAAATCTCGGGGCGACTATGTCATAGAATTCTGCCCCAAGAATGGGAGAATTACTTAAAAGTCCTTCCCGGGATCCAAGAAACATAAATGTCCTGTAAATTACAGTTTTACCCTGCAACTTTTGTAATTGGGGCTACGCCCCTATCTCCCGCGTTAGTGCGGACTTTTGTACAGTCGACAACTCGCCGACAACCCTTGTACTCATTCGGACTATAAAAGCACTCCGCATATTTTATGTATGTCCTCGGGGAAAAATTATAAGAAAACCCCCGGCTTTCACAAAATTACATATATACCCCTCCTTCGGCCAAGTTGACAGTTATGTGTCTTCTACGAAGTCCCTTGTCGTTCTTTCGGTCTGGAAATATTGTCAGCTCAGTCCGACACTCGGGTGTTACCTCAAACCTAGGTCTATGTAGGGCATGGTAAAATTACCAAAATACCCCTGCGACCTAAAAAAGGCCTACCAGCCCCCGTAACCCTCCAGAAAGAGCCTCACCGCCTTGAGAAGTCAGGAACCCGATCCTACCTCCGTTCCAGCTCAAAAATTTCAGAAGTGCCCCTGGCCTGGTAAAATTACCAAAATACCCCTGGGTTGGTAAAATTACCAAAATACCCTCGGGGTCCAGAAAAACTCCCCTCTACTTCAAAAATGCCTATGGCTTCCGCATATTTGCGCTTTCATTCCTAAAAGTTAGGGTTTTGCTCAAACCTAGCCTTAACTCAATTGTTTCTGTTGGTCGGTGGTGAGTGAACGGACATCGTGAGCTCTTCAAGAGAGTTTGCCCTCAACATCAGAATCTCTGTAGAAGACTTTGGGGATTTCTTTAACAGTCAAACAAAGGTGTTCGGACGTTAGGCCGATGTAAATCAACACTAACTACGGTCAGTGGGGAGAGGTCCAGCACTCGAACCCAAATCGTCTGTTACGATGCGCACCCACGGAATCACCCTCTACTCATAGGGGGGGATGTTTCTTTTCAAAAAGAGCAAAAATCTATACCTTTATCTACGATAAAAAGATTCAGATTTTTTCCGTGTCTTACAAGCCCGAAGTGGAACAATACCGAAAATTGGCGGATCAAGAAATAAGTTGGTGTTCAACACCGATTTGGTACTAAAGCATGAGTTGGATCCCATGCATAGATGGCTTGATGTCAGGCAGACATGTTTGGAGCCTTAAGAGGTTTAAAAACTGACGGGTTTAGGACAGACTCCACTAACAGCGTGTTGAAATTGGAAAGGGAAAAGACAGAGGTCCCTCTTGAATCTGCCTTCTTGGCTCTGCTAGTGGTTTTACTTCGTCTTCTTTTCTTCAAGCTTGTATTTTTGTCTTCACTTAGAGCTTTGCTTAGATCCTTCTTCCCGGACTGGTCTTTCTGGCTTTGCCTGGGACTTGGCTTGGAGCCTTCTACTTTGGACTTCTGATCGGGCTGTTGCTTGCCAGAGTTACCTTGCTTGAGATTTCACCTGAGATTTTGCTCGAAGCATTATTTAGTGCTTTGCCCCTACCTCTTCTTAGAGTTTTCTTTGCCAAATACGCCCTCTTGACTTTCTAAGGTGGCAGCCTGATACTTCATCAATTTTCTCTTCCTAGTTCCCTTTTCTTATCTATTCTTCTTCCTTTTCTGCCTCATGTCATGTCTTGAGGGAAAGGAGAATCTATTTTGGGACTGATTGGAACATGCCCCCAGGGTTGAAATTCCTGTCTCAAGTTCTTGCCTTAGAAGACTTAGATTGTTTGAGGCCTCCTCCTCGGTTACCCATATTTATTTGATAAATAGTTGCTTCACAAAATCGCCCCCTCGCCTGCGCTTAAGGGCTTTGACTTTTTTGCGTGAGGCTTGGATGTCAGCTTCTTTCATTTTCGCCTTTCACTTGATGTAGACGACAATAGGATTGCCCCCTTGCCCAGACTTAGAGGCTTTGACTTTCCACCAGTGCCTTGGCTTCAGAACGAAGCTTAGGCATAGGCTTCTTTCATCTCTGCCTCAGCTTGATGTATTCGGCAAAGTATTGTTTTGAGATCGGCTCGCCTCTATCTAGCCAGTTGTGTTCTTCTTCTTTTTGGTTTGCTTTTCGTCAAGGACTAATCTTGCCAACCTTAGATATAGCCATAACAAATTTTCTTCCAGGGCGGCGACATTGCCCCGGCTAGCAGGAACAACATATGGATTTTGTTGGCACTTAGTCTTCAACAGGAAGCCTTCACTTGGGCGTACCGAGCAGCAGCGACCACGATTGGGGTGACGTTGTCCCCTATTAGTAATTGCAACTTGGACATGTATTGTGTTGTCATTTGGCCTTTGACAAGAAGTTTTAACCTTGATGTCCCCATCGGCAGCAGCCACGGCCGGAATGGCATCCCCCCTGCTAGTAGGAGCAACTTTAGATACATATTGTCATTTGGCCTTTGAAAGGGACCGCTTAACCTTGACGCCCCCGACAGCTTTAACCTTGATGCCCCCAGTAGCTTTAACTTTGATGCCCCCGGCAGCAGCTTCAACGGTAAGAATCCTTTGAAAATTTTGCAAGAGTGTGAAGGAGTCACAACTTTTGTCGAGGCAAGGCTATTCTTCGACAGAGAAATGAAAGGCAGGAAAAGTCCCACCGGGCTTGCCAGTTTGTTTACATGCGATAAATAAATAAAAATGCGGACACACTGATGATGAATTAAAATTTGGGCGATTTAGGGTATTATCAACATGCTTATTTACATTTCTTTATTTTACGTTTTGGATTTATCAGACGATTTAATATTCGTGTACAGAACTTTTCCCCACCGACCGGAGTCGGTGTTAATTTACATCGGTACAAGTCCGAACACCTTTAATCAACTGTCGAAGAACGCCTTCTGGCTCTATGCATTGTGACATAAATGATCTTGATGATCACCCATTATGGGTACATTCTCTTGCGAAGAAATCTGAAGACTTTATTTCCTTGAACACATATAATTTGAATTACAATCGGTCCTTCAAGACATTTACATATGGTCCCGATTGTGTAATCGGGTCTTCAGGATTACGTCCGGTTGCAACCAGAGCCTTTGAATTTGCTTCAGTCTGCATTTAGATCTTTGAATTTGCTTTCGTCCTGATCGAGTCATTGAATTTACTTTTGTTCCTTGATCGGACGGTTGAACTTGAATTTCATCACGAGAACTGTTAGATCGCCAAGACGATCATTGTCAATCCCTCGGAGTTGCTTCATGGTCATACTCACTCTTTTGACTGTGATTGGACCCTTAAGTTGCCTTGGTGTCCATAAAGGACATTCTTGCCTGAGATGGGGTATATTTATAATTTTCCCTCCATCATGGTATTTTTGTAGTTTTCCCAAACTTTGGGATATACTTGCAATTTCTTACTTTCTCGAAGATAGCCCCGTGACTTCTTAACTTCATAGGCATTCTTGTCATTCTAACTTTTCGGCATATATTTGGCATTTCTTGATTTCTCGGAGATAGCCCCGCCATTTGACTTCTTGGGCATATATGCCATTTCTTGACTTTTTGGAGATAGCCCCGTCACTTCTTGACTTCTTGGGCATATCTACCATTTCTTAACTTTTTGAAGATCGACCCGTCGTTTGACTTCCTGGGCGCTGCTAACTTGCTTTCTTGACCTCTCCGAAATAGCCCTGTCATTTGACTTATTGGGCATTCCTCATCTTGATTTCTCTTGACTTCTCGGAAATAGCCCCGTCATTTGACTTCTTGGGCATATCTACCATTTCTTGACTTTTTGAAGATCAACCCGTCGTTTGACTTCCTGGACGTTGCTGACTTGCTTTCTTGACTTCTCGGAAATAACCCCGTCATTTGACTTTTAGGATATTTCTTGTCTTGATTTCTCTTGACTTTCCAGGGTTCATTTGTAATTTCACCATTTTAAAATTTCCGAAGATGATAGCTCTCGGCCATGAAAAAGATACATGGATTTGGATGGTTAGCCATAAGCCAAACTCAGGAGAGCGCACACCGCTTCAAGGAAGTGGCGTGGTCTTGCTCCACCGAGTGGTGCAAATAGCGTCAACCGGAACAAGAGCATTCTTTGGTGATTTTGAGACAAACCGAGAACTTTGTGCAGTTTCTAGACTGAACAATAACTTTCATGCAACTTTCCCACAAATGTGGTATTTCTGTAATTTTTTTATATTTCAGGGTCTTTTTGCATTTTCCCACCATTGGGGGTATTTTTGTAATTTTTCCGCCATCGGGGTATTTATGAAAATTTTCCACCACCGGGGATATTTCTGAAAATTTTTCGCCACCGGGGGTATTTCTATAATTTTCCACAGCCAGGGAATACTTCTGCAATTTTCCTGACCACCCGGGATATTTCTACAATTTTTTGACCATTGGGGTTATTTCTGTAATTTTTCCACAATCAGGAGTATTTCTGCAATTTCCTAATCACTAAGGGTATTTCTGTAATTTTTTTGACCACCCGAAATATTTCTGCAATTTTTCTGTCATCGGGGGTATTTCTATAATTTACCCGCCATCGAGGGCATTTATGCAATCTCTCTACCCTCAGGGGTATTTCTGTAATTTTTCCTTATCGGGGTATTTTTGCAATTTTTGCCCTTCAAGGAGTTTTTTCTGCAATTTCTATCCTTCAAGTGATTTTTCTGCAATTTCTGAAATTTCTTCATGACCTTATGTTATTTATGAAGTTCATTTGATTTCTCCATTATTTTAGCAATCTTGGTTCACCACAAGGGTAATATCTCTAGTGATAGGGACATATATGCAATATATCCCCTTGTGTTTTTTTTTTTCAACAACAAAGCACAAGCTTTTCTTCTTCTTTTTCTTTTTTTGACTTGGACCTCTTAGAGGCTCACCAAGTCTTTCTCATACGGGAGTTCTCTCCAGTCTCTTCCCTCTTGCCTCCTCTCCTCCCCTCCTTGGAGCTCTAGGCTCCCTTTTATAGGAGGTGGAAGTAGACCGGAGGCTAGGTGGCTCTGGTGGAAGCACCCCCTCCGGTGGAAGTCCAAGGGACAAGGTAACCTTTCCCCTCCCTCCTTCAGTTTTTTTTTGCTATTTTCTTTTTTCTTTTCCTCGGGCGACAACAGAAAATGGAGGGGGGAACCCCCCTCCGGTGGTACAGTGACCAGAGGGGGTTCGAAAATGGAGGGAGGAACCCCCCTCTGGTGGTACAGTGACCAGAGGGGGTTCCCCCTCCGATGCATGAAGACCGGAGGGGGTCCCTCCAGTCAAAACAGTACCGAAGGGGGTTCCTCTTCCAGTTTGACTGGGACCGGAGGGCCCCCCTCCGGTCACACCTGCACCGGAGGACCCCCTCCGGTGCACATGCAACTGGAGGGGGTCCCCCTCCGGTTTGCAAACCACCGGAGGGGGGGCTCCCTCCGGTCTGGTGCAACCGGAGGGGGGTTCCCCCTCCGGCCAAACCTGCACAGGAGGACCCCCTCCGGTGCACATGCAACCGGAGGGGGTCCCCCTCCGGTTTGCAAACCACTGGAGGGGGGGCTCCGTCTTGACTTTTTTTTTTTTTTAGTAACTTTCAGGGTTCAACAGGCGCTCAGCCACTCTAGTCACAATGGTGCTCATGGCACTCGGTCACTCCAGCAACGATGTCCACGGCACTTAACTGCCCCAGTTTCAACGGCCCTCGGTCTCCTCAATCATAGCGGTGCCCATGGTACCCTACTACTCCAATCACAATCGTGCTAACGACACCTAGTCACTCCAGTCACAACGGTGCCTACGGCCCCGACTGCCTCAGTCACAACGGGGACCACGACGCCCAACTGTTCCAATCTCAACGGCACCTAGCCGCTCCAGTCATAGCGGTGCCTGCGCCACCCGATTTCTCCAGTCTCAACAGTGCCCAGTTTCTCCAGTCTCAACAACACTCGATTACTCTAGTCACGGTGGTGCCCACGCCATCTGGCCGCCCTAGTCTCAACAGTGCCCGGCCGCTCCAGTCACAGTCGTGCCCATAGTACCCCAACTTCTCCAGTCACAACGGTGTCTTGCCTCTCCAGTCACAGCCGCACCCGACTGCTCTGCACAAGCTGTGCCCGTTAGTTCTTCACTTGGGTAAGGCACGCGACAACAGACGACAACACCTGGGAAGTGAACGTCAAAGGACTTGTAAGCCCTCTCAATACTGGGTGACCTGTCGTCCCCTATTGAGAATACATTGTGACACCCCTTGAGTGGCATCCTGCCGAGTCACAAGTCCTTTGACGGACATTCTATACAAAAGTGAAAATACCCGCATAGCAACGCAATGACCCGGGGACCGTCACAAATGACGGAATTGTCCCGTGACTTACACACATTTGTAATCAGGCTTTCACTCCCTCATATAACGTCTTTCACGGGATATAGCGATGTAATCCAGTCGGGGAATTGATTCCCATCCTCGCCAGGTGCCAATCTCAACGCCGTCCAGCAGACTGTCATCTGTCTCCCAACTCGGTCCCAACTCCTCTAGCTAGACGGACCCTATACCCGAGCCAGAACCTGCCCGCTCCTTGCCAAGCTAGTGTCAGCTGCTCCATGCCGGAGCCAGAACCTGCCTGCTCCTTGCCGAGCCACTGTCAGCTGCTCCGCACCCGAGCCAGAACCTACCTGCTCCTTGTCGAGCCAATGTTCGCTGCTCCTCCTTTCGAGCCAATGCCTCGTTCTCATAAACCCAAAGTCCGTACCCTCTCCAGTGCCCACACTGAGGCCAGTCTCCCTACTTCTACTCATCCCTATTATGTTGTTGTTGCTCTGTCACTGTTCCATCGACCAAGCCCTCCCGACGTCGCGGCTCCCAGGGTCTCTGACTCTCTTTTTCGACAGTAGAAACGAAGGTGTTCGGATTCAATCCGATGTAAAATAAACACCGATTGCTTGCGGTCGGTGGGGAAAGACGTCTAGCACACGAACCCCCACAATCGCCTCCACTCGTACCAGTGGAACCTTCTTCTCTCCATGTGTCGCACGACATCTCGTGCCCACGTGCCGTGCCCTAGTGGCACTCCTTGGTCAAAACTTGATTCCGTAGGTGGTCGTCGAGAAATCGACTGGCACGCCCGCATTCCATCCAGCTATCCCTAACCCAGTCATATTTCTTTCTTCGCATTTTTCTGTCAACTCCTCGGAATCTCCGCGTGCCAAGTCGACCTATCTCGGCCTTCCGAAAGGCGAGTGTATGTCACACACCGTGGAAATTAAAAATTTTCGCGAGCCGAACAAAGACGTTTCACATTTTCATGACACATCATGGAGTGGGGGACTACTCACCTGATAGACAACAACATCATTGTAGAATCCTAGAAAATAGCTGCAAAGGAAAGCACATATTACTGCTCCAATCACTGCTATCGGCCATAAGATCATGGCAAGACCAGCAAAAGGGACACATACTGTCCCCAAGAATGGCCCTCCCCTACCAATCAGGTCCTCAAAAAGTCGCTGCCACCCTTTCAGCAACATGTAGGGACTCTTGTACAGTGCTAAGATGGTTAACAATGGTACATCTATGATGACAGTGAGTATGCAAACCAGAAAACATCTTGGTAGCTTCGGCAGTCTTCAGCAAGGAACATAAGAGAACACAAAGCCGTGCGATATGAGAATAATATACACAAATCTGTAAAAGTAAAATAATTGAACAAAGCCAATACACTCTGACAGCATGTTGTGTACTAATGAATCTGTTAACAAAATCTAACAAGCAACAAGAGAGCAAAATGATGAAGCCTGCAACAATATAGAATTGAGAAAGTTCCTGAGCTATACCACTCCTCCCCTATCATTGTTGTGGCTCCTTTATTTGCTCTACCCTTAGTTGACAACGAAGCACAGGTATCAAGGGTAGTGTAGGGAAGCCTGGAAGTGTGCATGAGTTACATCTAACCTGGCATAAAATCTGATAAGTGGATAGTCTACCATTTATAGTCTTCCATATGCATGTCCTGAATGTCCTTTTGATTAAAAAGATGTGAGTAAAACGTATCCTGAAAGATTAATCTGACTGAAGGTTTTTGTCTCCATTACTCCAACTTTACATTCTTCAACAGTTGAACCACTCACAAAAGAGTGTGCAAGTTTAAATGAAGCCATGTGGTTTGAACTCGAACCATAAAGATATATCAAGCCCCAGACTGGTCCATAGGGAGTTGGAAATGATCCTTTTGATGGGTTTTGACTTCAACCTTGGGTGAGCATATTTAATATGGAATTGTACGGACATGGAGATCAATTTTTAATAAGTTTTGGATTATCAGGATTGGAGATAGAACATTGATGGACACCTTAGGATTAACGATGAAGTGAAATTATATTCTGCAGATTTTTTAATGAATTTTATGTTTTTTAATCATGCCAAGGGCATTCTTGTCATCTTGCCATGTGTGACCCACTTTTAACAATGCTCTTGTTGTCGAAAGACCTTTAACAATTTTAAAAGATGATTTCTGATTTTTATTGAGTTTCTCTGAATTTTATGATGCTTTACTGAAGTAGGGGCATTTTGGTTACCCCATATCTATGGGCTTAAGAGTTGACTAATTTGAAAAGTTGATTTCTTTGATGTCATAAGAAGAGCATTAAGATTTCATTCCATATTTAATGATATTAATGGTGTTAAATAACGATGGATGTATGATCAATGGTTCATGACTCATGAACATGGAGATATCCAACATTTGGCTTATGGGGCATAAAGGGTGTCAAATATGTTTTGAGGACAACCAGGGGTCATGATGTAGATTTTGGTCTCATAAGTCATGACCAAGTTCTTGATTAAAACATGCACAATGAGCTTATTTATAAAACTGTGTGGAACAATATCTTTAATGGATAAAGGGATGGATAACAAAATCATGGATCCATGAAGATCCAAAGCCAACCCACTAAAGAAAATCGTTATGCCAAATCAATTAAGACACCACCAATTGCCCATCAAAGATCCAACTAAGATCCGATAATTGATAGGTCTTGGGTAGGGATCCATAAACACCATTCTGCTCAATTGCACAACAAATTTAAGATCAAACAAAAAAAATATTCAAAAAGATCAAAATATCAAAACATGATGGTTCCACGGGATTTCCCCTTCATATTACAATAGGTTCTTCAAGTCTTGAAGACCAAAAAAGATAGACTTCTCTGCAACCCCTTCTTGCTGGCTGGTTGGTGGAGTTTATACAGAGTCAAGGAGAGGGCTGGCCAGCCCCTCATTTAGTGCCTGCAGCTCCTCTTCCATACCTTTTTTTCTTGGGAAAATTCATTTCCAGTACAAAATTAGGATCCCTATTTAAGTTTCAGTCCATTGACCAGAAATTTCAATATTTGATCCATTGACCAGAATTTTCTTAATTTCTAGCCCATTCTGTCATCAACCCACATTAGCCTTGTGAAAAACCCCAAAATGGCCCAAAAGACCAGTGATCCTTTCTTCCAATTGGGAATGGATGAAACCAGAGTTCTATCGCTTCGGACATGTGATGAGGTCTTACCCCCTGCCCCTCCTCCGTGATGCCACTGCTGTCGATCTCCATGCTCATGCCCCGTTTGGCTGCACAAGGCGTGCCCTCCCCCTGGATCGAGTTCCAGCAGAAGTGGGGAATGGACCTGTTCACAGCGGTGTGGGCATTCACCTCCTCCTGCAAGCCTGGGAGAACACCCCAACCCTGTGTCTCTCTCAGAAAGTCCTCTGGCAGCACCATCAGGAAGTGCTGGCCTCTACTGGTGCCTGGTGAGGGCCCAGGCAGACCTCTAGCATGCCTAGCTCCTTGGTAACATGGAGTTTGTGAAGCTCATGATGGCCCATCAGAGACGATTCAAGAGACCAAGGGAATGGAAGAAAGAATCTTAGAATTTTACTCTGAAAACTTTGAAGTATCCTTTTTATCGAGGATGGGAACAGCTGAAGGGTATTTTGGGATTTTATCCATCCCAGATGTAACATATGTGATGGCAACATTACCATTTGGACTGGAAGTTAAACCTTCAGCATATCCTGGACATTTCACGTAGCTTACTTTCATCTATGGACCAAAAATTAAATACAAAGCATATATCTGGATCAGAGCTCAACTTTCCATTTTTTTCATTCTATTTCTCCTTTTGTTTGGGCCTTGGTTTTGCCCGGGGTGGGGGTGTTCTCTTCCCACCACCTGCCAGGTGAGGTACAATGGACCTCGCAAGGACCTTTTTAGATATATATTTTTGGTTCCCTTTTTGCCCCCCAAAACCCTGCTGGCAGGGGTTGTGGTTACCTCTGCTCAGTCAGCTTTTTATTGTTCTCTACTTCCCTTATTAGCAACTCCCTCAAGTGGAAGGTGGCGTCAAAGGAGCTGGGGGGGGGGGGGTTGCTCTAGTTTGCTGCAGGTGTTGTCACCTCTTCCCAGATAGCTGTTTAAAGTTTCCTTATTAGCGACTCCCCCAACTGGAAGGGGGTGTCAACGGAGCTGGGGTGGGTAGGTGGATTTGCTATGTTTTGAATAGATCAGCTCGTGGGGGGGTCAAAAGACCAACCACCGGCCATCTTTTCACCATGCCTCCTCTACCTCACCCCCCCTCTTCCCTTGTTATTTTTTTTTCTTCCCCTATCATTGCTGCTATTTTGTCTTGTCTTGAAGCTTGGAGAGGGTGGCTGCTGGCATTCTGCTCATCTTCTTGTGACCTCGAGTTCTGTTCGATCAATATACCTGTTATCATGCTTGCACTTGCATGCTTGACATGTCTGATCATCAGTTAATTTGTTTTGACAGATTCAACTCTGTCAATAACAAAAGTGGTCTCACACAGTCACCAATGAGAAACATTAGTTGAACCTTTGTGCCTCTTTCGTCATTCCTTTCACTCAAATGGTCCACATGCTGCCATGAAAAGCTACCCACTAAGCTCATTTCTTCCTGCCAATCCATAGTCCTTTTCTATTAGCTAGTAAGCTTTCCAGCTTTTCATGTTTCTAAGGGGTGCGCCATCTTCAAGAAAAGAGCTCTCCAGATCCAGATGGCCACAGAGAAAGGACATTTCTCAATGATCAAGTAATTTTTCTTCCATATGACATAAGGAGCATAAGGTTCTAATTGCTTCTAACCACGGATGGCAGTATCGGCCGAAACCGATACGTTTCGACCGAAACGTATCGGTTTCGGCCGACACCGAAACCGAAACGCACCAAGTCACTGTAGCAAGTCCGATACCGAAACCGGACCGAAACCGACCGAAACCGGACCGAAACCGTCTGGTTTCGGCCAAAACCGGACCTGCTCAATACATTTTTTGCCTTTTCTGACTGTTTTGAACCGGTTTCGGCCGAAACCGGTACCGAAACCGATACTACCATCCTTACTTCTAACAAGTCATCCTGTCGGACACATGTTGGGAGCTGAGTATGAGAGACTCCACACAAGATATTTGTCCTTCAAAGTGCAAGAGTGGCATGCCGATTCGAATAGTAGAAAGATGTCCTCAGTCCCACATCTAAACTCTTCCTATGTGTGGATATCACCACAAACATCCTATTTCTTTCCCATTTCATTGCGAATTGTTGCTCCTGTAAATAAAAGATAGAAGGTCCCTTCGATGCACAGAGTCCTTTTCAAGGAGATTTTCTCTGGGTGCAGGCACCCAGCTGCTACCTCTAACCCTCAAATCCTAGGTCTCTGTTACCAAGGTCCTGCGGTGCAGAGATGCTAAACTAGAGTGGACCGGAAAACCTTTATCAAAGGTGCACTGTCACACCAACTATCCCTCTGGAAGAGGTTGTTCTGTCCATCACGCAATACAGAGATCAAACCTGGGAAGATTACTTCCTTAATCTTTCAATAGACTTGATACATTAGATAGCACACTTATAAAGTTTCTGGACCTTCTGTGGTCCTTCTATTTGACAACCTTCACCCATAATTCTCTCTAAACTTCCATAACCATTCACACATTATAGCTAAGTTGAAATCCCATGAAAATTTGATTCCTAGCCCTTTCCTACATATTCTTATAGACCCTTCCACACTCGACATATTGCCAACCCCTGATACTTCCTCCACTGCCACGTCATAAAAATATACCTGAAATAGACTCCATCCTCTTACATTTAATCTTTGGGATTAGAAACAAATGCATAATGTAAATGGGTATGTTGGAAAGCACTATTTTGCACAACATCAGTGAATCCCATAGGAAAATAGTCCTGTTTTCTAGCCTAAAAACCTTCTATGAACCTTTGTATACTATACAAAAGTAGCCTCTGCAATAAACTGAGAGAAGTCTCCCAGATCTCCCCCATTGACCACCATATCCCCAGTCCTACAGTCATTAAATTGCTTTGGGTAGTAGTAATAGCCAGTACCAGAAATGGAAAGCTACACCAGAGTTAGAGCAGATTTTCTAAAGTACTCCTCCACCTATCTGTAGGACTTGAAAGTATAAATCTACTCCAACCTAAGGTGAGAGATCTGATGCAAATACTATCTATGTAAATTCATCTTCCCCCTGAATTTTAACAACCCAAAATTTCTGATTAAAACCCCTTGGGGAACTCTCTGCGCCAGGGGCTGCATGGAGGTCTGAATTTAAATTATTACTGTTTTCTTGCCAAAATTCCTTCCCCAGAACCTGGACTGGCAACCCTAGATTGTGGACCCTAAAACCCGGAGAAGTTCCAAACAAAACAATCCTCAACATCCTTAAATGTGAAGATAATGACATGCCGTCTAGGAAGATCATTTTGAAACACTAGATACCTTATTACTGAAACTTACAGATAGCCAAATCTAAGTAAAATTGGCAGAAGTTTACAGAAGAAAAGAACTGATATTCTTGATGTGCTAGTCCTTGGTAGATAGGGCTGCATGGAAAGAGATTAAAAGATGTGCCACAGCAGAGTTTTCTGTTGTGTCAGACAGATGTGCTCTCTATGTCATCAAATCACTATGAAAAAAACTGTGGCCTTCGTCAATCTAATTAGTCCAAAAGCATCCTTCAATAAAAGGACAAAAAGGAATGAGTATCCTTCTTATCTCAAGGGGAAATGCATAAAGGATTGAGAATTCCTTCGACTTTTAGATTACTATTTAATTGGATTCAAAGTATATGACTGTGACAACTGTTGATGTAGGTGTTCATCACTTTGTCAATCATGAATTCATCTCTTCAAATTGTATTCAAATTAAATCAAGGCTGGACATAATATGGTAGTAGCATTTATCAACTAATGTGAAGCAATGAAGTGAGTAAAGTAGTCAGACATTTGATCCATCACATCTTATAATATGAAAAAGGTAAGTGGGTCTTTCTAAGTGGGCGTTTCAAAGCTGTGAGCTGACTGAGGCTACTCAGCATGTGGCCAATAAGGGAATGTTATCAGCAACATAGATCAGGAGATCTCATTATGGGTAAAATATTGGTGATTTTTCTAGCAATATAAGTCAAGTTCTTCCTTTGTAAGCTTATATGTATCAGTCCAACTCATCTTCCGTGCACCACCTCACTTTAGAGATGTCTGCTAGGTGTTTCCATCATCTTGGTATACATGGTCATCTTTATCTTTGTTGACATGCCCATTTCAGCATATCCAAATAAGTATGACCTAACACCTAAGAAACACTGGTGAACTATTCAATTTGGGCTTCCAGATTTTCAAGTATTCTAAGGAAGAAAGTAGAAGGAATAACTGATTAGAGAATGTAAGAGTCAGGAACTGAACAATGAAAGAAGAGTGGATAGAAACAAGTAAGCAGTTTATGCATTTTGCTGCTCAAAAAGCAATCCTGTGTCAAAACATAGATGAAGCCAGAATGATTGGCTATACTGGAGGAGGCAATGAGGCAAAAACAGATGTAAAGGTCATCATGAAAGTGAAATCAGGAGCTTACCAATGCTGTAACCTGCAATTAAATTTAATACAGAGCGGTAAATTTGGTAAAATATTATGTTATTTATAAATGCATGGGGAGAATCCAGTTATTCGAAAAAGAGAAAGGTAAAAGAGCAAGTTCCTTACTTAATGTTGGAAGGCTTCTCCCCCTCTGGAACCTTCTCACTGAGTTCATCCATGTAAGAGAAGTATGAGTGGAAGCAAAAATCTGTGAAATCCCTGACCACTGTACAAGCTCCCTCAAGTGTGCTCCTGCAACCATCCTGGTATTTGTGCACAAATATTATCTGACATGCCGTGCTTATACAAAACCAAGAGCAATGCTACTCTCAGTCCCTTAAGGTGCTCCTTTCTCCACCATTTACGGTGTTTCCTGGCCATCGCAAAATGGAAATCACTGTAGCTATTGCAGGAGGTCAGTGGAGATGTAAGGAGTACCAAAGGGGTTACAAGTAAGCATTTTCGGATACCAAAGACTAGTCATGTCTTTTCTCATCCTTACTCCATGTACATAAAATGACAAAGACTTGTCTTTCATCTTCCCAGGAAGGATAAACTTACAGAAAAACAGTGGTAGAGCTTGTCAATGACCTCCTCTCCAACAGCCGCAAAGGTTGCAAGCAAAGGAATGAAGTATCCATAGCCTAACCCAAGGAGAAGGCTCCCTAGTATGCCAAAAATACGCAATATAAGTGGAGAGGGGGATTTCTGTAGCCCATCTAAGAGCAGCCGAACTAGGTCCGTCAGGACCAAACGAGGCCCAGCTCATCCAAGTGACAGCCCCGCAGGGCCCACTTAGGATAAAAAGTCCAATAAGATTACTCGGGATCAAACCCTTCCTCGGCGGCCCTTAGGCTCGGAAGGCCCGAACGTCAGTCAGAACGGAGGAAGACCCATGCCCGAGTTATCCCCTCACCGGGATAGAGGTAAGCGCTCAGCGTCCACTCCGACCTATCTTCATCCGAGCTATGCCTATCGCCCGGACAGGGTTGGCACCCTTCATGCTTGGGTTTAACCGATGATTGCTTATCCACGCTGCCGTTGAGAACCCTTTATGAGCAGGAGTTTTTGAGGACGTAAAGAGCCCATGATGAGGACGTAACTCCCGCCTGAAACTCCTCAGCTTACGGAACTCATGAGGCTTGCGCACTATTTAAACTTGGGACTCCCTCCCGCGGAAGGTAAGGGCCAACACACGCCTAAAATTCCCTGAGCAGGAACCACTTCACCACAAGGATGGTAGTATCGGTTTCGGTACCGGTTTCGGCCGGTACCGAAACCGATACGTTTCAGTTTCGGTTTCGGTTTCGGCCGAAACCGGTTCAAAACAGTCAGAAAAGGCAAAAAATGTATTGAGCAGGTCCGGTTTCGGCCGAAACCAGACGGTTTCGGTCCGATTTCGGTCGGTTTCGGTCCGGTTTCGGTATCGGACTTGCTACAGTGACTTGGTGCGTTTCGGTTTCGGTGTCGGCCGAAACGTATCGGTTTCGGCCGATACTGCCATCCATGCTTCACCACCTTGGTGTAGAGGGATCTTGCGTCTCTCTTTTCCTCCTCCCTTCATAACTTCTATCATTGCTCTACTGACTTAGGCATCGGAGGGTTTACTCCAGGGAACCATCCCTGGGCCCCCTGATCCGTTTCCCTTCCTTGCAGTTCACTATTCGGTGATCATCCTCCCAGCTCAGGTCCAGCGCGAGATCACGCCTCTTCATCTGGCGCTGTCTGTGGGAAACGACCAAAGAGCCAGTATGGTGCGAAGAAGTTCAGAGAGGAGGTCCGCCGGCGACAGGGGAAAGGCCATGGGGGCGGCGGGAGAAGGTCCCTCTCAGGCCTCACAAAACCCTCCCTCCAACGCCAACACCCCAGCCGACGAACCACCCCCTCCTCCCGCGGCGGTAGGGCTACCACTCAACGGTGGCGCTGACGCTTTCCAAGCCCTCAACGCAAAACTGGACATCCTCGTGGAACTCATGAGGACCCAGGCGGCCAGGGATGGAAGGTCACGCGCCCCTCCGGAGAGCCCTCCCCGCGAGAACGCGTCCCAGCACACTGCCGGAGGCCGCTTCACCCTCCGAGGCCTGCAGATTATCCGTAACAGGTCAGGGGGACCTTCACAAGCCCCTCCCCCGGAGCAAGAGGCCTCCTCCACGCCGAAAAGGGGAAGACCTGCGGCACGCCGTCCAAACCCAGAGACCGAAGCTCCCGGAGAGCGCCAAGGAAGTCCCCCCAGCCCCACAACGCGGCGACAGCCGGAGTTATCCCTCCGACTGCGAGAATTCGAGAGACGTTTCGCAGAGCAGAAGCGCGCCCTACGCGCCTTGCAAAATGTCTCTCCGGCAGAGGACGAGGAGAAATCCCCGTTCTCCGATTACATCTTGAAGGCAGAGGTATCTCCCAGAACCTCCATTCCGACCTTCAAGTCCTACGACGGCCAAGGCGACCCGGCCGACCACTTCGACAACTTCGACGCCCTGATGACCCTTCACGGAGCGTCCGACGCCATCAAGTGCCGAGCCTTTGCGACCACCCTGGTCCAAGGTGCCCAAGCATGGTTTCGGGCCCTCGCCCCCGGATCCATCCGAGATTTCAAGCAATTCGGGCGAGTATTCAAGGAGAGTTTCGCCGGTAGCGGCCCCCCGAGGTAGGTAGCGGGGCTATTGGCTCTCAAACAGGCGCAAGGGGAGAAACTCCGGGCTTACATCAACCGATTCAAGTCGGAAGCCCTAAAGAATCCCCCGCCTGGATGTAGCCTCGGCCATAACCGCGCTGACTGGGGGCACCCGGGACGAGAACCTCCGCCGCGAACTTGTCCTCCACCCTCCCTCGACCCTTGCCGAGCTAGTGACTCTGGCTTTGCACCACGCCGAGTGCTAAGAAGTACTCAGCGCATGCCGAGACGCAACCGGCTCGAGTCGGGAGGGGGACAAGAAGCGGGCACTCGAGTCAAGCTCAAGTCAAGGAAAAAGGCGGAACCGAGACGGAGAGCACAAGGAGCCGTCCCGGAAGTACGAGCGGTACACTCCCTTAACCGCTCCGGTGTACGAGATATATGAAGACATCAAAGGCTCGGGCCTTCTCCGCCAACCCGAGCCAATGAGGTCGAAAAACCGCAATCGCAGCAAGCATTGCCTATTCCACGGCGACCACGGACATCATACCGGCGATTGCCACCAGCTCCAGGATGAGATCGAGCGCCTCGTCCGCTAGGGACACCTATCCCGGTTCGTGGCTGGGCGTGAGGAAGACCGAGGCACCCCAGAGGAAATCGACAACGCCCCTCGCGGGGTCCACATCAACGTCATCGCTGGAGGAGCTGCATCAGGAGGGGACAGTAGCCGAGGAAGGAAGCGTCATGCTGAGCGGGCGAGCCGAGCCGTCGAGCCTCCCAAGGCCCCGCCAAGTGAGCCCCAGGTCATAGTCTTCTCCGACCAAGATCTGGAAGGGCTGACCACCCCGCATGACGACGCCCTAGTCATATCGGCCACAATAAACCATTGTAACGTAGACGGAATTCTAGTTGACAATGGAAGTGCCCCTGATGTATTATCTTACGAATGTTTCCTTAAGATGGGGGAGAATCCGTCTAAACTCCACCCGATCCGAACCCCGCTTTGCGGATTCAATGGCCAGGCCACTTATCCCGAGGGAGCCCTAAGCCTGCCGGTTACTCTCGGCACCCCACCCAAAACCGTTACGGTCATGGTAGACTTCATAGTGATCAAGGGTATGATAGCATACAACGCAATCTTCGGCCAAGGAATCCTTAGCCGAACGAAAGCGGTGCCCTCTACCTATCACCAAAAGATGAAGTTCCCCACCAAAAACGGTATGGGGGAAGTCCGGGGTAACCAGGCGACGGCCAGAAGGTGTTATAATATCTCGGTTGAAGCCACAAGGCCGGACGAGAAGAACAAGGGTCCCCGGGAAGTCGAGGAAAAACCCGCAACCTCTGAGCCTGGAGGCGAGCTGCTAACAATTTTCCTAAACGACGAACCGACCCTAGGAGTAAAGATTGGAGCCGACCTACCGTCTGAGGTTCAACAGCAATACAAAGAATTTCTTTCCGTGTACACCCGAGTCTTTGCATGGTCTGATGATCAACTCCCCGGAATACCGGAATAAACGGTAATGCATAAGCTCAACCTCGACCCGACCGCGAAGCCCGTACAACAACGCAGAAGGAAGCACACGCCAGAGAAGCAGGCGATCACCAAGGAGCAGGTCACCAAGGGGCAAAAGACTGATCTTTTTAGACCGGTCCTGTACCCGACGTGGCTGGCTAACGTCGTCCTGGTGCCAAAAGCTTCGAAAAAGTGGCGAATGTGCGTGGACTTCACCGACTTGAACAAGGCCACACCAAAGGACTGCTATCCATTACCGAGCATCGACCAACTGGTTGATTCAACCTCGGGCAACGAAATACTCAGTTTCCTGGACGCCTATTCAGGTTACCACCAGATCAGAATGGATCCAGAAGACGTCGAGAAGACCGCCTTTATTACCGACTTCGGCGTATACTGCTACACCCGGATGCCTTTCGGGTTGAAGAACGCTGGAGCCACGTACCAGAGGCTGGTCAATCATATGTTCGAAGGACAGCTCGGCCGGAACGTCGAGGCCTATATTGACGACATGCTCGTCAAGACCCCGAAGGCCGAGGATCACTTCGCCGACCTAGCTGAGACCTTCAACACCCTCCTGAGGTACAATATGAAGCTCAATCCCACCAAGTGCGCCTTCGGAGTAAGATCCGGGAAGTTCTGGGTTTCTTAGTCACCCAGCGTGGGATCGAGGCCAACCCCGACAAGGTCCAGGCCATCCTGGA
The DNA here is from genome assembly GCA_022559845.1 of Amorphophallus konjac. NCBI lineage: Eukaryota > Viridiplantae > Streptophyta > Magnoliopsida > Alismatales > Araceae > Amorphophallus > Amorphophallus konjac. The sequence goes on along the minus strand of CM040122.1, from coordinate 71,918,936 downwards.
CATGCGCCCACCCACCTGCATCAAAGACGTCCAACGCCTCACTGGGCGCATTACCGCGCTCAGCAGATTCCTGTCCCGCGCGGCCGAACGATGTCTACCCTTCTTCAAGCTGTTGAGGGGGTCCAAAATGGCATCTGCTACGTTCGTATGGGACGAGAAATGCCAAAGGGCGTTCGCCGAGCTTAAGGAGTTCCTGGCTTCGCCCCCGGTGCTTTCCAAGCCTGTCCTAGGTGAAGCCTTGTATCTCTATCTCTCGGCGACTCCATCTACAGTTAGTTCGGTCCTGGTCAGAAATGACTCGGGAGTCGAGAGACCGGTCTACTACACCAGCAAGGTGCTCAACGAGGCTGAAAGAAGGTATCCCACAACCGAGAAACTCGTGCTAGCATTGGTTACCTCGGCCAAGTGCCTCCGACCCTATTTCCAAGGGCATTCCATCACCGTGCTGACCGACGAACCTTTGAAGAGGATCCTCGCTCACCCTGAAGCCTCGGGACGCCTCGTCAAGTGGGCCATCATGCTCGGGGCCTACGATATATCATACTGGCCTCGCTCGGCTATCAAAGGACAGGAGGTCACTGACTTCATCGCCGAGAGCACTATCCCGACTGAAGAAAAATCTCCGTCCGCGCCCGGGCCAACCTGGGAACTGTTCGTCGACGGATCCTCCAACTCGGCCGGAAGCGACGCTGGAATCCTCCTGAAGTCCCCCGAAGGAGCAGAGCTACAATACGCCTTGAAGTTCAACTTCCAGGCGTCCAACAACGCCTCCGAGTACGAAGCCCTTATCTCGGGAGCCCGCATGGCCCGACAACCGGGGGCTGAGCGAGTCAGAATTCACACTGACTCCCAACTAGTCGCTAGTCAGGTCAACGGCGATTACAAAGCTCGAGAAGCACCGATGATCAAATACCTCCAGCTGGTCAGAGCCGTGGCACAACAGTTCGAGAGTTTTAAGGTAGTTCGAATAGCTCGGGAAGAAAACTCCCGAGCGGACGCCCTCTCTCGGCTGGCCTCCTCTCTTGACCCCGAGGGTACTCGATCGGTCCTTCTCGAAGAGCTAGAGCGACCGAGCATCGATTCGGAGCTCCTGGCTATTGACCAGGCCTCCCCAAGCGACTGGCGCACCCCCTACTTGTTGTAGCTCCAAGACTCTCAAGAGCCTCCCGACCCCCGGGAAGCCCGAAGATTGAAGTACCAAGCTCGGTGATTCGTCGTTCTGGACAGCACTCTCTACCGAAGATCCTTCTCCGGTCCTCTCCTGAAGTGCCTCAGTACTGACGAAGCCAACTGAGCGATTCAAGAAGTTCACGAAGGCCTGTGCGGAGTGCATTTAGGAGGAAGGTCACTCGCCAGGATCTTGCTACGGCAAGGTTATTGGTGGCCCACTCTGCAGCGCGACTGCTCGACCTACGTACAGCACTGCGACCGATGCCAGCGATTTGACCACTTGGTCCATCAGCCGACAACGGAGCTCATGACCCTAGCCGAGCCATATCCTTTCGCTCGCTGGGGAATCGACATCCTCGGGCCGTTCCCCACGGCTCAAGCCCAGAAGAAGTTCGTCATCGTCGCCATCGACTACTTCACCAAATGGATCGAGGCCGAAGCCACAGCAAGAATCACCGAGACAGTCGTCTGGAGTTTCGTCTGGAAATCGATCATCTGTCGCTACGGCATCCCCCGAGTGATAGTGAGCGATAATGGTCGGCAATTTGATTCTCGTTATTTCGAGACAGATGCGCCTACCTAAACATTCGCAATCACTTCACCTCGGTCGCCCACCCTCAGGCTAACGGGCTGGTCGAAAATGCCAACAAGACTATCTTAAAAGGCATCAAGACCAGGCTCGGCAAAGCCAAGGGCAGCTGGCTTGAGGAATTGCCGAACGTACTTTGGTCACACAGAACGACTCCCAGAACGGCAACCGGTGAAAGTCCTTTCAGTTGGTGTACGGCGCCGAGGCCGTTATCCCATTGGAGATTGCCAATCCCTCCCTCCGAGTCATCTGTTTCTCGCACGAGGCAAACGACCAGAAATTGCTTGAAAACCTCGACCTAGCAGATGAGCTCCGAGAGATTGCCAGCATCCGAGCAACGGAATATCAACGCCGCCTCACTCGATACTACAACGCCAAAGTCCGAGATAGACACTTTCAACCGGGAGATTTCGTCCTCAGGAAAGCCGAAGCCTCTCGACCACTTGAGGCGGCGGGCAAGCTATCCCCTAATTGGGAAGACCCCTACCGAGTGGTCGAGACGCTCGGGAAAGGAGCATACCGGCTATCCACGATGGAAGGAGAGCCCATCCCTCGGACCTGGAACGCGACTACACTACGCAAGTTCTACTTCTGAATACTGAGCATTGTGTAAACGACATGAAATAAAATAAAAGCCTCCTTTCCTTTATTCAAACAACTCGCTTGTGCATCAGAAAGGCCGAAGCTAAGAAAATACATGTCAAAAAAGCAAAAAATTTCATCTAGCGTGGCCGTATGAGCCCATCGCTCGGCTGACTCGGTTGACCCTCCTGCGTCCAGCCACTGACTCTGCCTTATGCAGAAACTAGCTCGGATAAAGGGTAGTCGACCCCGTTGGCTCGGGTAACTCGGAGCAAAGGTGACAGAGGGACTAGGAAGGAGAAGGCTACCTTCCAAGTTGACAGAGATGGAGGAAGGGGAAGAGGGAACGCATATGAAGGCATCCTCCCCGCCAATCTGCCAACTCTTTGAAGGAAGAGAGTGCAGGCACCCTCCGAAGAGTGAAAGAAATGATGAGAAGAGCAGAAGAGGGAAAAAGAAACCAGCAGAGCTAGACGAGGAGGCAGGGGAAAGCCCGGAAAGGAGGAAGCCTAATTGGCTTCCTCCTCCCCTCCATGGAGCGAGCAGGAAGGGACGGGCGGCAGGGATGCCTGATGCCCCCATCCGTCCACCATCCCCCCCCCCCCGCAAGCGCCGCCGGAACTGATAAAAAGAAGACGACGTGCCTCCGCACGTCGAACCCTCTCTAAACCTGCCCGCCGGCCGTCGAACCCCCTTTAAACCCGAAGCAGCAAGGACTCTCTGCCCCCCGTCATCGGCAGCCTCATCTTCCGGAGCGTCTTCCATGCTTCAAATATAATGGCACAACGCTACGTGAAGAGAGAATGAGGAAAAACTGTCGGGAAACACCCTAAGCGGTGGAGAGGAAGGGACGCCCTTCAGACTTTTTATAGGCGAAGGGAGGCTATTTTTGCCTTAAATGATTCTCCCCTCGAAAACACGCCAAAGGGACCTCTCCCTACGAACGGTCACCTTAAACTTCTCGTTTCCGCCCCAGCGGGACACACGAAGCGGCCAAACATTCAAAGCATGAGAGAACAGAAAGACACCATGTCAGACGCTCACCCAACCATCAGGCGAGATCCACGCAGAAAGTATCGACACTTTCCAACTACTGCAGATACGCTGAACAAAATACGGCAATGGCGATACGAAACAGTTAAGTCTTCATCACAATGCTACTGCCTTACTTTTTTTCCTACACAACAAGGAAAGTTTTCCTTCGAAAAAGGAAAAGACATACAAAAAGAGAAAGCAAAGCAGATACATTAGGCCTCTGGCCCACCCTGAAGCTCGGAAGTGGAAGGCTCAGACGGTCTGCCCCCGGCACCCTCGGCGACGGCCGACCCTGGCACTGACCCCACCGGCGTGGGAACTGCCTCGGTTGCGCGCCCTCCCGAGGCATCCGGAGTTGGCGACCCCTCAGACGAAGAGCCCCCCTGATCTTCTTCCTCCGACGCAGAGGAACCGGAGGATGACAAGTCCGAGTCATAGCATTGCCCGGACGGGAAATCGATTGTCTCGGACGCCTGCTCCTCGGCATAAGAGATGGCCCAGTCGTAGCCTTGTTTGAACCCCTTGCGGATGCCTCGGCGAAGTGCTGACTCGTAGTAGGGGAGGGCAGCCTCCTTAAGGTCGACCCGGTAGGCCTCCGAGCATTTGTACTGCTCGAGCGCCTCCGCCCCGGCCGATCCCACCCTACCAGCGAGCTCGGCCTTCTCCCGCTCCACCTCGGCTAACTTTCCACTCAGCCTCAGCCGTCTGCTTCTCGGCCTCCGCCACCTGCTCCTCCGCCTCAGCCCGATCAACCTCGGCCTCCCGCCGAAGGCGCTCGGCTTCCTCCGCTCGGTCCACCATCTCGGCACGCTCGGCCTCCCACCGCGAGCAACGCGCTCCTCTTCAAGAAGCCTGCTCTTCCTCTCGAGCAATTCGCGGGCCCTAGCCAGTCGCTCGGTCAATGCCCGAGCCTCCACCTGGCGCCTGCACCTGCTCCCTAACTGAGGAAAGCTCACGCCGAAGTCCATCACGCTCCTCGGCGAGCCGAGCCATCTTCCTGTCAGACCCATCAAGGGTCCAGGCCAGGTTCGCCCGCTCTGACTCCGACCGAGCATAAGCTTCTGCCAGAGTGGCCCCCATCTGGGCCAGGACCAAGCCGCCCTCCATAACCGTCTGGAGGGCCACGAAACGGGGAGTGCTGCCTGTCTCCCCCCTTCACCTTCGCGGCTATACCGCGGCATATTTGATACAGAGGGCCCTGGATGCCGAGCCTCTCCAAGGCCGCCGGAATAGAGACCCCCCTCTTCGGTCGGTGTCCCGCTGGACAGCCCAGATCGAGCCGCGGCTTCGTTCGCCCCTCGTGCCTCGGTCGGTCGGGGCTGCGTCGCCTTTTCTTGCGACCCCCCAGCCTGGACCGGTTCGACACCTGCACCGCCACCTGGAGCGTCGCCCGCCTCAGTCAACGCCCCAATCTCGGCCGTGGTCCCAGCGTCACCTGCCTCGTCTACGGCCCCCTCGGCTCCTACCGAGGGGAGAGCCGGGCCAGCACCGCTGCCAATCGCAGAAGCAACCTCGGCCCCCTCGGCCCGGGCCAAAGGGGGAGCCGAGCCAGCATCGTCGCCGACCGCAGGAGCAGCCCCAACCTCCTCGGCCCCCTCTTGCTCGGCGGGTGGGAGAGCTCGCCCAGTAGGGTCGGCCCCATCATGCTCGGCGGAGGGGTGAGCCGCGGCAAGGTCACCTTCGACTGCGAGAACGACCCCGGCCTTCTTGGCCCGCTTCCTGGCCTTCACGGCGGCCCGGATCATGCCCTCCACGGGATCCTTGCGCTTGGACCCCCGCGGCCCGGAAGATTCACCCCGGGCCGCCCCCTTGCCCTTATCTCTGGCTCGGGAGCGACCCGTGGGAGCAGCCGACTCATCGGCAGCCGAGTCATCGCCGAGATCGATCACCTCTGCGGCCTCCTCCAAAGCCGGCCGCCTGGTGTCTGCACAGAAGAAAGATATGATCAGGAAAAGGAGATGGTCTCAACATTCGAAGAAGAAACTGATTCGTGGCGACTGAACCTGCCGGCTGCAGCCGCGCAAGAAGACATCGCTCGATGTTCTCCGGAGTAACCAGCTCCTCCGTGGACTGACGACGCTTCAGCAAAATGATCGCGTACTCCTCCACGTCCGGAGAAAACTCATCCTGCCTCGGAGGAATGTTCGGATGAAAATTGGGGATTACGGGACATCTCCAAGTCTCCTCCACCGAGAGAATCCCCACCCAGAAGAACTGAGTTTTCCACCCCTTGTGCGAAGAATCCTTCGCGGCCAAGGAAATACAGCTCCTATTCCGCCTCGCCTGGATGAAATAGAAGCCCTTCCCGGCCGAGGGATGCGCCTTCAACTCAAAAAAATAGTGAAAGAGGTCCAAGGAAGGAGGAACTCCGCATTGACGGCAGAGGATGCGAAAGGCGAAAGAAGAAGATAAGAGTTGGCTACCAACTGTACGGGCGCCAACTGAAGAAATTGAGAAGTTTGAGAACAAAGGGCTCGAAGGGAAGGCGGAACCCACCCTTCCACGACCGTAGGAAGGTGCAGATGTGGCCCGTACGAGAATCCAAGCTCGACTCGTGCGGGGCAGCCGCGGCGAAGAAAAACTTGTGGGGCAGACGAAACTGGTTCTCCAGCCGTTTCACCTCTGCCTCCCCCAGTTCGCTGCAGTTTGGAGCCGCCGCCCTCACCGCAGGCTCGCCCTCCCACTCTTCGACATCCGGACGCTGATCCGCCATGGAATCCAGAGAGGAACTTGAAGAAAGATACTCCCGGGACCCCGAAGACTCTGGAGGAAGAGGAAGCTGTCGGACTGCCTCTGCAGTTATCTCCGCCAACTCCGCAAACGCCGCTGCAAGCCTCTGCTCTTCCGTCGTGTCTTCACGACGCATCAAAAGGCCCCAAAAGCAAGCACGAAGGAGAGCCAAACCCTAAAAACGGAGGGAGTCTGGAGCAACGGCAAGCGCACAACGCCTATATTCCCACGCGGAAGGCGGCGCGTCGTTCCGACCTCCGAGAAAAGGGGGCCCCTTCAGTTCAAATCCGTCAGGATCATCATTATTAAGGGCCCAGGTGACCACGACACGTGGCTTACTAACACCGCCAGATCTCCACCCACCTGAGCCACGCTGGTCCAAAACCCTAAACAGCTACTCTTCCGAGCTTACTAAAGCTCGGGAGTAGGAGGGGGACAAGTGGAGAGGGGGATTTCTGTAGCCCATCTAAGAGCAGCCGAACTAGGTCCGTCAGGACCAAACGAGGCCCAGCTCATCCAAGTGACAGCCCCGCAGGGCCTACTTAGGATAAAAAGTCCAATAAGATTACTCGGGATCAAACCCTTCCTCGGCGGCCCTTAGGCTCGGAAGGCCCGAACGTCGGTCAGAACGGAGGAAGACCCATGCCCGAGTTATCCCCTCACCGGGATAGAGGCAAGCGCTCAGCGCCCACTACGACCTATCTTCATCCGAGCTATGCCTATCGCCCGGACAGGGTTGGCACCCTTCATGCTTGGGTTTAACCGACGATTGCTTATCCACGCTGCCGTTGAGAGCCCTTTATGAGCAGGAGTTTTTGAGGACGTAAAGAGCCCATGATGATGACGTAACTCCCGCCTGAAACTCCTCAACTTACGGGACTCATGAGGCTTGCGCACTATTTAAACCTGGGACTCCCTCCCGCGGAAGGTAAGGGTCAACACACGCCTAAAATTCCCTGAGCAGGAACCACTTCACCACCTTGGTGTAGAGGGATCTCGCGTCTCTCTTTTCCTCCTCCCTTCATAGCTTCCACCATTGTTCTACTGACTTAGGCATCGGAGGGTTTACTCTAGGGAACCATCCCTGGGCCCCCTGATCCGTTTCCCTTCCTTGCAGTTCACTATTCGGTGATCATCCCCCCAGCTCAGGTCCAGCGCGAGATCACGCCTCTTCAATAAGCATAGGCAGTGGTAAAATAAGTAAGACCACTGTCTTCAAGACCACTCCAAGTCTCTTGGTTCTGCCAGATGAAAAGAGACAAAAGCAATGAACTGTACAGATGACCTCAGAGGGCAAGGGAAAAAAGGATGAAAACAAAAGCCAATACATTGTAGCTTGTTTGCCCGCATGCGATGGCCAGCCATCGACTAAGTTCACTGTTTCTGTGAATGGCTGTTGGCACTGAACTCTCACCTTTCTTTTACAATTTACAATGATGTATATATTTCCAATGAATGCATTTAAGGAAGAAAATGATTCATACTTTGCTACACAGAAGTAGGTCCAGAAGAAGTGAGCAGGCCATAGACCAATGATTACAGCAGAATTCCCAACCACGATAACAGCAGCTGTCAAGGGTCCGATGATCGCAGCTGCCAAAAAAAGAGGGATTCAGGTCCTACAGGAATATTGTTTAATTTACACTATTTTCATGTCTACTTCAAGCTGGCATTTTTGCTAAGAAAATGCCAGACTTCCATGTTCCATGGAAACGTTGGACTGCTAGACTTCCATTTTATCAAAATCCTGGACAAAAAGAACATATTCAACATAAGCCTTATTCCATCAAAAAGGAGTTGGCTAGATCTAATGAAGGATTTAATGTTTTGGTAAAGGTCTTCTGACCAGGTGCCTGCTGGGCGTCAAGTCAGAAATCCCATGCCACTTCTTGGTCTTGCAATTCAAGTTCATACAACCAAGAAGCGACCATCATAGACTCCCTAGACTTTGAAAATAGTCTAGATGAAGAGGGAAAGAGCAATGGTTGCTATAGGAGTACTTGCTCTACTCTAATGCAAATATCAGTTAAAGAATAGCGAGGAACAACTCCAAACTGGACGGAAAGATCACACAGGGACAATTTCCCCAATCTCAAGTCTCTTGATCGAGAGCAGAGAAATTCCCAGAAAATGGTGTCCCACCGCATCATGTAATGTTTTCGCAGGGGATGTAGACCCCTTTGACATTGTAGTAATCGAACTTGCTGCTTTCCTACCAAATTGAAGAAAGAGCTCTACCAAATGTGGTTGATGGAGATGAAAGAGAGACCAACACCAACCTCCCGCAACCCCCCCCCCCCAAACAGAAAAAACCCTATCACTATCACCCATCCAACATACAGGCAGATAGTTCCTGGAGGTGAATATTTCAAGAGCATTGGCAAAGTAGAGACCGTGAGATCTCCAAGGCATTACCACATCAAACTGATCAAGACGGCAAATTTATATGCCAATCAAAATGCAACCGTGTGGAAACGTCCTAGCATCTAAAACGTATGCTCTGAAACCACACACAAGCACATCCCCTGTCGTCCCACCTTGCATTACCTTTGATAATGCCGAGGATGAGGAGCACGAGGAAGAAAGGGATGAACGACACAAAGCTCCAGAGCCTGGCGAGGAAGCCCACGGGAACCTCCATGCCGCAGAACACCAGCCAACCCCACGCCGAGCTTTGCTCCTCCTTGGCATCAAGAGAAGGAAGCCCGAGAAAAGAGGAGGAAGAAAGGGAGACGGAGGGTGGAACCGAGAGACTTGGAGGGGCAGGTGCATGAGAGACAGGGCCACAAAGCACAGCAGGGGAAGGAGAGCACGGCGAGAGATGGAAGGCGGCTGCATGGAGGGCAGGCCGTGGGTAACGTGGCTGGAACAGAGGAAACCCATCTGTCGAGTGGAACGGGCGCGGGGGTGACTAGGAGGGCATATAAAGCGAATATATGATTATTAGTGTTCTGTTTTAAAATTCAAATTATCATATTTTGATTCGTAATCTGATAAATTATTATATTATTTATTTATATTTTATTCGAATTAAAATTTTAAATTATTCAAATTATTTACTTCGATTTTAAAATACTCCACAAATTTAATATATTCTTTATTTGATATTACTCTCAACTTTATTAAGACGATGGGTAAAAAGGAAACAACAACATTAAGTAAAAAATCAAATGACACTTACAATGACTCTAATGATAATAATTTTGATGAAATAAATATAAAAAATTTAATAGATATTCACCACATTAATTGCTCCATAGGAAACATAACTTATAGTAATGTAGATAATAATAAAAATTTTCACGGGCAATGAGACATTCAAAAGTCAAAAGTATATAAAATAAATTCTAAATTAAAATACAATCATAAAATGTCTAAATTTCTTTACAATATTATTTATTTTATAATATATTATTTAAAAATATATATTATATGATATATAATACTACGAACAAATATTTTATGAAACGAATATTATAATATACGTATCCCTCCGATTCAAATTCGGATATTATCCGTATCCGAAAAAATGAATACGAATTCGAATATTATCCGCTAATACGGATTCGAATTCGAAACGGATCTGGATAATATCCGAATCCGTTGACAGACCTAGGGATGACGTGGTGGCGAAAGGAGGCGGGGAGTTAGTTTGTCTGTGGACTTTGTGTGACACCACATTGAAAGTAAATTTTCGGTAAAATTTGTACTCTCTTACCATTATTTTCCACATTAAAACCACGCCCCCCCCCAAAAAAAAAATTTAAGAAATAAATTATATATTTTTAGAGATGTCTAAATTTTTTAATCCCGATAAAATTATGTGTTTAAGATGAGTCGTTAGAGCTTGAGTATTTTTTATTGCTTCCACGAAACTTAACGGTCTATGCGAAAAGGCCCTCCTCCGATCACTTAGGGAATATTTCTTGAATATTCTTAGAATATTTCTCTAATCATCATGGAATGAAATAGAGGGGAAAATGACATTTTTACCTTTTGTCGTCAATTTAAACAACCATTAGAAATTATTTTAGGTTTTAAACTTTTTTAAAAAGTTTTTCTAGTCTTCGGCTCCTATACAATTGTGATTTTAAGGGCCCGTTTGAGAACGCACATTGCTTATTCATTCTCCACAAAAGTCACTCACCGTACAAATGTTAGACACACGAAGAATTTGTAATGATTTAAAACCCTAAAAATCCTCTTTACATTTGCTTTTAAGGATTATCAGACTAAGCCTAGTGTTATATCTAAATCCTCTTTCCTAAGACTTTTTTTGAGAGCTCAAAAATTCAGATGCATAAACGCATTTGATAAAGTTTAACCCCTGTCGGTAGATTTTTAACTCGAAAGCAATGCCATGGACATTCTCAAATGGGCCCTAAGAAAATGCCCTACAATCCATCTATTTATTATTAAGTTGTCCAATTCTTCAAATTTTTAGTAAAAAATCTCTCAGATTAATAATCATCTAAAAAATCTCTCTCTCTCTCTATCTCTGTGTGTGCACGCGCGCGCGCGTGTGGTCTGAACTTGTAGCAACCCTTCCCTTAGATACTGTCGATCCTGGCCATGGAGTCACCCTGTGGCTACTAGGGAGAACGTCTAGCTTCATTGTGCCCTTATGCTCAAAGGGGATAGTCGGGTACGATCAGGCTGGGAGGGCGATGGGCTTCTATTGGTGGGCCTCTAGCATTGTCTCTCCCTGTATCACACTCTCTCCCCCCCTCTCGGATGCTCTCTTCCTGAACCTCTCTCTTGTTGTGTAGTGGACAGCGGATCTAGAGGGGAGGGGTGAATAGATCAGCCCCACTTTTCGCAATGTGGCCCTCTATATAGCTAGTTAAAATGAATTACAGCGGAATAGAAACTAGCTTCCAAGTGCGTTATGATTTGCTTAGCAAGATAAGCAAGATATATAACAATTTGATCCTAAGCATGCACCTAGAACGAATCAATCACACAAGCAAACCACAATAGACAGGATTTTAAGGTGGTTCGGACTGAATCCTCAGCCCTACGTCCACCCCTCACCAAAACCCGGTGAGGCTTCACTTGTGCAGCGCACAGAACCGCAAATCAGAAACCACCGATTGCCTTCCTACTCACCACCTGGTAGGGATGTCAACCGCAAATTGGAACAACCTCCAATTGCCTTCCTACTAACCACCGGTAGGGATGAATCACACTTTGAATGTTTAAACAATAATGAAAATAAAACAAATGTGAATGAGCTAAGACAAGAGATTGAGTTATGAGTGAAACTGAATTGGCCCTTGTATGAAATGTTGATCAACAGCAAGACTCCTCTTGACTTCAACTCAATCTTCTTAATTCACCCTTGATTGGATGAATGTTCTTCACGGAGTACTGTTCACGTGAACAGTACCTCTTCCTTCAATTCTTCTCTCTTGATCTTCTCTTTGAATTTCTTTGAATGAATGAAGGAGATGATGAAGCTACCTTGAACCTTGATTGCTTCTTTAGCTTCTAGAAGTTTGAATGCTTGAAATATCACCTTGAATGAGGTGGAAAGAACTTGAATGGATGAAGATGATTTCCTTTGAAGAACTTGAATCAAACCAGCTTCCTTGGATCACGTTGATAGCCTTGCTTTGATATAATCTCCCTTGAGGTTTGCTGGCTTTGATTTGAGCTTGATTCCCCTTTGATTGGATGAAGAACACCTTCACGAACTACTGTTCACGTGAACAGTAGCTCGTCTCCAAGCTCTCTTGCAACCTCCCTTGCAGCCACCCTAGATCTCACAAGAAGCCCCTTGAAGCATTGGGGTTTCTAACCCTCTTACAAGAGTTTTATAGACCTTGAATGGTTTATGGACACCCCCTAGACCAGATCCACAATTTGTGGGGGATTAGGTGTCTTTAGGATTAAACAAATCAATGTTGAATGGCCCTTTTCGAAGTTGGAAACAAAGTCAACAATTGATGGCTCGGGGCTGGCGGTCGACCTAAGGCTCCTGGCGGTCGACCGCCACTGAAACACCTGCAAATGGGCGATCCCTGGGAAATCCGGTCGACCGCCACTGGCTGGCGGTCGACCGCCACTGAAAGACGTGCAGACTTGGGAGTCCCTGGCTGGGGCGGTCGACTGCCCCTGTGCTGGCGGTCGACCGCCAGCTGGGCAGGGCCCGGGTCAGCCCGGTTCGGTCCGTTGGCCGCACCAACTCCGTCGTTTGAGTCCGTTAGCCGCCCGTTCATGTCTGTGGCATCAATCTTGATTGTCTTGAAGTTTTATTACTGAGTCTTCAATCCAAATTTTGTTCCGGGGGCTCCGCCCCCCGAAACCCCCGCAAGGGGTGCTGCCCCCTTGACCCCCGCGACCTGACTGGGCAGGTCGATCCCCGCGACCTGACCGCGCAGGTCGATCCGCGTGCGAGGGCGCAACATTCAGCGTTCACGTTCACCATTTCCACTTGATTCCTTGTCCATTCATTGACGCACCTGTCATGAACAAAAACATCACGTATGTCAATCACATGAAGGTGAAAAACATCAATGACTAATATTGTTTATCCATTATCAAAACCAAGAATACATTAGAACTCATATGATCATAGAATGATGTCGAATGACCCAAGTGACCATATGAACTCAAGTGACCATAGGGGCACAACATCTCTCTCTCTCCCCCTCCCCCCCCCCCAAGTTGAAGGGGGTTAACATAGGGCTTTATGATCATTTCCTTCTCCGAGGTTGAAGGGGGTTATGCAAGGCTTTATGATCCTTTCTGCCTTGACCTTTTTCTACGAAGAGCAATAATAAGGGCATTTTCATGTAGTGGAGAAGATGTAGATGCTTTTTTAAAAAAATAACTAGATTAAGAGGATTTTTTCCTAATATCAAAATGATATAGGGACCAAAAACTAAAAATATCTTTTTAAATATATAGAACTAGAGAATGGTCTTTAACAGCTAGTAGAAGGGGGCAGAAGGGATGGATAAAGGACACATGGGGAGGAGCGAGTGGAAATGGAGGGATAGGAGGATGGGAGAAGAGGGGGACAAGTGAAGTGGGTGGTAGAGGGGTGCACCTAGAATCTGAAGACCGGTGACTGCTATTGATGGTGAGGTGAGCATAGCTGACAGTCCACGGCGAGCCTTTCTAAGTGACCAAAATGGGTGCCACGGTCACTAACTCATCAATGAACATGATGGTGGATTGAAAGATGACGGTGATAGTGAGGCGGCGATTGGACGACATCCAATGACTAGCATGCTTAGGTTTAAGAGAGCATAGTTTGTCATATAGGTGTAACTAGCTTTGAGTAGGCTATATTATATTGTGTCTGGGTAGGATCGTAACGGTCGACTTGGTATGTGTTGAGTTATGACTCATATTCAAACTAATTCAGTAACTGGAGCAGTTCAGAAGACTTAGACGATAATCCATTTAGCATCTACATGCTCTCCCTCTCCCTTATCATTTTTATTTTATAAAATCTTATGGATTTTCATGATCTACAAATTGACGATCATGATAGGACACCTCTTACTTTTTATTTGATTACCCTCTTCTTTCGGCACCCACATGTGCCCCTCCCTTTTGCACTCACGGTGCATCTCCCCTTATGCTCCATGTAACACTCTCCCTCTTTTATTTTCTTTTATCCCTCGTGCACCAAGTGCACCCCTCCTTAAGTGATCACCAAGTTGTGTGATTTTAAAATTAAATTTTTTTGATGCCATGCTCTATATTGTCTTTAGTGGATTGCCATGCTTTTTACGGTTATTTTGTGAGTGTTTTAGCCTTCTATTCCATCGATTTTTACTTTGTTTAAGCTTTCTAGCCGTTGCACTAGTTCTAGACGCGGTTTCCACAGAAATCACATTCCAAACGCAGTCTACATCAAGACCGCATTCAGCTTCTGCAAAAAAAAAAATGCATCTCTATAGTGGAGGCCAATTTTTTAAATTGGCGCCCACTGTGCAGATGCGGATTTATCCTATTTTCGCATAACCATGTATATCCTGTTTGCTTTTATCTTTACATCTAATGTTCATTTCTATATTTTTTTGTTTTCTCTTTGCATTAGTTTTGCATCTAGTGTATTTTGGTTTAGGAGACCTCTTCTCCCTACATTTTTTAAGAGATTTTACCCTCTCTTGGTGAAGGAAGGATCCTCTAATTGAGAACTCCTCTCACTGGATTGGAATCTCCTCCACCAAGGCCACCGTAAGTCTCCGACATCGAAGGATTCCCTCTTCGATCACTGGGCAGGTTGTACTTTTGAAGTTTCTCAGGTTTTAGTTGGCCTATACGTGGTGAGAATAACTACCTAGTTGGCACCGAAGTCAAACCACATTAAAACCAGGTTCCTACCCTTAAGAGAATTGAATAAACCTTGTAAAAATATCTAATTCATCAATGGATAACTAAAACTAAGCGTAAACATCCCACTTGTTTGAAATTTTTGCAAACTTGTGTTGATTGAGCATTGGTTGATTTGCATGATGTTGTGTTTTGGTAATCACATTGATATGTCTAACTATACATATGACTATGAGGATGATCAACCTAGTCCACCTTATGATCCTCAAGTTTATAATTCTCATCACAACTTTCATAAGGGATATCATCCCAATTCCTATGATTTTATCCACCCTGTCGACAATCCTCAAGTCCGTGGTCCCTTGCATCAATTGCGAGCCACTAATCCCGTGGAACAATCTCCTCCAAATGATGATAAGGTCTCCCAAATCTTACATGCATTAGATCATCTCACCCCTCAACAAATCTAAGCCCTTAAGGCTGATGTTGAGGGTGTAGTTTCTTCTTCCTCTCATCCTCCTTTCACTTCTTCTCGGGTGGCCCATCACCCACCTTCTTCCACTCATATTCCTTTACGGCCCTGAGGCTTGGGAATTCCTTGCACCCCGATCCAACCAGGTCCTTTTATGGGTCAGCCCCTCCATGCTCCACGGCCTTCGTTCCAAGCACCTCCAAGGTTTCAAGACCAACCCTCCACTTCACAAGTGAGTCTCCTCCATCAAGTTCTTATTGATAAAATAGCTAAAGTGGAGGAACAATTGAAGAGGGTTACAAGTTTGCGGCCTCCGTTTCAAACCCCTCCTTCTCAAGTAGATCCCCTCCATCAAACTTTCATGGATAGGATAAATTAATGGAGGAACTATGAAAGGAAATTACAACATGTGAGCAAGTTGGTCCAACAAGTTTCGATGTTCAAGAGGACGTCGTCCACCCACCATCCATCTATCCCGCTCATCCATATGACCCTCCATATTTGCAAAGTCATCCATATTTCCATACTCCATCCCTCAACACACCTCCACCGTGGCATCCACTTGAACCCGAATATGAGGAATTTGGACCAGCCCACGATGAGATGTCTCTAGCTCCACTCACTTCGAGGCTCCTTTGCTTCCAACCTCCGCCACCATAATACTCACAAGAACCCCTTGCTCAGGATGATGCCACCACCATAGCCCCTATTTTCGAAACCACTTAGTGCTTTGATGCTGAGTCGATACTTCAACAACCCACATCGATGCACCAACAACCCTCCACGCAACCTTCTCCCCTTGACTTTCTACTACTAAGACCTTCTCCTCGACCAACCAAACTTAAAAAATTTATCCGTACCAAGCCTACCATCATTCACCCTCCAACCACTATACCATCGGCCTCCACTGAGCCCTCCACTTCCACTAACTCTTCCCTTTCCCAGCCGGTTAGTCCTCCATCACCGCTACCTAAACCCTCCACCATCCCTGCAATCCCAAAGCTGATCATACCCAATCCTTTACTTGACCTTTCACCCAAAACCATGGCTGAGCCTGAGCAGGTATTTTCACACTCGAGTCAACCCTGTCCGCTTTCAAGCAAGGGGCAAAGCTTGTCGTGTTTGAACCTCCATTAACCCTTCTGCCAACAATGCCTTCCATTGAATCCTCACCATCCACTGAGCCTACCACCTCCATCTCACCTTATTCCACTTCCCCTCAGAGCTGGTATACATTTATACATACATGTGCAAAAGATGATTCTCACAAGCGGGACAAGAAGAATTTGGTTACGGCCGTGCCATTCAAGCTTCAAGATTTTTTTTGGCAAATGTCAATTCGTGTCCTCATATCGGACATCTTTGAGAAGACCAAGTCTCCGCTAATCCTCACCAATGAAAATTCTCATGAATTAATGCCAAGCAAACCAAAGGCCAGGATGGTTAAAGTTACATTACTCATTGGTAAGGATATTTTTGAAGCTCTCATTACCCCTTGTTCCATCATAGTGCAAGTACCTAGTCAAGAGAAGGGATTATCCTCCAACATTGTAATGACACATTCTATTGGCAAGGAGATGATGGGATCCATTCTCAAGGGTGGGTCAGGGCATCCTTTGCTAGCAGTCTTCAACATCATGTCCACTCTTTATCAACTCCCATGCAAGGGGCAGGTTCCCATGTTACCAAGTGCATATAAGAAGAATATTCCAAGAGCCCTGGGCATTATGAAGCTTCTGTTACCGAAGGTCCGGCTCCCGCATGTTGATGTTGCTCACATGATAAGGGAGTTATCTTTGAAGAAGCCATCTTATGCCAAGATTCTCATACCACATGTGGAACTCTTAAATTTCCACTATGCTTACTTGCCAAAAGAGTTGCCACTCACTTCGAAGTGTTCAAGGGATCATTTGGCTATGGAAAATTCATCAAATGAGAGCTTATGGGCACTAGTTCCACCAATTGAGCTATCTGCCCAGGCATGTCATTGGACATGACAGGATTCTACACCGAAAAGCAAGTGGCCTTTGAGGGGTGAGGATTCTCTTGTTGAGGGACTTTTCATTGAATCATCTATTTCCTATTATATTCCCTCATTGCTCTTATTGATTATTAATTTCTTTCTATGTGCCATCCATTGGGTGAGAAGGAGGTTCTCATCATTTCATTCTTTCTATTCCTTGCATTCTTGGCATTTCTTACATTCTTTGCATTCCTTGCATTCTTTGCACTCCTTGCATTCTTTGTATTCCTTGCATTCCTGGCATTCCTTGCTTCTCATGCATTTGCATTTGTATTCATTCTCTCCCGGGTCTCATCTCCCTTGTCCCGCGAAGCCTCCCGATTTTTCTCTATCTAATCCTTTTATTCTCCCAGGGAATCGCATCCTCCTCCGTTTTCTTCCTCCGGAGCCTCCGGATATCTCTCTCTTTAATCTATCCATTGGCTACCTTATCTCCTTCTTTCGGAACCTCTAGACTTTCCTATGCTTAATCCTCCTATTCTTTCAGGGCATCGCGTCCCTCGTCTTCCTCTTCTTCTAGAGTTCTCGCTCTTCTATCCCTATATTCTTCTTTTGGGGCATCACATCCCTTGTCTCCCTCTTCGGATGGCATCTCCAGAACCATCTTTATCCATCAATTTTCCCTGGGCATCGTGTCTCTCTCCATTTTCTCCCTCTGAAACCTCCGGATTCGTCCCCCAATGATTCTCATTCTATGCCTCCAGACCCTCCAGGTCCACCTCTTTCTATCTATCAATTCATTCTTGTAATTCCTCCTAATCGCGGGTCCGACCCAATTTCTCCCGCGTCGATTGCTTTGGGTACCTATCCTTTCTCCCATTGTTTTCAAGGATTTAGTCCTCACTCCTATTATTGAACTCATTTTCCTTTTGTAGACCTTTTCATGTATTCATGGTTTTACACCCTCACGAGGGAGTTCAAGCCGCCCCTCTTTTCCTTTTATCCCTCTTCATCTAAGTCTAGTATTGTCACCACTCCTTCATGTTAAGCCACTTCAAATCCTTATCTCTCTATCTTTTATCTGTCAAATGAAGAAAACAAATCCCATGTTGATCAAAATCACCTCCGGTAGCTGCTTCTACAATGAAGGGTCACAAGGTAATTCATTTGCATACGTATGCACTTTCATCCTTTCATTCATCTCTACGCACGACTTTTAACAAGAAGTGCTTCTTAGCATGATTAAGAGTGGTAGTCTAGGCCTAGTCCTAGGTCTTTCTTTAAGTCAATGCCAAAAAAAGATGAGTTTTAGCTTGCTAATGTAGCATCTTTGGTTATGCAAAACCCCGCGCTGGGAGTTCGGTATTCATTCGCTACTCATTAAGGGCAACCCTAAGCATGGGCACCGCACACACTTCACGGTGTCCTTAGTCGTCTCCCACGGAAAACACCGTTACTACTTGGGCCATGCTTGAGGGCATGAGGTCTTTTTCTCTTCTCTACTCGGCCAAAATATGAGGGTAGAGGTAGTCTGAAAAAAATAACCGACCTAAGCACACCCCGGCAAGAGGAAGTCTCAGATAGGGGTAGTCTATTATAACCTTTATTCTCAATTTCAATGCTCACCAAAGTCAAAGATCCAAAGTCAAGAAAGTGATCAAAGTTCAAAATCCAAAAGAGAAAGAATGTGAGCAAAAGAAAAATGAAAAAATGAAAAAAATTCAAAGAATAAGTTATGGCAAGAGGACAATACAATTCCCCGCGGGACGTCATGAGTCCGGTCGTATGCGTGCCTAAATGAGAATTAAGGTTCGATGATATGACAAAAAGTCCCGGCGCAACAGATCGACTCTTTAGGGGTTGTGCCATGGAAGGAAGTCAAACCCAACATCTTCTAAGCTCATATTAGACTTATCCCCCAAATTTTCTTCTCTTCTCCCTCTAGGACCGAGTGTTTCTTGTGTATGGCCTTAGTAGGGGCACCGTTAACCAAGGACAGTCGGCTATAGGACGCCACCTTCAATGCACGCCCTGCTTTGGGCAGTTCTTAGCGAAATGGGAAGGAACAAGGACCCCTAACCAGTGATTTGAACTATCTTTGGTGTTGCAATGAGTAATGTCTAAATCAAAATCTAAAAAAGTTGCATATTTTCAAAAAAATCTAAAAAATAAAATATTTTAAAAAATTTACAAAATTTTGAATATTTTCTAATATTCATAAATATTTGCATATTTAAAAAATACATATTTTTTAAAAAATTACATTATATTTTCACTAACTGTTTGTTTAGATGGTGTTATACAGGGACAATTGCTACAAGAAGGACCAAGAACATGGGATGAGTCCTCTCTTACAGCAATTTTATGATACTTCCATTTGTTCCCAAACAACGTCATTCATTATTGATTTCTCTGATTATTCTTGCTATTCTCAGTATTATCACTTTGATCTTTCAAGTCCAAGTCTTTGTCATTGGCCAAGTTTGTCATCCTCACAATGTATAAAGCAAACAATGAATAATGATTCTTTGATTCCTTAAGTGCTTGAATGTTTGCATGCTTTGATCCATACCATGCCTTAAGTGTTTTAATACTTTAATGCTATGATCCATGCTATACTTGAACTGCCTTTTATTCATTGCTTGTTATATTTCATGATATCTTGGCTAACAATTTTTGAGCGTAGAAAGAAGCTCTTTGGTCCCACCGTCCGGATATCATTCTGGTCCCACGGTGATTGATTGCATTGCACTATATTTCATTCGTCAGGTCCCTGCATGTTTATTTCTCCACCATCTTCTCTATATGCATTTTACTATATGTTACCTACGCTATTAGATCAAATCAAGGACCTTGTGGCTTTGATAAATCTGAAATTTGAATTCTCCTTCATAAAAAATAATGATAATTTTAGAGGAATCTTGGTCACATGAATATGCCGTTAAGCCGTCTAAAATTGAGGATGATGGTTCCTTTTTGTGAGTTGGTGCGTGGTCAAATGGGCTTCGACTTAGTATCAACTCATGAAATTGGTGTCTTGACTCGGTCTAGGCAGCTTAACAACATTATTCTTGACTACATTCTATTTTAATTTATTTTATTTTTCTTTTAAACACAGCATGCATTCATGTAGTAACTTTGAATTAACCATGAAAAATTCCACTTATAATTCAATTTTGAGAGTCACTTGATTATTAATTCTCATGATATGAGATATTCCATTCCTAATTGAGTCCTCAGTTCTCTCTGTTGCCATTTTTGAGTTGTTTCTCTGAAGAATCCTTTGTTTGGATCTCTATCCTCTCATTCAATCTCCTCCCGTAGATCCACCTTGGGTGCAGTACATCCACATTGACTGGTAACCACTCTCCAATGATGAAACCTATAGGTTTACGACTGGGGTACTTCCCCGACGCTAGAAGTTGATCTAATTCCTCTTCTCATACCCCCGTTCACCCTTATCCTTCCTATATCTAAACAATTGTTGATTTCATTGAACTTTCTCAAGATTGCCTTATCTTGAACTTTGGGAAACAATTCTTATCAGGTGGTGTTGATCGCCTGTCTCATCACACCTTGGTATTTACTTTTCAGTCTACTCCTACTTCACTTCATTTCATTACACTTCTCTACACTTCATTCCATTCCATTCCATTTCATTCCACTTCGTGTCACTCCTTTGCAAAGCAGACGCCAGGGCGGGAGAGCTATAGACACGCTAAAATTGACATTATTTTAAGTAAATCTCATATTGCCTTATAATGTCCCAATTGACCCTCAAATTGACTTATTTAGGTGATTTTTTCTCTTTTTTTCTTGATTATCATCCTTTTTCCTATTTTTCCAGATTTGTTTTGTTTTTTTCAATTTTTTCCTAATTTTTCAGGGCCTTTTCAAATTAAAGTCTCTTTGGATGGACGCCAATTAATTAGTGTCAGACCCCCCTGACGCCATTTAAACAATTTGTGGTAAGGACCTCAGACGCCATTTTGCTAAAATTTGAAATTTCTTGGCATTTCTTGAAGGCAGTGCCCTATGCGACCATGTTCCTTTCAAGTCGTGGTCTGGTAGAAGACCGTGTGTAACGCCCATGAATTTTCTAGGAATTTTTTGGGATTAAATCTAATTACTAAGCAATTAAAAAGGTTTAATGGACTATTAAGAATGAATTATAGATTAATTTAACTCTATTTTAAAGGCCCTATATTCATCAAAGAGTTAAGCCCAACTCAAATAGGCCCAAAGACACAATTCTAAGACATGTAGACCAAAGTCCATTAATAGAAACGTAAATTGGATAATTTATGAATTTAAAATAGGATATATACACCAATTAGGAGGTAAATATGAGATAATAAGAAAATCTAAATATTTTGGATTTAACGCCAAATGGCGGTCTATCGCGAGACCGCCATCTCATTTTAGCGGTCCAGACATGACCGCTAATTCAGTCTGATTCCATAAGTGGAAGAAGCGTGGAAAGCTTAGATCTTTGGCATCCAAATCCCCATGGATCGAAGTGTGCAGACATGTAAACATGTCTAGGACTCTTGGGGATCGATCCTAACCCTAATTAGGACTCCCAACTTGATCAAATCCTCAGCCCTAACTTCGACCCATGTGAACCCTAATGTTGGCTCACGTAATTCGAAGGTAAGGAGACATCTTCTCATGTTAATCATTTAGAATAATTTGTTCTTCTTAGTTTTGTCTAACTCCCCTTAAAATCTCGTGTCAGGAGGACACGCGGTTGGAGAGTTAGAAGCCCTACAAGTTGCTGGTCCGCTGTAGTCCGCACAGGAACTAGTGTGGCCGTCCAGTAAAGACCTAGAGATTGGATGCCCTAATCGAGGTATTTAGAAGTTAATCCTTTAGAACTTATTGTTCTCCTTCGTATCTTCTATCTACCCTCCAAATTTTACGATTCTAGGTCAAGTGGTTGAGGAGAACGAGAGACGAGAAGTTGCTGGTTTAGCACCGGACATACAGAAACTAGGGTCGACTTCCAGTCAGAAATTCAAAGTCTAGAGATCGAATCAAAGGTAGGTTATCTCATGAAAAGGCTAAATTTATATCTTAGGAATAAAAGCCCTCGGTTACCTCATGATTTCATGCACTGTATTGGGAGTATTTAATGTTTTATTTCAACTGCGCATTTGGGTTATCACAGCATGCATGAATCCTACCCTTTAATGAGAAATTGATAACTTTTGGCTTAATTTATGTAAACCACGCATCTCCATACGTTTCTTATATTCTATCATGTCTTATCCCTCTGCTGAGCATGGACTTCATTTATCTATTGCCCAAAAATAGACCTTATATGACCTATTTTACTTCTGTCTGTTACAGAACAGAAACGGTCTCTACTAGACCGTCATAATCATTTAGCGGCCCTGCGATAGACCGCAACCACCATCATGCGGTCCTCCTATGACCGCCGTTATCTTTCTGATTTATGCTGCCTATTAACTCTAAACATATTACGGAATGACCCTATGAATATGATAAACCTAGGTAGATAGGTTTTATTCCTAGTTTTGACTTCATATTTGTAATATTGATTATATTGTGCATCATCCTTGATAGATTGCATGTCTTACATGGTTTAAATGTTTATTTTAGCTTATGCTACTTTCATGCCAAAACATATGCTTTTGTAGTAATGATCACATTTTCACATACTCGTTTTGATTTGATCACTGTTTACCACGATCCTTTCTCATCTATAGTCTTTTCTTAAGTACATGGTGCATATCCCGGTGTGTGGATATTAGATATACTTTTGCACTTATAAGCACACCTCTTGGACTTCTGATACTCTTCGTTGGACATTCCTTCCACCGGACTAGGTGATCTTGTTCAAGGTCTCCATAAGTCTGGGATTCCCACTAGGACGTTATTTTACGCGCGCAGGGAGTCACTTGTTATTTTCTCCTCGCGGCAGGGGCGCACACTCACCTTTTACGGAAGGCCGAGATAGGTTGACTGGGCACGCGGGGATTCCGGGGGTATTGAGAAGAAGGCAGAGAGAACGATATGAACGCGCTGGAAGGAATGGCGTATGGTTAATCGTTCTGGAAGACTGGGATAGGGATGGCTGGGTGGAATGTGGGCGTGCCAGTCGATTTCTCGACAATCACAGGTGGAACCAAGTGTTTGACAAGGGATGTGCCGCCAGGGCACGGCACGTGAGCACGAAATGTCATGCGCCACGTGGACAGGAGGAGGTTTCGCTGGTACAAGTGCGCATGCGATTATGGGGATTCGTGTACTGGACATCTTTCCCCACCGGCCGCAAGCAACCGGTGTTTATTTTACATCGGATTGAGTCTGAACACCTTTATTTCTACTACCGAAGAGAGAGTCAGGGACCTTGGGAGCCGCAACGTCGGGAGGGTTTAGTCCGTGCAACAGCGACAGGGCAACAACAACATGACTGGGAAAATTGGGGTCAGAGAGACTGGTTCCGGAGAGAAAGGGGATCTGTCCCCTAACTGGACTACATGACTATATGCCAGGAAAGGAATTTATATGGGGGCGTGAGAGCCCGATTGCATATGCTTGCAAGCCACGGGACAATTTCATCATTTATGACGGTCCCCGAGTCATTATGTTATTATGCGGGTATTTCCGCATTTGTACGTGGCGTCCGTCAAAGGACTTGTGACTCAGCACGATGGCGCCCGGGGGGGCGTCACAATGTATTCTTGACATGAGACAGTGTCGAGGTCGGGGCAGTAGGGGTGCCTTGGGCACCGTTGTGCTGGGGAAGTTGAGTGGTCGGGTGCCGCGGGCCCTGATGTGACTGGAGTAGCTGGCAGTCGAGTGTCGGGGGCACCGTTGTGACTGAAGGAGGCGGGCGCCGGGAGACCTTGATGGTCCTGCTCGGGGCCCGGTGTGACTGGCAGTCGAGTGCCGGAGGCACTGTTGTGACTGGAGTTGTTGAGTGATCGGGTGCCGCGGGCCCCGATGTGACTGGAGTAGCTGGCAGCCGGGTGCCGGGGGCACCGTTGTGACTGAAGGAGGAGGGCGTCGGGAGACCTCGATGGTCGTGCTCGGGGCCCGGTGTGACTGGCAGTCGGGTACCGGAGGCACCGTTGTGACTGGAGTTGTTGAGTGATCGGGTGCCGTGGGCTCCGATGTGACTGGAGTAGCTTGCAATCGGGTGTCGGGGGCACCGTTGTGACTGAAGGAGGCGGGCGTCGGGAGACCTCGATGGTCGTGCTTGGGACACGGTGTGACTGGTAGTCGGGTGCTGGAGGCACCGTTGTGACTGGAGTTGTTGAGTGATCAGGTGCCGCGGGCCCCGATGTGACTGGAGTAGCTGGTAGTCAGGTACCGGGGGCACCGTTGTGACTGAAGGAGGCGGGCGTCGGGAGACCTCGATGGTCGTGCTTGGGACACGGTGTGACTGGTAGTTGGGTGCCAGAGGCACCGTTGTGACTGGAGTTGTTGAGTGATCAGGTGCCGCGGGCCCCGATGTGACTGGAGTAGCTGGTAGTCAGGTACCGGGGGCACCGTTGTGACTGAAGGAGGCGGGCGTCGGGAGACCTCGATGGTTGTGCTCGGGGCCCGGTGTGACTGGCAGTCGGGTGTCGGAGGCACTGTTGTGACTGAAGGAACTGGGCGCCGTGAAGAGGCTGAGACCCGAGTACATGTACATGTATTCAACTGGTTTCATGCTGTATGAGAGCCACATGGGCTTTACAAATGGGCTGAGGAGGCCAAAGTACAATTGGTGCAAGCTGCGGAACAATTCCGACGCGTGGGTCAATCCCCGGGTCGATGCGTAACAAGGCGGATATCCGCGTGTTACAGAGGCTTTCCTCGGGGAGCTAGGGGTAGGTCCGAGTCATCGAGGAAGGGCTAGACCGGATGGCAGGGGCAGACTGTAACAGGCATTTGAGGGAGGCCGGACGCGCCTCGAAAATGAGCGGTTGGGTACGGGTCCCGAAGGGCGAGTGTCATCATGCTGGGGAGTCGAGGCCGGCCCCGGGAAAATTACTCCCCGGCCAGTGGTCCGGCTAACTCGAGTCATCAGTCCGAGCTGTCGGCGGCCAGCTCGGGGCGAGCGGTAGGCATGCGGTTCCGTGATGGAAGTAGGTGCGGCATCATGGCGTATGCGTAGCCACCGTGGGTTGTCATGCGCGGGTGTACCCAGAATACGGGTGTGTTTGCCGTTGTCATAACGCCTTATGTGCGACGGGGGTGGACATGTGTGCGATGGCTAGACGCCGCGTGAGGAGAGTACGTGTGACATACCCTTGGCATGTACAAGCCGATCAACAAGCCAACCACACGCACATCCTCGCGTCCTCGACCCTTGCTGGGTGCCTACGGAGGAATTCCGAGGGTGCAACAGTTAGGTCATAGGTTCTTCCATCCCTTCCATATCCTTGTGCCCCTAGGGGGATTTTATAGGGGAAGATGAAGGGTGTAAGGGTTTAGGTGGACCAAGTTGAGGGCCCAACTTGGTCCGGGTAAACCCTTAACAAAATACCCCTCTTTTTTGTTTATGGAGTGGGGGAGGGAGGGTTTAGACGGACCAACCCAAGGGGCTAGTCTGGTCTGCCTAAACCCTTCCCCCAGGGGGGGTTTAGGCGGACCAGCCCAAGGGGCTGGTCTAGTCCGCCTAAACCCCTCACGGAGGGGTTTTTTTTATTAAAAAACCTTTTTTTAATTTTGGGATAGGTTTGGGCGGACCAGCCTGGGGGGGCAGACTGGTCCGCCTAAACCATGGGTTTAGCCAGACCAGACTGGGAGGTGGTTTTTTTATTAAAAAAACTCTTTTTTTGTTTTCCCCAGGGGTTTAGGCAGACCAGCCTGGGGGGGTCAGGCTGGTCCGCCTAAACCCCCACCCATGGGGGGGTTTACGCAGGTTTGACTGGGGGGATTTACCCGGGTTTGACTGGGGGTTTGACTACCATAAGTCAGAATACCAAAAGACAACGCTACCCCCTTGACCCCCGCGACCTGACCACTCAGGTCGATCCGCGTGACCTGACCATGCAGGTCGACCCGCGTGCGAGGGCGCACGATGGTGGTGCATGACGCGATGGGTTACTGGGAGTCTTGAGTTGGGCTCTGGCTTGCTGTACAGTGGTTGGAGCATACGCGCCCACCAGGTGCTCGGGGAAATTCCCGACACGCGTCCGTGGGCCGTATACGGGTGTTGTGAGCTCATGAAGCTTGTGGTTGGCCCAGATGGGTCTTCCTTTGACTTCAGAGGGCTGGAAGGAGGCGACTCGAGGGTAGACCCCCGCCTCGTTGCTGGGTGCCACATGGGGTGGCTTGTAGTCAGGGCGCCCCCGGGTCGGCTCGGGTAGCTGTGTTGAACGCGGGAAAACCCGCAAACTGAGTGATCGGGGGTGGGCCCGATCGATTATTGATATTGCCATGGGTCACGGCTAGCTGGTTAGGACCCTTGGTTGGGCCCAGTGACTGGGGCGTCGACATGATGATGCCGTTTGTCTGGTGGTCGGGGTGACCCCCGCTCCTTGGCGAAGAATCGTATGATGCGACATGCTGTTCTGAGTCCCGAGTTAACCCAGTTGTTGAGATGTCGGTGGTGTAAAACTGTAGGCAGGGTATTCGGGGGTGATCCCCGAATCACTTCAGAGTGCCGCTCGATGCGGCAGGTTGTCCCGAACCTTGGATCAGGCTCGGTTACCGGGAAACTGGCTGGTATAGTGCCCTTTGCTCAGGAACGATCCCCGCTTGTTATGTTGTGCCGCTTGACCCGGTGAAGTGTCTCGATTTTCGAGCTCAACTTAACTGGTAGAGCCGCTTTGACGTTGTGCCATTTTTCTCTATTTAGGGAGTATTTCCCTATGCTTAATCCTCGATTAATTTGAGAAAATAAGCCGGTGCCAACAGACGCCTAGCTGGTTGTACCCTCAAAGCCAAATTGTCTAGAAAGCACTTACATGACCAGTGTTTTTCTAAGTCCTGGCTAGTAGCGGTCATCAAGGAGACCACAATTGTCAATTAGCGGCCCTTCCCCTGACCGCTATTTTCCTAGATGTTTCACTACGTCGACACTTCTTTCTTCATGCGTCGACTCTGTCCAAGTTACGGCCATACCATGACTGCCACTGTTAAGTTGCGGCCAGGCTGTGATCGCTAATTCAAGAAACGGCCCAGACTAGACCGTTTCCTATCCTTGAGTTATTTAACCCAAGGTTTGACCCAAGGGTTGATTCTCCTATGTTCCTAGATGATCTATTGATTGTCTCAAACCTAATACCTTATTCAAAAGCTATGTAATGAATTATGAAAGTTAAAAGAACATGCCGTTATACTGCCGAATTCTTTCCGTGGCATGACCTTGTCTTAAATCATTCTTTAAATTCTCATGTTCCAAATTGGTGCATTCTTACCTTGATATCATGAAACTATAGTTTGAACATGTACATTATTGGCCTACTTTATTGATATTTCTCGTAGAAGTAGCTTGATTTATAACTTGAAGATGCAGTTCAGGCACTGATTGTGTCCAAGGGCTCCATGCGCGCCCCCTCGGCTGATTGTGGGAAATGTGCTGAAAACCATGGGGTACGATGATACTAGCGTCGCATTGCGCCGGTAGTACTTTTTTTATAGATGAGTGAAAATCACGAGGTTATACATGAAATTATACATTATTGTGACATGACTTTCTAGTGCATGACCTTCATGGTTATGAATAGTACATTCTCGATACATGCTAGTACATTCTTGTTATATGAAAGGCCACTATATATTCTTGAATGATTATCCTCTCAATCTATATCAGAAATTTCATATCTTCATAGTCACATCTTGTTACTTGCGTTGTTACTATGGTCTTGTTCGCATGTTTCATCATATGCATTTATCTTATTTCCTAGAGCAAAAAATGTTAAATACTTAAACATTACCTTCATGTTGATACGAAGATACCTACTGGGCAAGTGTGCTCATTCCCTACTTTTCTAATCTTTTCAGGACATTCTAGTGGGCATTCAGACTACTTAAGTGACGAGTCCGAGAGTGATTAAAGATCGAGAGAAGACCTAGTAGAGTCATGAGTCAAGTCGAGTATATGTAATTTTTCATTTATTTGAGTCTAGTAAAAAGAGTCAATTATCAATGTACTTTGGATATTATTCAATAAAGTGAAGTTTTGAGTATATTATCTTGTGCATTCCATTTTATGTGTGAATGTGTTAGCGCTCTGATTATATTGCTCGCTTGCGGTGTACTAGCCGGCTGTTCACGTTCCTGAATATCTTACGCTGTACTTATATCTCGGGACGTGACAGTTAAAGTGGTATTAGAGCCTAAGTCTCAGGACTTACTTATTCCTAAGAAAATGTCATGTCATAGGCTAAGTCCAAGGATTTAGGACCCACACCTATGAACTAAGGAAAGAAATTTCCCACCTATGAGAGATGGGGTAGAGCCCGAGATGAGATAGTTCATTAGAAATTATCTCTAGGTTAATTTCTATCGATCCCATCGAAATTAATTACTTGTTTACTTTCTCAGGCACTCCACCTTTTTCAATGGCCGTTGAACGTGCCGCAAATCTTGCTAATTGGGAAGCGATGTAGCAAATAGTTGCGGGTCTTACCCAGGCCCTACAGATTGTTGCCCAAGCTGGCGCACGGGCTGGCGCGGGTAATATGTAGGGGAATTTTCGGAGCATGAACCCTCCAAGATTCTCTGGATCCTCCAACCCCGACGAAATTAATTTCTATCGATCCCATTGAAATTAATTACTTGTTTACTTTCTCAGGCACTCCACCTTTTTCAATGGCCGTTGAACGTGCCGCAAATCTTGCTAATTGGGAAGCGATGTAGCAAATAGTTGCGGGTCTTACCCAGGCCCTACAGATTGTTGCCCAAGCTGGCGCACGGGCTGGCGCGGGTAATATGTAGGGGAATTTTCGGAGCATGAACCCTCCAAGATTCTCTGGATCCTCCAACCCCGACGAGGCGGAGAATTGGATTGACGAGATGAATAGAATATTCGACGTTATGCAATGCACTGATCAAGAAAAGGTCAGTCTTGCCACCTTCCAATTGAACAAGGATGCACGTACTTGGTGGAAAGCTATTCTGGCATCGCCTCCAAACGCACCACATACTTGGGAGGGATTTCTCGCACTCTTCCAAGCAAAGTATTTCTCCGAGCATGTTAAGGAGAGAAAGGCCGCGGAATTCGTCGCACTTCGACAAGGCATGATGTCCGTGGCGGAGTGATGCGGGACGGACCACGTACTCGACTTGAATTAGGAATGCGATCCTCGGACTCTAGACGAGCTCGCGATTGTCCCTTAGTGAGGGAAACGTGGGACCGGGCACGGTTAAGAAACCGGTCGTGAGTCACGGGTATCGGCTTTTCGTGTAGACTCGGATCGAGTCACGGGACGGTACACTCAATCTCGCTCTCTCGCAGCGGTGATAATAGAATATCAAGCTAGAAACCTACTCTCGCAGTGGCATTCAAAGCTATACAAGATAAGCAAATGCGATAAAGAGTGGGGAGTGAGTGTACCTCCACGCTCCGGGCGTGGGGAAGAAGTTCTCGGCCAGTTACGGTAACTCCCGGTTAACAACAGTAAAAGTTAATTACAACAATTAAATTTATCGCCCACTCCACGCAGGGAGGTAAAGGGCTACAAGTGGGCCCGGGAGGACCGACCCTGGGTTGACGGGTTCGACTCGGCACGAACTCGGCCTGCTGGTTCGACTCGGCACTATTCCAACTCGGTGCTGACTCAACTCGGTAGCTAACTCGGTGGACAGCAAGCAATGGCTTCCAAAGGAACGTTGCCTTCCTGACGTCTTCTGGAGGCGCCGCTTGGCTGGGACGTTGGCGGGATGTCTCTGATCGACTCCCTGAAGGGACGGCTCCTAAAGTTGACTTTTGACACTTGTTCTTGAATTTTTTTCAGACTGTAATTTCGGACCTGCACATAGGACAGATCTGCAGGCCTTGACGGTAAAAATGTTTGCGCCCAGATCCGGAGGCCGATCGAGGCTTGGTTGGTACCGTTGGAAAGAGGACTCAGAGATCTACAACATATATTTTTTACAGCTTCATCCACCACACGGATTGAAAATGAAAACATCTGCAAACTGACTTTTTTTTCCTTACCCGGACTGACAGTCACACAGGGCAGCAAACAATCTGCCTGAAACACACTTTTGACTGAGGGGTAAACGATTTTTTTAGACTCCAAGAAAATTATGGTGGAAGGGGATATACGTGGGGAACACTCAGCATTGTTTTGGGATTTTCTGAAAATAGATAAGGGGGCGGAAAAAATAGAACAAGATGACACTGTACTGTAGATCTGCAGAATGACAGATTGATAGGGGTGGTATAGAAATTGCGGGAAAAATATCAAACAAGATCAGAATGGGGCATAAGATATATGGATGGAAAGCTAACAAAGAGAGGAACAAGCTCTCAAAATTTCAGCTCAATCAGACAATAGTATAAAAAGATAGATCCATGGAGGTGGGGTTCTGTCCTGATGGAGATAGAACTCCGGTGGCGGTGGCGGCGGCACGACGACGGTGCGACGACGGCGGCGGCGGCTTCAGAAAGGGAACTTAGAGGATGAGAGGAGAAGATAGAAGGGCATCACACCTAAGATTTAGCAGAAATCCATCTGCAAGAGGGGAAGGGAGAGAGGAACAAGGGCACACCCTTCAATGGCTCAAGCCAATTTCATAAATTTTCTTCATTAAAATCTCTAATGACACTATACATAGGCTTATATAGAGAATGGCAAGGGGTGGGGGGCTGGGAATTTCGTGGGAAATAGGCTATTTTCTTTCACCATGTGGTCAAAAACCCAAAATAAATAAATTACATATGGAGGGGGCACTCCTTTGACTAGGTAGGTAAGGTAGGTGGCCAACTTTGACATTTTACACCACTTGTCTCCCCCATGTGTCAATTGACTTGTCAAACCTTCTAGATGCCACCTTGGCCTTTGACCAGCCCCACATGGATGAGGTGGACCAATGGGATAGGAGTGGGGGCCCCCTTGCAGGCCCTACTGGCATTTTGCACATAAACCCACACAATCCTAAGGAAGAACAAATAGGCTCATAAAGCCTTACAATTGTGAATCTACTTCTCCCAGGATATAAAAATAAATAAAAGGACACAAATACAAAAATAAAATGTACATGCTCGGAGTTGATTCCCATCAATTCTCCCCGGGTGGGAAGAACTCGACCCCGTCGAGTAAGGGGTACGGCTGCTCGAGTAGCTCCGGCGGATCCGTCACCGATCTTGGAAGCGCGGAGTACGCTCCACTCCAAGCAATCGACACCTGCTCAACCCGTATAGATTCGATATGCGCACGCTGCCATGGGAATGAGGCCAGAGGTGGACACTCCGGGGTGGGGTCACTCTCAAAGGAGGGAAGGCGGCTCGAAGACTCACTAGGAATCACCGCTTGTCCCTTATGTGACTAGATCCGATATGTAGAGTAGAACCGATCCCAATAGTCCGACAAGTCTCATACTCGAAAGGGACTAACAACGCGAGCGTACAAAACTGACTCGACTCAACGTACGCACAGACACACAATGCACTTCGACAAACAAACTGGACGAAACAAAGACTTACACAGACCCTAAACAAACCTAATGTTAGTCCGACCTACGCACAGGCGATGGTGGACTAGGACACCCGAATATGTGCCATGCATATACTAGATGTACTTGATGGTTGACGGAATGGATGACTCCTAGACACCCTAAGATGTACCACTCATGCATTGGCGACCTATGGGATTTGGGTGGGGAAGGGCTAGGAGATCCAAAGCTACCCTCGTCATTACCCCTAGACGTAGGTACGGCTTGCCAACTAGACCGAGGGGTAGGGGTGGGATAGTCAACTCCTTGGAAGAAGTGGAGTAAATATGATAGCTCGGGAGGTTCACTAGTGAAGGGGTCAAAATGGTCAAAGAAGGTATGACCCCATGAAGTGGGTTCCCCCATGACTCGGTCCCAAGTTAAGAATTCATAATCACCATCATACATTGTGATCGGTGGGACGACGGTCATGTTTAGAAAATAGGATTCCTCCCTTGGGCAAAAGGGAACCGTCCTAGGATTGGGTCTTGGCTCATCTACGTGTGGGTCTCTTTGCCTCCGACTAGGACCCACTTGGTTGGAAGTGATTGGATGGGGCCGGTTGGAGGTGACCGGTTGGGGCACGTAGACCTTCCTAAGCTCTCTCTTCATGTCCCACCATGACTCGATGGGCCATTACCTCCTAACCTCTCTCATTCTTTCGATGTAATCCCACTTTTCGGTAGCCTCATGAAGAAGCCGCTCTTTGGAGAAAGAGAATTGCATTGCCTCGGACATAGTATAACAATCAAAGTAGGTGTCCATGGTGGCCTCCCACTTGAGGTAGATGCCCCGGTCATTGGAGCCAAAAAAATCTGAGGCTTCAGGCCTACAGAAGCGGAGAGGATGGTTGCCAAGCCCATGGGTGGGCCAACGGTCATATCGCCTGGGCGATCGGGAGTCCATTGGAAACTTGGAACTACAAGATGGGCATGATGACAAGAGACAAGACAAACTGACTAATGCAAACACACACTAGATGATGCACTTAGACCTAATCAATATCCTGTACGTGGCGGAGATAACCGATCCGAAGATTACTCGCGCAAGTGTGCGGCCCTCCCGATAGGTGTAGCCTAACGTTCGGACAACACCTTTTGATATACCGGGTTATAAGGATGAAAAATGTAATTTTAAAACACACTTTTTTAAAAAATTGGAAATTGGAATAATTGTATTAATCAAAGTTCTAATCCTTTTGATTACACTCTCGAGATGTTAAACTTGCTACATGTATGTTGAAGAGACAGTTGAGGAAAAAGCTGCCTACCTATCCTTTAAAAAAAAATATCGAGTGAAAATAAAAGATAGAGCAATGCTCGGTCTCACTGAGTAAACTGGGCACATGTCACTTGAGACGTGATGTGGTTCATATCTGAAAAGTGTTGACTAGTATCTCTGTTCAAAATGAGGTGAAATGGTTCAATATTCTGAGTAACCGGGGATTCTAGCATGAGTTCCATGCGTCTACTCGCGTAAAAAGGAATTATTTGAACCTGATCACTCTTGAAAAATTCTGACTATCTTGTGATATTGGTTGAGTTAAAAAATGATGGTGAAAACTCATTGTGGTAGAGCGTAGCCTCCAATACGCTGTTCTCAAAATAAAAGTGCAGTCTGTAAAATGTCTCCTTGTATTAATCTGAAAATCTGAATATCCATATTGTAACTATCATCTTTCATGTTTCACACTTACACATCTGGAAATTTGATTTAATATATATTCAGAAAGTTGATCGACTGCTTTAGCAATTGCATGAATCTCCTATACGATTGTACAATCTCCCATGTGCTACACATGAGCATTCCGGTTAGCATGACTCTCTTGCATCTTTCTTTTACCCATTTCATGTTTATATATGTACGGGGGAGATTGCATGTATGTTTATATGTAACTTTTTGATTGCATTATGTGCACTTCATGAGTTCATACTTAACTGTATTTGCTTTGGATGGTTTCATATTGATTTGTGAGAATAATCACCAATTGGTTTATTCTGATTGGAATCATATTGCTTTGTTCATCCATGATTTGCCCTTGCTTCTTCTGATTTGATAAGATAGGCTATTGATGTTTCAAAGGGAGATAAGCTTGTTCATATTGTTGATCATGTCACAGGGGGAGAAAGATTAACATTATCCCGCTTTTTGATTATGTCAAAGGGGGAGAAAAATTGATGATTGTGTGTGACAAGGGAAGGGGAGAAGGACATATGTGCTATTCTTTTGTATCCACTCTGGTAATAAATTTCTCATCAAGTTTGTCATCATCAATAAGTTTGTCATCATCAAAAAGGGAGAGATTGTTGAGTTATGATTTTGATGATTGTTGTGATTGTTAAGTTATGGTTTTGATGATAACTAAACTTAATGTGTGATTAAGTGATGATAACTAAACTTGTGGTTGATTGCTCATGCTCCTGTTATCTATGTATGTTTGAGATGGCAAATGGCAACGGTTAGATGGTCTTAATGCTTGGTTTGCATATGTTGGTTCTACAAGAGGTTTCAAGCCTTTATATGTTTGAACATATGGACTTGAGCTTTGATGAACACTTTTGTTCAAATCCTGAACAAATAGTTCGAAACTTGTTTGGTTGATTTTTACGCATACCATACATGCATTTGTCAAAACAACAAGTGTTCCAATCTTATATGTGAAATTGGGTCTCAATATAAATAACTTCTTGAACTCTAATACATATTTCACATATCATTTTGAGCTTGCATTATGTTGAAACAACTCATGAGAAACTTGCTTGAAAATTAGAATAATGGTACTTATATCTTGCTCCACCCCTCTTCAGAATTACTCCACCCCTCACTCAACGAAAAAGAAACTCTACCAAAGGTGGGAAGGAGGAAGCTTACACTGTAGACGTGAATAGTGCTCCGAGAAGATTTCTTCATCCTTCTTCCTTCTTTCTAGAGTGAAGATCAAGCCACATCTGAAGAAGATCAAGCCTGCATCAAGTGGACCTCAAGCTGCATCCAAGGAATCCTTCATCAACTAAGGGGGAGCACTAATCAAGCCCTTGTTCTTGTGTTCTTCCATTCTCACATCCTTCTCTTCTTCAAGTGTCTTGTGGTTGTAATCCTAAACCATTTGTGTGTGTGTGGATCTTCACAGATCCGTGTGTGTGTGTGCAGTCAAGTTTGATTGCTTTTGTGTGTGTGTGTGTGTGTGTGTGTGTGTGTGTGTGTGTGTGTGTGTGTGTGTGTGTGTGGATCTTCACAGATCCGTGTGTGTGTGTGTGTGTGTGTGTGTGTGTGTGTGTGTGTGTGTGTGTGTGTGTGTGTGTGTGTGTGTGTGTGGTTGATCTTGTATCCTTTCACAAGATAGTGTGTGGATCCTCACGGTTGGTGAGGGGTGGACGTAGGTTGCTGCTCTGATACCAATTGAAGTCCCGGAATCAATGGCACCCAAGAGGGGGGGTGAATTGGGTGAAAACAAAGTTTTATCAAAGTTCTACACAATTTTAAGATTATGCGAGAATGCTAAACAATAGGTGCAGAATGAACCAGATCTATCAAAGATAATCACTGCAATAGCCTTTGGTACTAGGCGGAGTTAACAAATCCGTAGATTTACTCACGCAAACTGTCATCTTTCCGACAAGAGTAACCTTGTCAGTCTGATTCCAACTTTTGATATACCACGGATCTATTTGATGGTGATCAATAAAACAAGATCTAACGAAAGCAATTAAACTAAATCCACAAGCATGCGCAGAAGTGGGATAGTAGAAAAGGAGCAAGTCATAAGGAGACATCGATTTTTAGGTGGTTCGGATGCCACAACAGCAACCTACGTCCACCCCTCACCAACCGTGAGGATCCACACACTATCTTGTGAAAGGATACAAGATCAACCACACACACACACACACACACACAAAATCAATCAAACTTGACTGCACACACACAGACACGGATCTGTGAAGATCCACACACACACAAATGGTTTAGGATTACAACCACAAGACACTTGAAGAAGAGAAGGATGTGAGAATGGAAGAACACAAGAACAAGGGCTTGATTAGTGCTCCCCCTTAGTTGATGAAGGATTCCCTGGATGCAGCTTGAGGTCCACTTGATGCAGGCTCGATCTTCTTCAGATGTGGCTTGATCTTCACTCTAGAAAGAAGGAAGAAGGATGAAGAAATCTTCTCGGAGCACTGTTCACGTCTACAGTGCAAGCTTCCTCCTTCCCACCTTTGGTAGCCTCCTTTGATCCAAAATAAGCATTAGGGTTTTCCAATCCCTCTTGTATATGTTTTATAGGTTCTTGAATGGTCCAAGGACTCTCCCAGACAAGATCCACAATTTCTGGAGAGTTTGGTTGCTTAGGGATTAAACAATGCCAAAGAGAATGGCTTTCCTCGAAATGATAAAAAGTCAACAATTGTTGGTAGCTCGGGGCTGGCGGTCGACCTACAGAGGCCAGCGGTCGACCGCCAGGGGCCGTCCTGTGGCCATTTTGCTGCTGGGAAAATAGGTCGACCGCTAGCTCCTAGCGGCCGACCGCCAGTGTAACGACCCGAGAATCCGATTACCGGGAAGGCCCGATAACCCGAGACTCGTACCGCCGCCCACGAGCCGGGAGGGCTCGGAAGGGCTAAAAGGAGTGTGGAGGCACAAAGAGATAGGAAATAAAGTAGGACAATCAACAACAACAAGCTGAAAGAAAGAACAACTACAGCTACAACAGAGTCCAGTCCAACAGAAAGTACAGTCTAAAGCAGTAAAGCGTACCACATGCCAAGTGAACACTCGGCCCGGCAAGCTGGCAACTGATAACCTTCGCTCCGCACCCTCGAACCTCGAGGAAGAACTGTCACACCTGAAAAGTAGGGAATGAGTCTCCAAAATAGAGACTCAGCAGGGATCCCGCGGAACCCCAACCGGAAACAACGGCGGTAGCGGAAAGGAGGGCTACGAGAGCAACCGCAACAGCAGGAACAGCAAACCCGGTGGCCGGTCGAAACTTGGCACTACAACTACTCATACTGTACCAGAAACACACCCTGACCTCGCGGTCGAGGCTACCGAACTACACTAGTACCGCTTACCGAAGTAAAAACACACGGCAACCGCGCCGTAGAGGCCTGTCCCCCGGACACAGCCTACCTGGACACCTTGTCCAAGGTGCAACCCCGACCATCCAATCGCGGGTATCGCACAACAAGACACAACCTCGGTAGAGCCACTAGCACTAGTCCCACTGCGCGAAAACCAACACACGCGCCGCGGCGAAACAACCGAAAACACAACGGTCGACACGACCGAAAACCCGAAGGTCGAAGTCACGGAAACTGACAGTCTGTCACTCCCAACTCGACAGGAGTACCTCCCACTAGAAGCACAGCCGGTAGCGTCCCCTGACGTCTTACACCGCACCGCAGGTGAACTGCCTGACGTGGTAGCGCCTACCAAAGGCACGAACACCGCACAAGTAACCACAAACAAGTGACTATCTGGGGTCACGCCCATCGACGTGGGTCCAACCGCCCCCAACCACGTGTGCACACACAGACCGCACGTCCCTGGTCTGGTCCTCTGACCGGTTTTCCCCTCAGCCGGACTCTGGCTGCAAGACGTGGGGCTCGACGGCAACCGGTCCACAAACCGTCTCTAAGGGTAAGCCCGTACACCACTCCCTGGTGCGACCGTTACCGCGTACTGGTAGGCTACGACTAGTGGAGGGTCACTGAAGGAGTAGACTCTCAAGTCAACGGAAAACAACATCCGCATCCAACGACGTACGGGGACCACCCCACGTACCGGCCCCGTCGCACGGTGACCTCAGTCGGAGAAGAAACAGGACTCACAGTCCACGGGCTGCACGCTCAGCCACGCAGAAATGCCGAAACACAGTTCCCAAGGTAGCTCACAGGTCGTCGCACCAAATTCCACTCTTAGGGAAAGGCGGGAACCCTCCAGCCCCAGGCTGGGCAATTGGACTCGCCGTCCAAGGCCATACGCATGGCCCACGCGGAAAGCACAAAAGCATGATTCCCAGGGCAACGCACAAGCTGCCACGCCGGTAACTGGACTCACAGTCCAAGGCCAACCACATGGCCCACTCGGGAATCATCTTCCAGGAAAACTAACGGCATGCGGGGGAGACCCCACCGCACACCCACCGACACACGGTGACTCGGTCTAACGTAACACAAAAGCCCGACACGCGAGAAGTCACCCGGACTCTCAAACCCACGGGCACGCTAAACGAGATAACACGGTCTTCCAGACACCCTCAAAACACGGACGTAAAATCCCATGGGTGTCTGGCACTCACGAGACCGCAAGTCGACCACTGGGTCCCAACCGGGTCGACCGGGGACCCACACATCGCGGAACAAGGCGGAGAACACAAAAACTCACCTCGGAACGACACAAAGCCTGACGGTCTAGCCCTTGACCGTTACAGGGCTGTAATGGTCTAGGCGGGACCGTCACATCCACCTGGCGGCCTAACGCAGGCCGTTACACGGCTCAAAGGAACGCAGAATGTAACGCGCCTGGCCCAGCGCGTTACACAAATGTAACGCGCCCACCCCAGCGCGTTACACGGATGTAACGCGTCCGCCCTGGCGCGTTACACGCGTTGACCCCCAACGGTCAGGAAGACAACGGTTGAAACGCCCCTGACGGCCCACCCCAGGCGCATCACGCGTATGTAACGGTCCGTCGGGGGCCGTTACACCCCCAGCCCTCAACTGGGGGATGTGACGCACCCACCCAGGTGCGTCACACGGCTGTGGCGGTCTATCGTGGGACCGTCACACCCACGAACGCCAAAGCCAAAAGCCAAGGGAATGTAACGCCCCTGCCCAAGCGCGTTACACGCATGAAACGGTCACTGGAGTGACCGTCACACCCTCCCGAGAACGTTACGGCGGGAAAC
Source organism: Amorphophallus konjac (assembly GCA_022559845.1). Classification (NCBI taxonomy): domain Eukaryota; kingdom Viridiplantae; phylum Streptophyta; class Magnoliopsida; order Alismatales; family Araceae; genus Amorphophallus; species Amorphophallus konjac. The sequence goes on along the minus strand of CM040122.1, from coordinate 71,880,568 downwards.
CAACCAAAACACCGATCCACGCCCCGATAACCCCCGGGTGATGGGGAAACAAAAGGGAATCCATCCCCAAACCCCTAGGCATGCATCTAAACCCCTGGATCGACCAAAAACGCCGTAAAACGAGAGATCGGCCCACAAGCCCTAAAACATGGGTTTTACCCAAAAAAACCCCGATTCCACCCGCTCGGCTCACCACGGCCTACGAAACTCGCGGGAAAGGAAGTGCACGAGATGGGGGTCCATCTCCCTACCTCCACCGAAGATTTCACACATCGTGGATGCCGATCCACGAAGAAACGCCTCCAAAACCCCGCCGGTGCCTACACGCCCGCGAACCGGCTTCACCGCGCCCTCGAGCCTCGATCCTCGACCCATCCTCACCGTCCTCCTAGCCCGCATCGCCCCGCCTCGGTCCGTCGGCCACCGGAGAGGAGAGAGTGGGAGAAGAGAGAGAGGGTGAGAGTGAGAAATGAGAGGAAGAGAGAGGGTGGGGGGTTTATATAGGAAAATCCAAAAAATCGGGAAAATTCCAAAAAATAGAAAAATACACCTCCTCAAACCTCGTGACGCGCTGATCACAATGGTACCACTCGCACCCAGGTGAACGGCCCGGTTCACCCGCAACGAGGTTCCGAAGGAATTTCCGAAACACACACCGGGAATCGGAAAACACACGCGGAAAAGTCGCGGAGCTCTTCCGTCCTCCGAAACGACTCCGGATCACGCCGATTCGAACACAAAAGATGTCCGAAACGAAATTCCGGACACAACGGAGTCGAATACTCCAAGAAACCAGATCCGGGACCCGAGAAGGGGGATCTGAAAAACCCGGGGCATTACAGCCAGGTTCACAGGTTGCCAGACTTGAGTTCTGTTATTTTAGGTTGACCGCCAAAGGTCCATAGGTCGACCGCCAGTCTCCAATCCTGCAAAAATCAAGTGTTAGCTCACTTGAAACTATCCATTGGTTCGATGCTTGAAATGGGCTTGTGTTATTGTTGATTACAAGTTGGTTTAAATTCAATATAACACATGGAAGGATTCATTAACACAAGTGTGAAATTGGATGAAATTTGATGGTTTAAAGCATGAAACTTCATTTTAAAACAAGGTACATGGGACATAAAAGTCCTGGGTTTTGTTATCATCAAAATCACTCGGATATGTTCAACAATTGGAATCAAGGACGTTAGAGATGGAGAGGGCTGCATCCCGAGCCTATAGTCCCGATGAAGTGGGCGCAATGTTCCAAGCCATGATGGGACAAGTGCAAAGGTTCAGTACAAGTCTAGATTGGTTTAGTACTAGCCTAGATCGGGTTACTATCGGGGTGGATCGGTTGTTCCCGGAGCCACCCCAAGGACCCCTTCACCACGAGAAGAACATCCCTTCCTCACCCATGAGAGCTCCAATGTCATCACTCTCTATTTTCGAACTTGATTCGGAACCATCTCATTTGGAGCCACCAAGGCCCGAGCCACCTGTACTTCTAACGGGTACGCTAAACATCACCGAGCCGCTTCTTAGTTGGCTCAAGGATGGCTTGGTCCCACCTCCCTTCCCATCCATGGACCCCATCCTACCTTTAGTGCCGGTCAACTCCTTCCATACCACATTTCGATCTAGTCACCATGTTGACACGTTGGACGATCTTGTCATAGGATTAGATTCACAATGGAAGTTGACGAACCTACTGGCCCGAAGCTTCGACCAACCCACTAGTCTTAGCTTCACCCATCCGGTCTTAGGGTCCATTACCTCTGTGTGAACCGTGGGTTGTATCACCACAGAGGTTCTCTTATTCCTCCCCATTTCGGCCGAACCCGACTTTATACCCTTTCGCCCGAGGGAGGAACCATACATCCTACACATGATCACCGTCCCACCTACAATGCATGAAGGTGACTATCCACACCTTCGAGACTTCAACATTGGGGGCCGTGACGTGTGGGAACCCACCACAAGGGGTCATACCTTCTTTGATCCCTTTGATCCATTCCCTGGTGGACCCTTAGACCCTCCATATATACTTCACTTCTTCAAGGGAATCCACTACCACACTCCTTCCCCATGGGCCGGGTCGTCTACACCCACCAAACCCGTTCACTTGCGAGATACACCATCCTCTAGGGGAAAGGAAGACGGTGCATTTGGAACCCCTGGCCCTCCCACCTCTAAGTCCAATATGCATGCATGGCCCACTTTAGGAGGACTAGGAATTCCCCATTCCGCCAACCACCGGTTACGTCAAATGCATGCATGGCACACGTTCGGGTGTCCTGGTCCGCCGTCATCCATGTACGGGTCGGACTAACCATATATTTGTCTCGAGTCATAAGTCGGTTTCTTATTTGTGTGGGTTGCATATGTGTGTTAGCGCATGGTGAGTCTGCATGTGTCTTGTACAAGCTCGTTGTCAGTCTCTTAAGAGTGAGAGGCGATTGGACTCGCTCGATGAGTATGGGATCGGTTCTATATCTATACCCGGATCTAGTCACCTACAGGGACCCAACGGTAATTTCTAGTGCGTCTTCGAGCCGCCTCCTTTCCCTTGAGAGTGACCCCACCCCGGAGCGTTCCACCACTAGTCTCTTCCCATAGCAGCATGCGCATATCGAGTATATGTGGAATGAGCAGGTGACGGTCACTTGGAGTGGAGCATACCCGCATTACTTGGCACGGTGACGGATTCGCCGGAGTACTCGAGCATCCATACCCCTAGTCGACGGAGTCGAGTTCCTCCCACCCGGGGAGAATTGATGGGGACATCGAGGCAAGACCGTCCGTATTTTGTTTGCATTTATGTCCTTTTATATTTGTATGTATACCCTTGTGTTATATGGGTACGCAATTGTAAGTCTTAGTGGGTTTATATGTAAAATTCTAGTAGGCCCAAGCAAGGGGGCCCTCACCACTTTCCCATTGGTCCACCTAGACCATGTGGGGCTGGTCAACCATCCTAGGTGGCCATCTAGAAGGTTGGAATGCCAATTGACCACATGGGAGACAAAGGGGGTAAAATTTCCAAGGTAGGCTACCTACCCTTTCAACCTTGTCCCCTCTTGGTCAAGGGGGCGCCCCCCCCCTAATTTTTTTATTTCTTTTTGTGTGTTGGCCACACTTAATCAAGGCCATCCCTTCCCTATCCCTAGATCCAATGGTGGAGATTGGATTTGATGTGTAGCATATAAAAGCTTGTAATTTCCATTTGTTATAATTAATGAATAGAAAAAAAGCATTTGGAGCATTGGAGATTTGCATCTCCTTCCTCTCTCCTGAAGTTCTCCCCTCAACCCCTCTTCAACTCTAGAGTGAATCCCTCTTCTATCATTCCTTCTCCACCTCTGATCATCATCGGTGCCGTCGCCGCCACCGTTCGTGCCGCCATCGAGCCGCCGTGAAGTCGTCTTCGGTATTCTGTCCAGCCAGGATAGAAGCATCTTCCCCGAATTTTTTCTCCCACCTCCCACCTCATCTGGAGCTGAAATTTTCAAGAGTGGTTCCCCTCTCGAACCCCTATCTTCACAAAAAAAATTCAAGTCAAAATTTCTTCATTTGGTATTTTTAAATTTTCGTTCCTCTTCTATTCCCAGATCTGCCAAGTTTCTGTCTACAGTGATAGCAACTCTGAGTTCTACATATCCAAACCACTTTATGATTTTTTCAGGTGCTCCCAATTTTATTGGAAGTTCTTTCCACCTTCCTCTATCACCATGAATTTTCTTTATTTTTCTTCAGCCCTTCACATATTTTCTAAAATTCGTCCAAGTTCCCAAATCTGTTCTGTCTGCTTCAGTCCAGATCCGACCCACCGCCATTATAAATTTCTAGAAAATTCAATTCTCTACAAAACTTTTCACAAAAAATATCCCCGATTTCCTCTCTTGAACCTCTACAACTTTGATGAATAACTTAACTTCAGATTCGGAGGTCTACCTATGAGTCAATGCCAACTCTCAGGAAAAGAAGTTTCTGCCAGAGCAGATCTAAAAAGGAGAACATCAGCCTTCAAAATTCGTCCACCAGAAATACAGAGTTGGTGATTTTTTTGTGATCCCATAGGTCGAAGCCCTTCGAAGCAGCTTTCCAACGGTACCTCCTGATCGTCGATCCGACATCGGGATTGGTCGCAGCAAGCGATCTCGTCGGGTCGCGTGCCTGAAAACAGAACCTGCAGGTCCGTGGCCGATTTTTCCTACCGGTGCCGAACGGAGCCGCCCTGCCTCCTGTCGACGTTCCAGCGTGCCGCCATCCCAGGGAGCGCTTCCCCAAGCGTCCCCACTACAACGGTGCCACCAGGTCCCACACGGCTGTTGACACCCGTTTTTTGCCGATAAGTTGAGTCGTTTCTCTTACTCCCTTTTGTTGATGCCTCGAGTTGCCCGTCGCTTGTTGGGGCTGTTTCAGGCATGTTTTGGGCCAATTTATGGGTTGCCTCCCTCCTTGGTTAAGTCCAGGTCGATTCAGGGCTTATTGGGCCGTGGTTTTGGGCTTTTTCATTGAGTTTCAACATCCACATGCATGCACGGTTCATTCCTGGCCGCACTACTAATGTGCGGTCTAATAAGGACCGTCCATATATTTTGGGGGTATTTTGGGTGATTTTCTGAATTACCACCGACAGGCATTCATACGGTCCTGATATGGCCGTTCAAACCCAATGAACGGACGGCATCTGACCGCTCATCTCTCAGAGTCCTGCGCTTGGTTGTCAGATAATTATCCAATTATCCAATTATCACTGACAGGTCTGGAACGGTTGATCAATGGCCGCTCTACTGTGGAACGGTCTCCTAGGAACCGTTCATCTGTGAGGGTCTAACGGCGGACGTTTCGGTCAGTTCGAGCGATAATTGGGTTGATTTTCTGATTATCTGAATTTCCACCGACGGGCTTGGACGGTCAAAAGTGAACCGCTCATTTGTTGAGCGGTCTATCGTAAGACCGTTCATCCCATCGGTTGCTGAATTTTAACAGATTTTAATCCTTTTATCCATGGTTTTATCCCCAACTTCTTTTGTCAATATCTCCGTGGATAATTAACCATTTTAGTTGCCGTTTCGACTGGACGAGAGATAATGATATTATCTACGATTTATCTTTAATAATCGCGTCCCGAAAATGGCTCTAAACCCTGATTTCGGGGCTGGTTTTCTAGGCTCTATAAATAGACCCTAATGGCCGGACTTGAAAAGGGGGGAGATTTTGGTCGACGGCGAAGCCCTGCCGCATTCTTGAGCGACCTAGCACCAAAGAGGGAGGCTTTCTACGTCCATACAAGCCCCCGGTTCAGGGAGTAGTTTGATTTTTGAGTCCTTTCGTCTTATAGCTTTCATCACCTTCTTTTCATTGCATGCATCACTTTCCCCTTATGTCCCCCTGCTTTCTCATTACCATGCACACATCCACCCACGTTTTTGTCACCCTAGGGGTTTAAAACCCCCCAGGTATCCTCCTTTCCATTCGTTAATGTTCATCTCTTGCTATTTTGACATTTACTACACTGTCCAGTTCTAATCTAGGTCTTCTTTGTGTGTTTCTTACGTTGTTTTCCAGGTCAGCAATCATCAGCACGAGGCCCATCCCCTCTGGCGGCCGGAGAGGGTGGAGGTTGGACCCCTTGCAACTTACTGCGTGGTAGACTTGTGCGGTTTAATTGAAGCCGTTCAACCGTACGTGCGGTTTGGATAGGGCCGTTCGTCCTGTTAGTGCGGTCAACAGGAAGCCGTTCGTCATCCAACAGTAGTTCCTCCCGCACCTTCTGCAGCGTACTCAGGCGGTCTATCGTAAGACCGTGCAACGTGTAGGCGGTTCTTCAGGAACCGTTCATCTCCCAGCGCTGCAACTTAGGTGAGTACCCCCTCCCTTTCCAAGGTACGTCGTGTTCATCACGTATGGCATCCCGGTGGCGATCACGGTCATTTGTTTTCTGTTCTCCTCTGATCATTTTTCATTTGTTCATTGCATATTGGTCTATTCACAAGGCATTGATCTTTAGTAGAGGAGAAAAATATATCTACACCCCTCTTTTGTGGCGATCACGGTGGGACGCGTAATGCCCATCGTGCTTTTGAGTTGCTGACCCCCTTTCGTTGTGAAAGTTTTCTTCCTGGAGTGATTTGCAGGTTGGATGCATTTTTTTGCCTTCTGGGACGTGTGCGGTTCTCCCAGAGCCGTCCATCTTCAGGAGCAGCTGATACTCCACCGTCCATCCCCTGCGACCAGAGCCAGTCCCGCTTCTGTTCCCTGTTTCACACGGTGCATGGTATACCGTCCATCGTTTTGAGCGGCTGGAATCTAGCCGTCCATATCTTCGACACAGGTACGCTTTACTGTGTTTTGATTGCAGGCACGCGGCTGCTGGAAGACCGTTCAGGAGATTACGCGGTTTGGTACAGATCGTTCTTCTGGTATTCTCCTGTCACTGCTGCCTCGTATTTTCAGCATTCTGTGATTATTCCACGGTTCGTCTAATGTTTTCTCCGTGGATTATACGGTCCCATACAGACCGTTTTACTGTTTGAGCGGTCGCAGCAGGACCGTTCATCTGGTGCCACAGTGCACTCACGGTCTATTTTGATTGTCATATTCCATGCGATTGGCTGCTCGTGGTGCTACTTGTTGATCTCCCCCTGCTCTCTTACCATTGTTGCATCATCATTTTCTTTATTGCTTATATGTATGATTGATCATTGATTGATAGTTGCTAGGTTAGATTGTGCATGCACTCCGGTGCGCATAGGAGCATCCATCTCTTCTCATAGTAGTTGCATTCCTACCGAGGTAGGGTTTCCTCTCGTCTCCATATTCCTTGGAGCCGACTAGGGACCTTGCCGAGGACCTCCGTAAGCCCCCGTGAGCTGTGGATTCCCACGCGGATGCCGGGCAGGTTGTACCGCATCCACCCCCAGTCTAGGGTTTGCATCCGCGAGTGAGAAATCCTTGTAGAGTCACACAGTTCCTCATTTCCTACCCCAGTTAGGCACCTAGTGGTTGAGAGAACTTATATTTTCATTAACCCACTAAGGTTCAAAAAGGAAATCATGAGAAATTGATGAGCATCATTTAATAACTTGATTGCATAATTGCGTGAGTCTGCTCTCATCTCTTCCTTCCATTGCATGCTTGTTGTTTGCTTTGTAGGTTTGGTTTGGTTGGGTTTGTTTGTCCTAGTCCTAGGTGTCTTGGTGTATGTGGGGTTGTTTCTTTCCCTCAGGATCACCTCCTAGGGTTAGATCTTGTTTCCATTCATACTCCAACCCTTTGTTTGATTCATCATCTTCCATGTCGTCATACGACTTCTCTCAGTCTCACGAGGACTCCCTTCCTCGTGGCCTTCTTGAGGACCCACCTAGGGTCGCCCACCTGCAGGGAGGAGAGGGGACTGCCCCTCCACTCCCGACCGTTCTTGGTGAGGGTTCCCAACCCTCTCTTTCAAATCCGTCCAATCAGAATTCAGCCAATCTAATCCTCAATATGATGGCCCAGCTGGACCCTACCCAGCTCCATCTCATCCGGCAGGCTTTGCAGGGGGCCGATGCCCCGACCTCAATTCCTTCTCATGGCACGACTGTTGCTGCCATCACGTCTCCCATTTTTGGGACCACCTCTGTGGCTCCCATCGACCTTACTCCTACCCGTCCTCAGATCCTTCGCTATTCCAATATGGAAATGGGCCAGGCTTCCACCTCGGCCCATCAGCAGATCGATAAGGGAAAGTCTCCAATCCTCTCTGTTCCTTACCTTGATCCTTACGCCATAGTTTCCCCATCACCGTAGGCCCTCGTAGCCCCGACAGACTTCGTTAGGTTGCAACCAGGGGCCGCCCAGCTAGCTCACGCGGATATGGGCCCTTCCTCGGCCCATTATCCATCTTACGTGCCGCCCCCTCAGTCGGCTTATCCTTTGGCTACATATTCAGGTATGGCTTCTCCAGCTCCTTCTCCTCCCTCCCGGAAAACGGGAGATTCTTGATAAATGGGCTGCTATGCAGCAACAAATTGATCTTCTCCACAAGCGGGTCAACCCGCAATCTCTGGCTGATGTCCCTATCCCTAACTTCAGGGACATTCGTTTTCCTTCTTATTCCGAGCTCCCCCGTGTACCGCAAATATGATGGGAATGGCAACCCGTTTATCCTTGTTCGGGAGTTCTTATACGAGTCGGCGCAGTTCCAGCAGGACGATCGTCTGATGGCTTATTTATTTCGACAATCATTGGAAGGGGTCGCCCTGGAGTGGTTCTATACCTTGTCCATGGAGGAGGCCGAGAATTTCAAAACTGTCAAAGAGAGGTTTATTCAGAGATTTCAAGATCGGGTCGGGCCCGAATATTCCTTCACTGATCTGGTAGCTGAGAAGATGAAGCCAGAGGAAGACTTTGCGACCTACGCAGACCGATGGAGGCAGATGGCCTCACGTGTGCCCGGGCAAATCCCGGAAGAAGAGAAAGTAAAATTGTTAATCTCCAATGCTACGCCAACATTCAGGAATATCTTGGCAATGAATGACATTGCGAACATGCACCAGTTGTATAGCAGAGCTCGGTTCATACAAACCCAGTTCAAAGACTCCCCCATTCATTCTCTATTTGAGGCCCAGAAACCCAAAGCCGCCAGAAAATCCCAGGGCCCCGTCACTGAGGGAGTACAGATTAATGAGCAGGTTCAGGCTGTTCAGTTCCCCCACCAAGCCGCTCCACCTCGCTTCCCTCAGCCTCCGCGCAACCCCCAGTTCGCCACTCCACAAGTCCCCCAGCCCGCCTTCCAGGTCCCACAATACCCGCAACAAGCACCACCACCACCCCAACAGCCTCAGCGGCCGCCTCAATACAACAATGTTCCTCCACCCGCCGCTTATGGATCTGCTCGACCGAGTCCAAAGAGGGCCCACTACCCTCCTCTTCCTGAAACCTTGCCCGATATCTTCTCTGCTTTGATGTATACTGGTGATCTTCAGTTGCCTCCTGAGCGCCCAAATTGGAACCCGGCCGCCGATCAATCTCGATACTGCATATTCCATCGGCAACCCGGGCACACTATAGAGCGGTGCTACCAATTCAGAGACATGGTGTATGATCTACATGAGGGCCAGAGGATTGATTGGGTCCAGATGCACCAGCTGATTGAAGACATTAAGCAGAGGCAGAGACAAGCCAGGCCGCAGCAGGCGGCACCTCAGCAGCAGCAGCAGTAGTAACCCCGGCAGCAACAGCAACCCCAGCAACAGCAACAAGATCTTGGGATCCATCAGAATCCCATGCCAATGCATCAACCCGCTCCTCAGCAACAACAACAGCCGCCGGCACCGGCACCAGCACAAGTGAACATTGTCCAACACCCAGCCCCCAACGCTGGGTGGACTTTTGATGATGAAACCCCCGCACACCTTTTGGCCTTCCACCACAACCATTCCCCCGCACCTGCTATCCCCTCCATCCTCAGGCCCACCATTCTGACCACTACCCCACTCGTTATTCCCTCCGCATCACCCATCAGGCCCGTCACATTCCCCTCCACGCCACCGGTCCTTGCACCACCACCCCCCATACCCTCCGTCGTCACCCCTCCGTTTAACCCCTCGCCTATCTCCCCTCCACCAGGGCCTATTAGACCCACTTCCGCCATCCTCACCCCCATCTCTACACCTTTCACCTACCCCACCGGGCCAAGCGGGGGTCCATCTCAGGCCGTGTCGGCACCAAACTGCGCCCTTCGGAGTGGGCGTCCTTTCCAAAGAATGTTTCCTCCCTCCGGTGCGTCTGCACCCAACCTGAAAGTTCCCTCCCCCACAGTTGAGATAGAAGAGGTAGACCCCGTGCCAGGCACGAAATATGATTTATTGTAGCATTTGGACCGGATGCCGGCTAAGATCTCAGTCTTGGAATTGATCAAAAGGTCGCCACTACACCAGGACGCCTTGAAGACTTTCCTGCAGAAGGTCATGGTGAGTGAGGACGTGGCAGTGGATAGTTTGCCGTCGGTTTTGGCAACAATCACCAAGGGGCCTTCCATTTCATTTTCTGAATCAGAACTAGCACCCCCGGAGGCACGGCAGATGCCATTATGCATTACCATTTCTCTGAACAAAATGGCCGTAGAATCTGCACTTGTGGACACGGGAGCGTCAATAAATGTGTGTCCATTAAGTACCCTCCGCGCCTGCAACATCTCAGAAGACATGCTCAAGCCAACACCGACCACAATAGCAGCCTATGATAATTCCAGACGTGCTTGTCACGGGGTCGTGACTGTACAGGCCGAGCTAGGGCCCTTAGTTATGGACGTGGAATTTTATGTGCTAGACATAGACCCGATGTTCAAAGCTATTCTGGGTCGTCCATGGCTGAACAGTTTAAATGCCGTCCCCTCAACCGCCCACCAATGTTTGAAGTTCCCCTTTCAAGGGCGGGTGGTCAAGGTAAAGAGCATCTCTACAGTCCAGAATGTTGATGCGATAGCAGCCAAGATTCTGCCTACATTGTGGCCAAGTAATAGGCCAGTTCTGTCAGTAATGGACTTGAATTACCCATGGGCATATGCGTCACGCAAGCCCACCACGGCACCAGTCAATGTGAAAGTCAAGTCCAAAATGAGAGATTCCAAAGGGTGGCACATGATTCTAAAATTAGGCTACCAGCCGGGCCTGGGTCTCGGCGCACAGTTACAGGGCCGGACCAACCCCGTTCCCAAAGGAAGGAAGATGGGCCGCCGAGGCCTCGGCTACCGTGAATCCTCAATGTCAGTACTTGGAGACTCCGGGCCATTAATATGGGACTACCGGCAACATTTTGTAAAAGGCCCGTTACAGCCTGGTACCTTGAAGAAATCGCCGTCCAGTCTTGAAGAAAAGGCAGATGAGGCCTGTGTTGTTGCTGATCCACCACCACCGCTGCAAGGGCTGGTTGGTGATCTAGAAGATTTGTCTGGTTGTTTTGTGAAGTTGTTTTAGGAGAGAGAAAGTAAGCCGAAGAAGAAGGAGGCGTAGCTGGTAAAGCGTCCTCCGATGCCATTGGTCCGCCAGGGGCCGCGAGAAATGGGGAGCTCTGTCATTACCTATTCTATGTCCCCTTCCCATCTCGCCTCTTGGTTTCAGCAATTGGGGTCTATTCCCCGTTCCCCTCCAATCCTGGTCGACCCGTGCTTCACGGAGAGACCCGAAATTTTATTCGTTCCCTGTGCTTGCGGGCACTGCCCGCCTATTGATCTGTCAACACTATTTACTCCTCCTCCCCCCGGAGCTCAGCTCCATGAAATGTGATTTTCCTCTTCCGATCCTTTCTTTGACTGCATATTTCCTGAATTGTTCCCATGCAGCTGCCTCCTCCTCCATCTTCTTCCTCCTCCTGCTGCGTGATCACCTCCAGCCTCCAAAAAAAAATGCCAATTTCAAAACGGAGGTCTCGGTGGAAGATTACGACTGTGCTCTGCTCAGATTCCCAGGGGCACGAGACCCCTGTTTCTCTTCCAGTAGATTTCCTCTCTCCTAGGGTAGATGTACAGTGTGTATAGTCTCCTAGGTTAGTAGAGTCAGTCGGAGTAGAATCTAGTTCAAGTCTAGTCAGCCCATCCACGTCTGCGATGCACCCCGTGCTTCACCCCAAAACCATTCCCGATAGGTTTCTGTAGGATCTGGCTGAAAGATGCCACGCCCTTCTGAGGTGCCCTGAATTTGTAGAGATCGCGATTGTCTTAGAAGATGATGAGGAATTAGGAGGGGTATGGAGCAATGATGGATTAGGGGTGTATGAAGTTGTGAATGAGAAGGATCCAGCCGATGATGAGGAAGGTGAGGTGGATGATACTGCCGACTTGTACGCGCAAGGCTTGAAGAAATTTGATGAACCTTCCTCGGCAGTGGATGAACCCACTAAGGAAATCAATCTCGGAACAGAAGAGGATCCCAGGCCCATACTTGTTTCCGCCAACCTCCCTCCTCAGGTCGAAGAGGAGCTTTTCAAGGTCTTGAGGGAGTACAACGATTCTTTTGCCTGGTCCTATGAGGACATGCCGGGTCTTGACCCCACGCTGGTTGAACATCGGTTGATTCTGAAACCAGGGGCAACACCCGTTAAGCAGAAAGCAAGAAGATTCCACCCGCAGATGGCCTTGAGAATTAAGGAAGAGGTTGATAAATTGCATAAGGCCAGGTTCATTAGGGTTGTACTGTATCCGCAATGGGTGGCGAACATAGTCCCGGTGATGAAGAAAGATGGTAAAATTCGGATCTGTATTGACTTCAGGGACTTGAATAAGGCATGTCCGAAGGACGATTTTCCACTTCCTCACATCGACGTCTTAGTTGACAACACAGCTGGGTATGAAGCCCTCTCTTTCATGGACGGTTATTATGGATATAACCAAATCCGTCTAGCTCCGGAGGATCAAGAGAAGACCTCGTTTACCACACCTTGGGGCACGTACTGCTATGTCGTTATGCCGTTTGGATTGAAAAATGCAGGTGCCACCTATCAAAGAGCGATGATGGCTATCTTCCACGATATGATGCACGTCTACTTGGAAGCTTATGTGGATGATATCTTGGTCAAATCGAGGTCTCAAGAAGAACACCCCACCATTCTAGCCAAGGTATTGCAAAGGGCTAGGGAGTATAAGTTAAAAATGAATCCAAAGAAATGTGTATTCGGAGTTGCATCAGGAAAATTGCTCGGGTTCATAGTTAGTAAACGGGGGATTCAGATCGACCCGAATAAAGCAAAGGCCGTCATGGAAATGTCGCCGCCAAAGAACATCACTGAACTTCGAGGATTGATTGGGCGTTTGCAATTTATTAGGAGATTCATATCTCAACACTCGCAAAGATGCCGCCCATTTTATGAATTGCTAAAGGCTGGCGCGAAATTTGAATGGAATGAACAATGCCAGAAGGCCTATGAGGAGCTTAAGGTTTACCTTTCTAATCCCCGGTTCTACAACCACCCGTCCCTGGGAAACCCCTGATCTTGTACATTTCTGTGATTGAGGACTCCCTAGGAGCTGTCTTGGCATAGGTAGATGATGAAGGAAGGGAAAGGGCGGCATACTACCTCTCGAGGTTATTCAATCCCGCTGAATCCAAGTATACTGCCATGGAAAAGACCTGTGCAGCGCTAGTGTGGGTAGCTCAGAAGCTTAAACACTATTTCCTTGCCCACGAGGTTAGGCTGATCTCTAGAATGGACCCCATTCGTTATCTCTTAGAAAAGCCTGTCCTTTCTAGCCGACTAGCTCGCTGGCAGAGCTTTCTTTCCCAGTTCGACATCACCTTCATCGTTCAGAAAGCAATCAAGGGATATGCTATTGCTGAGCACCTCGCTCATTCTCCTATCCCTAGTACTGATTCGATCCAGGACGAGTTCCCTAATGAACACTTGGCGGTAATCGCTCATCTTCCTTTTTGGTCTCTCCATTTCGACGGTGCTCTCAATTCCCAGGGCAGCGGAATCGGCGCCGTTCTCCTCACTCCGGAAGGAGTAACCATCCCTGTTGCTTATCAGCTCTCATTTCCTGCCACTAATAATATAGCAGAGTATGAGGCTCTCCTTGCCGGTCTGAAGCACGCCTACCTCATGGGCGCGCGATACCTTAACATCATAGGAGACTCTCAATTGGTGCTGCACCAAGTTCTGTCAACTTACCGCACCCGTGACCCTAAGCTTAAACCCTATCAAGATCTGGTCACGCTCCTGGCTAGGCAATTCCGGAAACTTATCTATATTCATACTCCTCGTTCTCAGAACATCTTGGCTGACGCACTTGCATCACTCGCTTCTTCCCTATCGTTCCCCCTCAGTCGCGCCACTGAGACCATTGTGGTCCAGCGGCTAGATGTTCCTTCTCTTCAGGATCCCTGGTTCGACAACCTTAGGAAGTCTGTAGAAAGGAAGACAGAAAGGGAGGAGGTGAAAGAAGTATCATTAACTGAGCTTGAGAAAATCATCGAAGAAGAAGAGTTGCCATGGTTCTATGAAATTGAGCAGTATTGCAGGGATGGTACATTTCCGGAGGCTGCGAATGCTGAACAGAGAAAGGCCATTAGAAGAGTCGGTGCAAGATACACGATCATCGCTGGTGAATTATACAGGCGGGCTCTGAACGGAGTTCTAATGAGGTGCCTAGATGACGAAGAAGCTTGGAAGGTGGTAGAAGCAGCTCACTCCAGCGAATGTGGAGGGCATGTAAATGGGCAGGCGTTGGCGAAGAAGATTCTTAGGCAGGGCTATTACTGGGAAGAAGATTGCTCCATCTATGTCCGTAGGTGTCTTCAGTGTCAACTTCATGCCGACAAAATCCATGCTCCGGCTTCTTCTCTTCATCCTCTTTCTGCTCCTTGGCCGTTCTCCATGTGGGCCTTTGATATCATCTAACCCCTCAGTGACCTGAATTCCACAGTCAAGCAGAAATTCTTCATTTTGACGGCTACGGAGTACTTCACCAAGTGGGCGGAAGTTGAAGCTTATGCAGAGATCAAAGCCACCACAGTATGCCGCTTTATTTTGAAGAACATTATCTCGCGGTTTGGAGTGCCAAGCGACATCGTCACCGACAACGGGCCTCAATTTGTATCACAAGAACTCCGGGACCTCTGTAAGAAATTCAATATAGCTTTGCATCATTCATCACCATACTACCCTCAAGGAAATGGCCAGGTTGAGGCCACGAATAAAACCCTTCTTAAAATTATCAAGAAAACATGCGAGTCACATAAATTTGCTGATTGGGCCGACAAACTGGTAGAAGCTCTATGGGCTTATCGCACCTCCGTCCGCACCCCTACGGGGCAAACTCCTTTTGCTCTCACCTATGGGATGGAGGCGGTACTCCCGTATGAGATCTTGATCCCTTCCCTAAGAGTGCAGCTGGACAAAGAACTTAATCTCGACGAGCGTCGAGAGGCGTTGCTAGTCCAACTGGAACTCTTAGACGAGAAGAGGCTTAACGCGGCCAATCATGTTTCGGTATATCAAAAGCGTGTCTCGCGGTATTTTCAAAAGAAGGTCATTGAAAAAAAATTTCAAGTGGATAATATGGTTTTGAAATGCAAATTCATCAGATCAGCAGGTCCTAGGTCTAAGCTGCAACCCAACTGGGAAGGGCCATTTGTAGTCAAGGAAGCTTATCCGGGTAACGCGTATCGTCTAAACAACGCGGAGGGTGAGGAGTTGCCAAACCCGTGGAATGAGCTATATTTAAAACGCTTTTATCCATAAAACCAAACCAGCACCGACTCGGTGGCGGGTGCGCCTTCGCTTGATAACGAAAGGAAATCCCCGGTTCAACATTTCACACACTACACAACCCCTTGTGGGTCGGTTGCTTTCCTTTGCATAAACACCGTTTTTGCCTTGGCCATGCTTGAGGAGAGGTGAAAGTCCTTGTTTGTTTCCTCCCCTCTCGGCTGAAAATAGGGGCAAAAGGTGAATAAGGGGGCGAGAACTGATCTAGACCCCCCAATAAAAGAGGTCTCAAATAGGGGCAGTCCGTTATGACCTTATTCCGCGAAAGAACGAGAAAGAAGAGAAAGAAAGGAATGAATGAAAAGGGGCAGAAATTGAGGCTAAAAGCTCACCCAAAGCTCGCAGCTCTCAAAAATTTTCTGAAAGTCCCCAAATAATAAAACCAGGCATGGCAAGAGTGGCAGTACAGTTTCCCCGCGGGACGTTATGAGCCCGGTCGTATGCGTGCCTAGAGCGGAAGTAGGTTCGATGACGGTCACAGAGCCCCGGCGCAACAGACCAGATTCTTTGAAAAGGGGGGAGTGTCATGAGAAGAACTCAAGCCCTAAAAACCTTTATACCTACCGCCAGCTTTCCTGTTAAATCTGTTTTATTTTCCAAGGACCGGATCCTACCCCGGGTATGGCCTCGATAGAAGCACCGTTAAAGCAAGATTAGCACCGGCCGCGAGCGGTCCTTCATATTGCACGTTGAGCCCGGGAGGCCCCTGATGAGATGGGGAGGTTCCCCGTCGTCAAGTCTAAGCTGGTTTCCAAAATTTAAAAACTCAAAAAAATCAGATATTCAAAAACTCAAAAAAATCCAAAATTTAAAAACTCAAAAAATCAGATATTCAAAAACTCAAAAAAATCAGATATTTAAAAACTCAAAAAAATCAGATCCAAAATTCAAAAACTCAAAAAAATCAGATATTCAAAAAACTCAAAAAAATCAGATATTCAAAAACTCAAAAAATCAGATATTCAAAAACTCACAAAAATCAGATATTTTCAAAACTCAAAAAAAAGGTTTTCTTCATTCTTGCATTCATAGCATCCATTGCATTTGTTTCAACATTTGTTATTTGCCTATTTAATAAGGCTTATCCCCTTGACCAAAAATCAAGAACTGGTCATTCCCTAACTTGCTGTAGGCAAGGGGCTAAGCCTAAAATAGATTTAATCTGTTTTCTGTATCTGTGTGTGTGCAGGGGCAGGTTGAAAGTGCAGTTGGCTCGTGACCGTGTGAATGTTCGAGTCCTATCTCAATCTATGCAATCACATCATAATCAAACCACAAAGCCCAAATTCAATCAAATTCATCAACTTTATTCATCTCATATATCAAGCTTTCTAAGCACAAGTCCTATTCAACATCATTATCATCATGAAAAGATAAAACAATCACTCAGTCCGCCGCTGGGCATCCCCGCGGGGACGTATCTCTCTCAGCTCCCTAAGGTAAGCCCGTCGTGTCTCTGGAGCCTCCTCGACCTCCGCCGGTAGGGTGCGCACCCTGCTCACCTCCCACATAATCAGCGCGCTCCTGACCGCCTGCTCGTCCTCCTCTGTCCCAATCCTCCTCGCCTGTAGCACGGGAAGGTGGGGTAGCGTCGGTAGCACGGTCCGGGGTAGTCCAACCTGTAGGTAGCACCGGTGTGGGCTGTACGTCGCCAAGACAGTGTCGCTCACGAGCCTCAAGTCCAAGCCTGCCCTCCTAGGTAGCCTGATGGTGGTGTCGTGAAGGAAATCCGGACGCATCACAAATCTATCCAGGGGCAGCCTGTTGATGTACGGGCGCCACTCGTCCCTGGTCTTCATCTCGGCCGTCCTGCACTCAACCCGTGGAGAGAACCTGAAGGCGCCTCCTATGAAGTAAAGGGGGTGGCTCCCGAAGATCCTGCTAACAGAAGTAGTATCCTCCCTCTGAATGAACTTCATCCTGACTCCCATCCAACACTCCAATAGAATCATAGAGCCAAAAAGAGGACCTCCTAGGGCCGCGGAGCTAAGACCCTCATACAAGTAGGCTAAGACAGCCTGGGAGATGGAAAGTCCCTGCCACAGGCCACTAATGGTGCTAAGCAAGGGGATCTCTAAGACATGGTCAGCCGAAGGGAAAAAGATGGCCCCGCACAGGCAGATGGATGCAGCTTTGGCTATGGCCTCGGTCCACCCACACTTATTCTTGCAATGCTCCACTACCCACTGACTAAGAGGAAGGAGGTGAATATGACGAGGGCCTACAAAGGTATGAACGTCTCTGCTATCTGGTATGAACCCTCCTAGGATGAGTTTTGGGTCTATAGGGGCAACGGTATGGCATATCAAGTCTTCCTCCCCTACCTTGGACCTAGGGAACCCGAAGTAGGTCTCTACCTCCTCTAATAGGATAGTGGCCTCGAAGGATGGGAAGAAGAAGGTATGGGTCTGAGGATGCCATGTTTCTATCAAAGCTGAGATGCTGTGCCAATCTAAGGAAAGCTTCGGGTAGTTCTGGCCTAAAACTAGAAGGGAATGTAGGTGCCAAGATTTGAGAAGGTAAGTCACCCCTAGGGGCAATGCACGGATCATGGGAGCCACCCATTTCAAACCAGAATAGCGCCTCGGGCCCGGAAGGAGCTGAGAAGAAGAAAAGAGAGAGCGTAAGAGAGGATGTATAAGTAAAGTTGAGGGAAAGAAATTGAATGAACTCATGATGAACTCACTTCTCTCATCAGAGTTGCGCTGAGATGCCGAGGAATTAAACTTAGCCGTTGGAGCACTTCCCGCTCCTTCTTTGCCGCTCTTGGCCCTTCAAAAGACCCTCCCTCCATAGAACTTCCCTCTAGAGCCCTCTTCATGATGATTTGGTGGTGAGAATCAAAGGTTTCAAGGCTTGGAAGGAAGAAGATGTGTGAGCTGCGAATTTAGATTCCCCTCCCACTTATAGGGCTTGTTAGGAAGTCTAGGCCTCTTGAGATTGGGGTTGGATAAGTCTAGGACGGGTTAAGATGAGGTTTAGATAGGTTCAAATTGCTTTACCCTCGGGTTGAGGACTCTCCAGAGAGTCCCCTTTTAGCTTGCAGGGTATCCACTTGGACGGTCTTACGATAGACAGCCCATTTTGTTGTGCGGTCTGTACCTGACCGTTCAACTTATTCCAGAGAACCCGGGTCCAACTACTTGTGTGGCCTAATATAGACCGTTCTTCCTGTCACGCGGTTTATATTAAACCGTTCACCACGCAGCACAGTTAGAATCCAACCGTTCAAATCCCTTGGAGCGGTTTATTATGAACCGTTTGTGGCTTTGCGCGGCTCTCTAAGAACCGCCTGTTTGATCCACCCCCTTTTGTCAACCTACCCAACTAACAATCATACTCCTCTCTCTCGTCTCACTCAAGTTGGCATGTGCGTCTCTCACTTCACTCATTTGGCGTCTCTCACTTCACTCATTTGGCGTCTCTCACTTCACTCATTTGGCGTCCCTCACCTCACTCATTTAGCGTCTCTCACTTCACTCATTTGGTGTCTCTCACCTCACTCGTTTGGCGTCTCTCACTTCACTCATTTGGCGTCCCTCATCTCACTCAGTCGGTGTCCCTCCGTCTCACTCACACTCGTAGTCGTGTCTCGCCCGTAGTCATCATCCCTCACTCATGCACTCGTGTCACATTCATCCATTCATTCATTCATACATCCATTCATTCATACATTCATCCAAAAAACAAAAATCAAAACAAGAAAAAAACATGCATATCACTATCATATCATATCACATCATGTACAAAAGACGGGCCCGGTACAAGTCAAGCCTCTCCCTCTCCCTGGCCCCCGTCGCTGTCTCCGCCGCCCTCATGCCTCTTCGGGGGAGGCATCACTGATGTCACCTCATCACGCCGACGTCGCCGGCGCTGCTCGTCCTCCTCATTCCTCCGCTGACCGGAGGAACCCGTAAAGTAGCTCCTAACGGAACCATGCGTACCGTGGCTGACGCTCGGGGTCCCGCTGCGTGAGCGCCGGCTAATGTCCTTATACGCTCGCAGCTCCCTGCGTAACTTAGCTGCCTCAGTCTGGCACCGCTCTGCCTCGACCCGGTGGTGATCCGCCTCGGCCGCATCGGCCCGGAGTCGCTCTAGCTTGGCCCGTAGAAGTGCCGTCTCCAACGTGTCCGCCGATGGGCTCCGCGCAGTCTCCTCGCGCACCCGGGCCACCTCCTCCCTAGCCGCTACCCGGCTCTGCTCCAGCTCGGCCTGGAGGCGGGTCAGCTCAGACGTCTGCATCCACATGGCATTGTTAGTCAGTTGCATAAGCATTTCATTCATAAGCATAATAAGCAGGAGGAAGTTAGAGTTGCGTACCCTCTCGGTGAGCGCTACCTCAGCCGCCTTGGCCCGCGTCACCATCCTGGCAAAGTCTGCGTCTCTCTCGGCCCGGTCGGCTGGAGTCCGGGTCGTGGAGGAGGAAGGTGCGTCCGGTCCCGCCCTCTGAACTCCCTCGGCACGCTGCATCCAAATACTCCAGGTCAGTCACATGCATAAGCATAATCATATAGAATTGCATAATTTAAAGAGTGTAAGGTTTAGAAGACTCACCAGTAAGGCCAGGGCCTGCCGGGCCTCGTCTCTCTCCCTGATGGTGGAGTGCAGAAGTCCCTGCAACTCCGCCAGTCGTCCCGCAGGGTCGATCTGCATTTAGAAGTCCATGTGTCAGTACATCATCATATAGGACTCATAAGCATAATAGAAAGGGTTTAAGTTTAGAAGTCGTACCGGTCGGTGGGCACCCCGGAAAACCTGGTCCCGGTAGTGCCGTGCGTACGCGGTGTAGTACGCGCTATCGCTCTCAGCTCGGGCGGTCACTACTCGCCCTCGTGCAGCCCAGTCGGCGATCTGAGCGGCGCTCCTCGCTGTCCAGTCAAACGCCTCGCGGAGTCCTCGTGTCGCCCTCGTCACTCGCTCCCCCGCCTTCTCAGGCGCAGGGAACTCCACCGCGGGCTGATGGACCCCGATGGTCCTCATCACCAACCTGAAGTGCAGTGGCTCCACCACATTCATGCAGTGAAGCCACACGTCTCGCCCGGAAAAGGCAAGAGCCTCAGCCACCCACGGCTGGCCCTCCTGGCCCTCCCCCGCGTAAGGTGTCCACCGTACCTGCACCGTAAGAACTTGCATCAGCATCATCATCATCATATAAGAATTGCATTTAATTAAAAAGTCCAGGTTTAGAAGCGTACCGAGGCATACGGTAGAGAGTCTAGGTCGTCCTGCAACTCCCGGACCTGTCGTCTCAGGGCTGCCATCTCCCGAGGTGCTGTCCACCTCCGTGCAATCGGCAGGAGCCCAGGACGGGTCTCCTCGCCTCTCCCCAGCCCACGCAGGTATACGTAGGCCCACACCTGCATTATAGCATTGTGTCAACATTTAGGAAACATATAGGGTCGCATAATTAAGTCTAGGGTAAGAGTCGTACCTGGAGTAAGGGGGAGAAGCCCCCGAGCATCGTCCGACGGGCCGTCGAACTCAGGGTGTCGAAGAGGAAGGCGAGGACCGCCGCTCCCCAAGCGTAGTCACCAACGTGCTCAAGCTCCTGGAAGAAGGGGAGGAACCGGCAGCTCATCACGTCCGCTCGCGTGGAGAAGAGGAGTCACCCGAACATCAGCATCAAGAACCGCCTCAGCACTCGATCTGCCTCCGCTCCCGGTCCTGCTGCAACTCTCAGCCGCGCTAGCCCTATCAACCGCTCCAGATGCTCCTCCGGCTGCTCGCCGACTGCAACTCCCGCTCGTCGTAATCCCAGGCTGTCCTGGAGACTAGCCCGGGGTAGGAGGGTCGACTGCCTCTCGGGGCGCCGTAGCTGTAAGCCCAGCAACTCCCGAGCCATCACTCGGTAGTCGGGAAAGGTAGTCCCGCTAACCGGTGACCCGTGCACGCGAAGGCCAGTGAGCCTGGCCACGTCCTCTAGCGTGGGGACCATATGCCCCCACGGGAAAAGGAACGTCCGACTCACTGGGTCCCAGCGGTCGTGCAGGGCGTATAGCAGAGCTGCGTCGAAGTGACACACCTCAATGCTCAAGAATGGGGCGAACCCCATGGCAGCCAACCGCTCCCTCTGAAAGTCCGGCAGTGCTAAGTACACTGCGCGGACCTGCAGCCACGAGGTGCGGGTCCTGCGCTTCCCCTGCATTCATTTCATCCGTTTTAGATACATTTTAGTAAGGTAGTTTTGCATTTTGTCTCATTTGAATAAAATCATCAGGGTTTAACTCTCTGTTTGAAGAGCGGTTCTCCACGGGCTGCTCATCGATGGAACGGTCCCATGTCCACCGTTCTTATTCTTCAGGTTCTGTGTTTGACCGGTCTGCCTTTGACCGTCTTTAACGTGAACGGGCCATCACGAGCCGTCCGTCTTTTCATCTTCCTAGGGTAGAACGGCCACTCCTCGGCCGCGTGAATCATGGACGGTCCTATGGGAACCGTTTTGTTTTGCATTGTTTGGATGGTGAACGGACCAATGTGGCCCGTTTATTGTGTGTGCGGTGACCCCCTCACCGTCCTTTATTGGTGTGGTTCGTTTGCTGTGTGATGTTGAACGGTCCTTCCAAGGCCGTATGGGTTTGAGCGGTCCTATGTGGGCCGCGTGTCTTGGTTTGTACGGTTTCTGCTGAACCGCCCCACCGTCGTCTTCCCCGACGACGGTGGACGTTCCCCGGCCGGCAAAGAGGCTGCCATAGCCCCCAAACCAGCCCCCTAAGTCCTCTAAAACCCCCCTAAACTAACATGCATGGCTTAAAAATGGAATAAAAATGGAAATGGGGAGGGTTTTAGGGCTCCTACCTCGGGGTCTCGTGGTTTTTTGGCCGGTCTCTCCGCCGGTGTTTCTTCCCCGACGACGGCGAGTTCTTCCTCGGCCGCCTCTGTTCCCGGTTCCTCCTCGGCGGTGGACGGTGGCGGGGGCGCGTCCTCCTCGGCCGTGGACGACGATGGCACCGCCACGGGTGGTGGTTCTTCGGTGCTCGCCGCCGCGGCGGTCGTCGACGCCGGTGGTACGGAGGTCCCCTCTTCGGCCATCCCTGGACGCCTCGCTTGGTGCTTTTGGCGCATTGAGAGGGCGAGAGGGAGGATGAGAGGTGGAGAGAGGTTGAGAGAGGGTGAGAATGAGGGTTTGCCTTCGTTCTCCCTCCCACCGTCGGTTACGGTGGAGGGAGACGAAGGGTTTTTGGCTTTTCAAGGTTGCAGAGGTTGTACGGTCTAGCGATAGACCGTCCTTTGTTTGTGCGGTTGGTCTCTAGACATTTATCCTTAACGGTAAGTTTCTTAAGCCGGTTCAAATTCCCTGGTATATACAGTTGTAACATGACTGTTCTTAGTTGGACGGCTGATAATCAACCGTTCATTCTTGAATATTGGTTGCACTTCAGTTAATGAATTTTGGTATATTTGCAAGTCTTGGTAACAATTTCATGTGCAGCATCCAAACTTTCACTTGCCGTTTCGCCTGCACGGGTAAGTCAGGTATGGCTTTCTATCCCTATCTCCTTTATTGCATTACTATATGGTATTATATTAGATTATCTCGAGAACCAGTTGGTTATCTACGAGTTTCAGGATCTGATGTTCCCCTTCACCAAAAATGATGATGATCCAGGTTCACGTATTTAATCTTCGGACATGCCGTTAGGTTGGGATGTCACGGGGAGGATGGTTCTATCCTGCACGCTGTGGTTACGGATGGTATCTTGACTCTGATTTTCCCAACTTAGCAATATTATTCTCGAGTATTTTATATTTTAATCTTTCTTTGCATTCGTTTTCACAATTTCTTTTATTTTAGCCCAGCATGCATCATACGCATCTTTTGAGCATCCATGACCCATTGAATTTGTCTGAATAATGCCCCGCCTGTGATGGTTAATTATGCGTTCAGTGATTGAGTAAGAGAGTTAATTCCACTCCGAATTGGAAGGTTTTCTTTGGTCGATTCGCCTGGTTCGGTTGATTGAAAGGTCCCTGTCTGGAGCTTTAGCCTGTTTTCTTTT
Organism: Amorphophallus konjac; assembly: GCA_022559845.1. Classification (NCBI taxonomy): domain Eukaryota; kingdom Viridiplantae; phylum Streptophyta; class Magnoliopsida; order Alismatales; family Araceae; genus Amorphophallus; species Amorphophallus konjac. The sequence goes on along the minus strand of CM040122.1, from coordinate 71,857,337 downwards.
GTGGCCCCCTCATTGGACCGCGGGATTGTGTCCCCCATGAGGTTGGTCTTGTCGATTCGTTTTATTTAGTTTAGTTCCTCCAGATCGGCGTCACTTTTGGTTTAATCGTTCCTTACGTTTGATTCAGAGTTTTCGGAAGGTTCTCATCGCTTGTTGGTAGAAACGGGTGTCGTTTTACCTTAACGCCCGCTTTTTCGGTCCACTCCGCTGCATTTCCGCTCCACCTCCATGTTCCATGTCACCTCCGCTTCACCTCCGCTCGCTCCCCTGCAAAGAGGACGTTAAGGAGGGGCATCTGTTGACACCCGTTTTATGCCGATAAGTTGAGTCGTTTCTCTTACTCCCTTTTGTTGATGCCTCGAGTTGCCCGTCGCTCGTTGGGGCTGTTTCAGGCATGTTTTGGGCCAATTTATGGGTTGCCTCCCTCCTTGGTTAAGTCCAGGTCGATTCAGGGCTTATTGGGCCGTGGTTTTGGGCTTTTTCATTGAGTTTCAACATCCACATGCATGCACGGTTCATTCCTGGCCGCACTACTAATGTGCGGTTTAATAAGGACCGTCCATATATTTTGGGGTATTTTGGGTGATTTTCTGAATTACCACCGACAGGCATTTATACGGTCCTGATATGGCCGTTCAAACCCAATGAACGGACGGCATCTGACCGCTCATCTCTCAGAGTCCTGCGCTTGGAGGTTTGTTCAGATAATTATCCAATTATCCAATTATCACCGACAGGTCTGGAACGGTTGATCAATGGCCGCTCTACTGTGGAACGGTCTCCTAGGAACCGTTCATCTGTGAGGGTCTAACGAGGACGTTTCGGTCAGTTCGAGCGATAATTGGGTTGATTTTCTGATTATCTGAATTTCCACCGACGGGCTTGGACGGTCAAAAGTGAACCGCTCATTTGTTGAGCGGTCTATCGTAAGACCGTTCATCCCATCGGTTGCTGAATTTCAACAGATTTTAATCCTTTTATCCATGGTTTTATCCCCAACTTCTTTTGTCAATATCTCCGTGGATAATTAACCATTTTAGTTGCCGTTTCGACTGGACGAGAGATAATGATATTATCTACGATTTATCTTTAATAATCTCGTCCCGAAAATGGCTCTAAACCCTGATTTCGGGGCTGGTTTTCTAGGCTCTATAAATAGACCCTAATGGCCGGACTTGAAAAGGGGGGAGATTTTGGTCGACGGCGAAGCCCTGCCACATTCTTGAGCGACCTAGCACCAAAGAGGGAGGCTTTCTATGTCCATACAAGCCCCCGGTTCAGGGAGTAGTTTGATTTTTGAGTCCTTTCGTCTTATAGCTTTCATCACTTTCTTTTCATTGCATGCATCACTTTCCCCTTATGTCCCCCTGCTTTCTCATTACCATGCACACATCCACCCACGTTTTTGTCACCCTAGGGGTTTAAAACCCCCCAAGTATCCTCCTTTCCATTCGTTAATGTTCATCTCTTGCTATTTTGACATTTAGTACACTGTCCAGTTCTAATCTAGGTCTTCTTTGTGTGTTTCTTACGTTATTTTCCAGGTCAGCAATCATCAGCACGAGGCCCATCCCCTCTGGTCGGTCGGAGAGGGTGGAGGTTGGACCCCTTGCAACTTACTACGTGGTAGACTTGTGCGGTTTAATTGAAGCCGTTCAACCGTACGTGCGGTTCGGATAGGGCCGTTCGTCCTGTTAGTGCGGTCAACAGGAAGCCGTTCGTCATCCAGCAGTAGTTCCTCCCGCACCTTCTGCAGCGTACTCAGGCGGTCTATCGTAAGACCGTGCAACTTGTAGGCGGTTCTTCAGGAACCGTTCATCTCCCCAGCGCTGCAACTTAGGCGAGTACCCCCTCCCTTTCTAAGGTACGGCGTGTTCATCACGTACGGCATCCCGGTGGCGATCACGGTCATTTGTTTTCTGTTCTCCTCTGATCGTTTTTCATTTGTTCATTGCATATTGGTCTATTCACAAGGCATTGATCTTTAGTAGAGGAGAAAAATATATCTGCAATGGCCCCTCCGACCAGTACGTGGGCCCCACGGTCGCGAGTACGTGTGCTGCCGAAGCTACGCGAGAAGCCGTCCGTCAACCCGGAATCGGTCCTCCCGGACCCACTTATGTAGCCCTTTACCTCCCTGCGTGGAGTGGGCAGTAGTCCATTGCTGTAACCTTTGTGTATTACTCGTCCCGGGAGTACGAGTTCGGCCGGGTCCGTCTTCCCCACGCCGAGCGCATGGAGGTATCGTATTCGCTCCTACACTTGGCATTTTACTTTATTTCATATATGCTTTATATGCCACTGCTAGAGAGCATGTTTTAGGATCTAGCTCGCTATATTTTTCATATCACCACTGCTGCGAGAGAGAGCATGACCGTCCCGTGACCCGATCCGGGCACAAGAGAGAGCCGACCACCCTAGCTCACTGTCGGTTTCTCAACCACGCACGTCCGACGCTTCCCTCGCTAAGGGATGATCGCGAGTTTGCATAGAGTCCAAGGATCGCATTCCAATTAGAGTCGAGTCCGTGGTCCGTCCCGCATCAATTTGGTATCAAAGCCATGATGTTGATATGAGCTTATTGGAAAGTTGTTGGGCGTGAAGCCTTTGCCTTGTTACTTTCTCCGAGAAGGAGCTGGGTGCGATGCCCATGGGGTGAGAGGCCCCAACCCTATCCCCACCGTCCACTATCTTCTCCCCCTCCTCCCCACTCATGCTACTCCACCACCTCACCTACAACCCCACCGGTCGGGTACCAATCCATCCCCATCGCCATGAGCATGCCCTATCGGAGAACCTACGACCCCGTCTGCTACCTCACCTGGCCCCATGCACGTGAACTTTCCCTCCCTCTCCATCTCTAGCGTGAGGAAGAAGGATCGACCCCCCCCCCACAGGGAATGACCCCCAAGTAGAGTGTAACACAATATATATATATAATACCACAACCCTCCCGTGTTCTCTCGCTCTCTCTCTCTTCTTAATCATGTTTCTCTCTCATCCCTTTCTCATTGGCACTCTTTTTTTTTCTCCCTCTCTCATTATGTTAGCACTGCAGCATATTAAATAAAAGGAGAATGAGCTTCCCTCATCCTCCCGATCTGTTCTCTCTCTCACGTTTTATTTGTTATTCTTTGTAGCAATTCTAAAAGAAAAGCCTAAACTTAGATGCACGGGAGGTTGCTTTGGATTCTCACAAAAATAAGGCAGGAGACACATGGCATGTGTGTGTGGGGCCTGCCACTTTGTGGTGTTCTTATAGTTATTGGATTAATGCTCTTCTATGAGAACATACAAATAAAACAAAAGGTAGGACCCCCATGTTGCATGCTTTAGTCCTTGCACAGGAGAATCATAAAGCAAAGAAATAAAAAAGAGAGGAATTACGTGAGATGCACATGTGGCACTAGTCATCTATCATTTTCTCCATATCACTTCTCTCTATCTCTCCCTCACTCTCGTGAGGCCCTTTGAAGAAGCCAAAAGGCTCCACCTTGATCATTTCTTCTTCTCTGTTTTTTTTCTTCTCCTTTGTCCTTTTATTCTCTACCTTGTGTGTACCATGTGATTAGCCTCTTCACTATTCTCGAGAAGAAGCCAATAGCAGCAATAGCAAAACTGAAAAAAAAAAGAGAACGTCCCTCTCATCATCCCTGCCCCCTCTCTCATTCACGTTGTATTTCTTTGTAGCTAAAGTAAGTTTGAAATAAAAATGAGAAAAGATGTGGCAGAGAAGGTTGAAAAAAAAAAGAGAACGTCCCTCTCATCATCCCTGCCCCCTCTCTCATTCACGTTGTATTTCTTTGTAGCTAAAGTAAGTTTGAAATAAAAATGAGAAAAGATGTGGCAGAGAAGGTTGAACAAAAAAAGGAGAGCAAATATTTTCAAAAAAAAAATGAAAAGAAGAAAAGAATAAAAAGGAAAAGAGAAAAAATGTGTTTCTAAAAAAAGGTGAGATCCGGGTAGTTTTGTCCCGCACCCAGGTTACCCACTTGTTCTCACAAGTCGGGTCCTTGGGCAAATTCGCTCCGTCAGGAAGGCAAGATTTGAAACTTCGGATGTATCATCCTTGAGATGGGGACGGGTACGAAGCCCCATTTGGAGCTCCAAATCTGCCCTCCTCCTCTCCACCACGAAGGAAGAATTTGAAGCTTCGGATGCATCGCCCTTGAGATGGGGGCGGGTGCGAGGCCCCATTCGAAGCTCCAAGTCCGTCCTACTCCGCTCCGTCAAGAAGGGCGAATTTGAAGCTTTTTGTGCATCGTCCTTGAGATGGGGACGGGTGAGAGACCCCACTTGAAGCTCCAAGTCCGTCCACCTCTGCCATCCGTCTTCGCCTCCACCGATGCCGCTACCACAAGGGTCCTGCAATTTGAGGTTCGAGGTCGAACCTCCTCCAAGCGGAGGGGTTTGACGAGGATCGTTAAACAACATGGGTCAATATCAAATTATATGTGTTATAAGTGTTTTATGTTAATTGGCCATATAGTGAGCCTTTATGCGTATGTTTCTTTTAAGATGTCACCATCTTGTAATAGTCTTGAGTGTCATTAGTCTTCCACCGAAAGTTATGGGTTAGGTGTTAGTCATAAAAGATTAGGTGTTAGGTGTTGAAGATTAAGTCTTAGGTGTTGATATTTTGAACATGTTGTCTGTCGGGTGATGTCTATAAAAGGGTCTTGTAACTCCACTCTAAAAAAACAATGAAGTTAAGATGAGTTTATTGGAAAGTTATGAGGTGTGATGCCTCTTTGCTTGTTTTCTTTCTCCGAGAAGGAGATGGGTGTGATGCCCATGGGGGTGTGAAGCCCCACCCTATCCCACTATCCCACCATCTCTTCTCTTCCCCTCCACTTAGCCATTAATTCTTGTTTGATTCTCCTTTTCCACCCACCATACCACACCCCATCTCTATCTGTGCTCCCTTGCCCCCCCACTACACCAAGCTGCTGCAACTCCCTCTCTATCCCTAACTTCTCTCTCTCAATAGCAGCCATGGCCGATAACCGCTGAGTCCTCTGAGTCCTTGCCACCCACCGCTCATCCCACCCAGTTCGGTAGCAACATGGATGAGCTCGCACCACTGCCCCCAGCCATGCAGGTGAGCCGCTGGTCAGCACCCGCCATCGATCCCTCTGTCTAAAATAGAGCCGCCGCTGGCCCACGCCACTGCCCAGCCATCGTTCTCTCTCCTCCCTCCACTCCCTCTCTCTCTCTTCGTGACACACACACTCTCTCTCTATCTGGTTTTCTCTCGCTCTCTCACTCTTTCTCTCTAGTTCGTAAGGTGTAAAAAAAAAGGAATGGTGAAAGAAAGAAAAAAAGGTTTTAAAAAAATGGTTCGGGAAAGAAAATAAAAAGGAGAATTTATTGGGAAAAATAATAAAAAAAGAAAATAGCAAATATTTTGATAAAAATAAAAAAAAATCATAAGATACGGGTTTTTTGTCCCGCATCAAGTGGGCAAAAGGGAACGAAGTCGGACTCGGCCGGCATCGGGAGGAATAGAAGAATCTCCGTGGTGACACAACCCACGGTGCACGCGGAGGTAATGGACCCTATGGCCGGATGGGTGAAGCTACGACTAGCGGGTTGGTCGAAGCCTCGGGCCAATATATGCGTCAACTTCCATTGCCAACGTAAACCCAAAATAAGGTCATCCAATGTATCAACATGGTGACTAGACCGAAAGGTAGTGTGGAATGAGTTGACGGGCACTAATTGTAAGGTGGGGTCCATAGAAGGGTAAGGACGTGGGACCAAGCCATCCTTGAGCCGACTAAGAAGCGGCTCGGCTATGTATAGTGTACCCGTAAGAAACACGGGTGGTTCGGGCGGCGGTGGCTCCCAATGTGATGGCTCCGGATTAGGATCGGAAGGTAAGGGTGGTATCGGAGCACTCACAGGTGGTGAAGGCAATGGCGTAGGTAGTCCGATCGGCTCGGGACTTGGTTGGGAGTTAGATGCTTGCCGAAGGGCAGCCAGGGCAGCATCATACCGATACTCAAATGGTTCATCCTCTAGAGCGACATGATAAGACCGCGCCAGAGAGACCGCGTCACGGAAAAGACATTCCAACTGGAAGTGAAGGCGCAAACCTCTCCGGAACTAAAATGCGGCCGTGGTGCTCTCCTCTCCCAAGCCATATTCCAACCAATACTTATGATAGTCCCGAATGTACTCAGACACGGACCTATCGCCTTGGACGGGTCGGCATGGGTTGGCCATAATTGCCGAAAAGATGGGAATGGATCCCTAGGAATGGATATGCAAGGCCATTTGGACAAGACACTAGACCGACTATGCAAGGTTGGGATGCATGCACACTAAGGACAAGACACCAAGACTCGGTACGGGGCGGAGTTAATCGATCCGAAGATCACTCGCGCAAGTGTGCGGCCTTCCCGATAGGCGTAGCCTAACGTTCGGACAACACCTTTTTATATACCGGGTTATTGGGATGAAATGCAACCTAGACCGACGTAGATGATGACTAGACGTAAATGACACACTCTTTTTTTTTTAGACACCCTAGACTCAACTAGCGCTCTGATACCAAACTGATGTGGGACGGACCACGGACTCGACTTGAATTAGGAATGCAATCCTCGGACTCTAGACGAGCTCGCGATTGTCTCTTAGCAAGGGAAACGTGGGATCGGGCACGGTTAAGAAATCGACCGTGAGTCACGGGTATCGACTTTTCGTGTAGACTTGGATCGAGTCACGGGACGGTACACTCAATCTCGCTCTCTCGCAGCGGTGATAATAGAATATCAAGCTAGAAACCTACTCTCGCAGCGGCATTCAAAGCTATACAAGATAAGCAAATGCGATAAAGAGTGGGGAGCAAGTGTACCTCCATGCTCCGGGCGTGGGGAGGACGTTCCCGGCCAGTTACGGTAACTCCCGATTAACAACAGTAAAAGTTAATTACAACAGTTAAAATTTTATCGCCCACTCCACGCAGGGAGGTAAAGGGCAACAAGTGAGCCCGGGAGGACCGACCCTGGGTTGACGGGCAGCAATCTGGAGGCAAACTCGGCATGAACTCGGCCTGCTGCTCCGACTCGGCACTATTCCAACTCGGTGCTGACTCAACTCGGTAGCTAACTCGGTGGACAGCAAGCAATGGCTTCCAAAGGAACGTTGCCTTCCTGACATCTTCTGGAGGCGCCGCTTGGCTGGGACGTTGGCAGGATGTCTCTGATCGACTCCCTGAAGGGGCGGCTCCTAAAGTTGACTTTTGACACTTGTTCTTGAATTTTTTTCAGACTGTAATTTCGGACCTGCACACAGGACAGATCTGCAGGCCTTGACGGTAAAAATGCTTGCGCCCAGATCCGGAGGCCAATCGAGGCGTGGCTGGTACCGTTGGAAAGAGGACTCAGAGATCTACAACATATATTTTTTACAGCTTCATCCACCACACGGATTGAAAATGAAAACGTCTGCAAACTGACTTTTTTTCCTGACCCGGACTGACAGACACACAGGGCAGCAAACAATCTGCCTGAAACACACCTTTGACCGAGGGGTAAACGATTTTTGTAGACTCCAAGAAAATTATGGTCGAAGGGGATATACGTGGGGAACACTCAGTATTGTTTTGGGATTTTCTGAAAATAGATAAGGGGGTGGAAAAAATAGAACAAGATGACTCTGTACTGTAGATCTGCAGAATGACAGATTGATAGGGGTGGTATAGAAATTGCGGGAAAAATATCAAACAAGATCAGAATGGGGCATAAGATATATGGATGGAAAGCTAACAAAGAGAGGAACACGCTCTCAAAATTTCAGCTCAATTAGACAATAGTATAAAAAGATAGATCCATGGAGGTGGGGTTCTGTCCTGATGGAGATAGAACTCCGGTGGCGGTGGCGGCGGCACGACGACGGTGCGACGACGGCGGCGGCGGCTTCAGAAAGGGAACTTAGAGGATGAGAGGAGAAGATAGAAGGGCATCACACCTAAGATTTAGCAGAAATCCATCTGCAAGAGGGGAAGGGAGAGAGGAACAAGGGCACACCCTTCAATGGCTCAAGCCAATTTCATAAATTTTCTTCATTAAAATCTCTAATGACACTATACATAGGCTTATATAGAGAATGGCAAGGGGTGGGGGGCTGGGAATTTCGTGAGAAATAGGCTATTTTCTTCCCCCATGTGGTCAAAAACCTAAAATAAATAAATTACATATGGAGGGGGCACTCCTTTGACTAGGTAGGTAAGGTAGGTGGCCAACTTTGACATTTTACACCACTTGTCTCCCCCATGTGTCAATTGACTTGTCAAACCTTCTAGATGCCACCTTGGCCTTTGACCAGCCCCACATGGATGAGGTGGACCAATGGGATAGGAGTGGGGGCCCCCTTGCAGGCCCTACTGGCATTTTGCACATAAACCCACACAATCCTAAGGAAGTATAAATAGGCTCATAAAGCCTTACAATTGTGAATCTACTTCCCCCAGGATATAAAAATAAATAAAAGGACACAAATACAAAAATAAAATGTACATGCTCGGAGTTGATTCCCATCACGGAGTATGAACTTTAATTCTCTCGTCTAGCTCCTTATGCCCCACATCTGGTGGGCACGGATCTCTTAAAGGCAAATCATTTTATGGACGATTTAAGACCTGGCTTCATTCGACAACTTAGACCCCAGAATATCCGCACATATATAGAGATGGTCCAATGAGCTCATTTATGCGAAAGGACCTTGGAGAAGGTCGAGAAGTACAAAGGCAAGAGCGAGGAGTCTAGCCGCAGGTTCGAGAAGCGACGATGAAAAGAAAATGCTAGAAGCACCTCGGCGCTAGTTTGCGTTGTGGAAGTCGGGAGCATCGTATGCCCGATTGCCCCCTAATGAAGGAGCAACCCTGTAACGGTGGACGCAAGCGGCAAGCACGTCTTATTGTGGTTCTAGATGATGATGAAGCGCCCAAGGCTGATGGGCTGATAGAAGGTACCATTCAAATTTATTCGCATCCTACGTACATTTATACTATTCGATACTGGTGCCTCTCATTCTTTTATATCTACTGCCTTTGAAAGAACTTTACCAATTTCACATGTTCCTCTACCATCGGACCTAGCAATCATAACACCTTTAGGTCTCTGAACAAAACTTACAACCCACTACCCCGATAGTGAGGTAATTGTAGAAGGTCATAATCTTCCGACAAATCTCGTATGCTTTGATATGGAAGGCTACGGCGCCATCCTAGGTGTAGACTGGCTTGTTGACCATGACGCCTACATAAATTGTCGTAATAGGAGAATTTCTTTTTGAAAACCAAGTCTCCCATGTTTCTCTTTCCTTGGCATCAAGTATAGGAAGCTCCCTACCATTATTTCTTCCCCTTACGCTTGCAAACTATTTTCGCAAGGATGTGAAGCTTTTCTTGCTTCCGTGATTGTCATAGAGTCCAAGGAAATTCACATATAAGAAATTCCTATTGTCAAAGAGTTCCCCGATGTCTTTCCATCGGACTTACCCGATTTACCGCCCAAAAGGGAAGTAAACTTCTCCATTGAACTCATTCATGGAGTAGCATCTGTTTCAATAGCTCTCTACAGGATGTCCCCCACAGAACTTAAGGAACTGAAGAGGCAACTTCAGGACTTACTAGATAAGGGTTTCATTCGACCCAGTACATCCCCTTGGGGTGTGCCGATTCTGTTTGTCAAGAAGAAGGATGGATCTCTCAGGCTATGTATCGACTACCGGCGACTTAATCAACTTACCATCAAGAACAAATATCCGTTTCCGCGTATCGATGAGCTATTTGATCAAATTGTTGGAGCAGAATATTTCTCCAAGATCGACCTTAGGTCGGGCTACCATCAGCTAAGGATCAAAGATGAAGACATCTACAAGTCTGCTTTCCGAAGCAGATATGGGCATTACGAGTTTGTAGTAATGCCGTTCGGGTTAACCAATGCCCCTGCAGCATTTATGCAACTCATGAACAATATTCTCTGGCCGTTCTCGACCGATTTGTGGTCTTATTTATTGATGATATTCTCATCTATTCAAAATCAAGGGAATAACATGAAGAACATTAAGAATAGCTTTGCAAACTCTAAGAGAGCATAAGTCTACGCAAAGCTCAGCAAGTGCGAGTTCTGGCTAAAGGAGGTCTCTTTCCTCGGCCATATTATTTCAAAAGAAGGCATTACCGTTGATCCTTCTAAGGTAGAAGCTGTCAAGAATTGGAGCTGACCAACGACCATATCCGAAGTTTGGAGTTTTATCGATTTGGTTGACTATTATAGGTGATTCATCAAGGATTTTTCCAAAATCGCTGTTCCCTTGACTAGGCTCACAAGAAAAGAAAATCCCTTCATATGGACAAAGGATTGCGAAGAAAGTTTTCTAACCCTTAAAGATCATTTAACCACTGCCCCTGTCTTGGCACTACCTGTTGAAGGTGGTGGATTTGAAGTCTACATGGATGCATATGGCATTGGCCTCGGGTGCATCCTTATGTAACATGGCATGGTGATTTGTTATGCTTCGAGGTAATTGATCGAAGCATCATGAAGAAAACTGCCCTGTTCATGATCTGGAATCGGCTGTTGTTATTTTTGCCTTAAAAATCTAGCGACATTACCTTTATGGGGAGAAGTTCACTATATTTTTAGACAACAAAAGTCTGAAATACCTTTTCACCCAAAAGGAACTTAACATGAGACAAAGAAGATGGCAAGAATACGTTAAGGACTTCGACTTCTCTATTCAATATTATCCAGGCAAAGCAAATGCCGTAGCTGATGCTCTTAGTAGAAGACCAATGGCAACTCTAGCAAGCCTCTGGAAAGGCATGACTTGTCTTATCGAGGATTTTACTCATTTGAATCTAGATGTGGATGCAGAAAAAGAAAATGGTATTACTACCAATATCCGGTCACAACCTACACTGATTGAAGATCTAGTCAAATTACAAGAAAATGACCCCGCACTAATGGAAATCAAGGCTAATATTGATCAAAGGCCGGAGTTCTCTATCTCAAACGATGGAAAGTTATTATTCAATGATCGAATTTGTGTGCCGAATCATGCCGACACTAAGAAGCTGATCATGGAGGAAACTCATAAGATAAAATACACTATTCACCCTGGCGCTACCAAAATGTACCAAGACCTGAAAAGGAATTTTTGGTGGCCCAACATGAAAAGAGAGATAGCGGACTTTGTATCTCGCTGCCTCACTTGTTAGCAAGTTAAAGCAGAACATTAAAAGCCCGCTGGTAAACTACATCCCTTGGAAATTCTCGAATGGAAGTGAGAAAGCATAGGGATAGATTTCATCATGGGTCTACCGAAGACAAGAGGTGGACATGATGGTATATGGGTGATCATACATCGATTGACTAAATCGGCACACTTTCTACCTATAAAGAATCGATGGTCTGTGGATATCCTAGTAGCCTTATATATGAAGGAGATCGTCAAGCTACACGATGTCCCTGTGACCATTATCTCCGATCGAGACCCTCGATTCACATCTCAATTCTGGAAGGGTCTACAATATTCATTAAGGACCCGACTCAATTTCAACACTACTTTCCATCCACAAACTGATGGTCAAACTGAAAGGACAAATCAGGTAGTGGAAGATATGCTCAGGGCATGTGTTATCGATTTCGGTGGGAGTTGGCACGATCATCTACCTCTAGTGGAATTTGTCTACAATAATGGCTACCAAGCTAGTATTCAAATGGCGCCATGTGAGGCACTATATGGAAGAAGCTGCCGCTCACTAATATGCTGGAATGAAGTTGGAGAAAGGCAACTTCTAGGCCTAGAAATCATTCGGGATACTACCGAAAAGATAAAGCTCATTCGAGAAAGACTCCATATGGTACAAGATAGACAAAAGTCTTATGCTGATAATCGAAGACGTGATATGGAATTCTAAATAGGAGACCATGTGTTTCTCAAGGTTTCTCCAGGTCGAGGTATTCGAAGATTCGGCATTAAAGGCAAGCTCACTCCAAGATTTATCGGCCCCTTTGAAATTCTCGAAAGGATTAACGAGGTCTCATATCAGATTGCCTTACCTCCTCAATTAGCTGGAGTCCACGATGTATTTCATGTCTTAATGCTCAAAAGGTACATCCCCGATCCATTTCACGTTATAAGCTATGACAACTTGGAGATTGAAAAGGATTTGACGTACGAGCAAAAGTCAATAAAAATAATTGAACAAGAAGTCCGTCAACTTCGGAATAAAACCATTCCCATGGTCAAAGTCCAGTGGAGTAAATCTTGGCCACACAAGGCGACATGGGAAATGGAGGAAGCTATGCACAAGAGATTCTCAAAATTATTCGATTGTAAGTATACTCTCCATAAAACTGACGCGGGCGCGACCGGGCGAGCGTGTGGGTGGGCCGGCGCGTGGGCTGGCGGGCGGCTGTTGCCGCAGGCAGGCGGGCGCTGGCTGCGGCACTGGCGAGCTCGTGCGAGTGGTCGCACGCAACCGGCGTGGGCGCACGTGGGTTGGGCGGGCGGTGGGCGCTCGCAGATAGGGCGAGCGGGCGCTCGCGGGCGCGCGTGCACTCATAAGCGCTCATGGGCAGGGCGGGCGGCGGGCGCTCGCGTGCCCTCACAGGAGCTTGCGGGCGGGCGAGAGTTCGCAGGCGCTCATGGGCGGGCTGTCGCTTGCAGGCGGGCGGGCGCTCGCACGCGGGCACTGGCGGCGCATAGTAGGCGCAAGCGGTGTAGCGCGGTGACGTGCGGCGGCGGGTGCGGGCTGGGAATGGCCGTTGCGCCCAAAGATAGATTTGAAATGGGCACAGGTGACGATGCCCTGCCATGAACACAATTTTTTTTTCTCTTTCTTCTCCCTCAACAGAGAGAAGCAAATCTTATGCTTCTATTTTTTTTCTTCCTTTCTCAGCCGAGAGATCTTATGCTCTTTCTTTTCATCTTATTTTTTTTCTTTTTCACGTACATAAAGTGGGGAGGGGAGACGACGCGGACGTCGGGGTTGACGGAGACGCCGTTGTTGGGCTCTGATACCAAATTTGATGCGGCGGCGTCGGAGGAAGGATCGACGACACTCCAGTGATGCGGACATGACAAGATAACTAGTACCTCACGCAGCTCGGTCTCACACCGGACGGTCTCTCACCGGACAATCTCTCAAATCTCACAAAGAGCTAAGAGAGAAGGGAAGGGGGCTAGAGAAAACTCTCTCACGTACAAGCTTTCTTTTCTTCAATCTTTCATATGAAAACAACAACACACTAGCACCCTTTATATAGGAAAGGCCATAACCCACTAGGACATTCATATCCTTAGTCATTTCAAATAATGACTTCCATGTCCTAGCCTAATAAAATAAAAGCCAACAACCAACTTTTGACTTGGCCAAATAAAATATAAAATAATAGAATATTTGGCCTAATAAAACAAAAGTAAATGCATGTAGCAATACATGTATTATACACACAATAGACAAATAAAATACATACTCAATACACACAAGTAAATACTTAAGACGGCGAGTCTTCAAGAGGCCGAGTCTCCGAGCCATAAGCTCGGTGGGGTCGGGGCGTTGCGGCGTTGGCTGCGTGTGACTGGTCCGGTGTTGTCCCCACCAAAAACCCATTCATTGAATTTGGGGACCAAATTCTTTTTAAGTGGGGGATGGTGTAACGCCCGAAAATTTTCTAAGAATTTTCTGGGATTAAATCTAATTACTAAGCAATTAAAAAGGCTTAATGGGCTATTAAGAAGGAATTATGGATTTATTTAAATCCATTTAAAGGCCCTATATTCATCAAAGAGTTAAGCCCAACTCAAATAGGCCCAAAGACCCAATTCCAAGACCTTTAGACTCAAGCCCATTAATAGAAACGTAAATTAGGTAATTTATATATTTAAAATAGGATATATACACCAATTAGGAGATAAATACGAGATAATAAGAAAATCTGAATATTTCAGATTTAACGCCAAATGGCGGTCTATCGCGAGACCCCCATCTCATTTTAACAGTCCAGACATGACCGCTAATTCATTCTGATTCCGTAAGTGGAAGAAGCGTGGAAAGCTTGGATCTTTGACATCTAAATCCCCATGGATCAAAGTGTGTAGACATGTAAACATGTCTAAGACTCTTGGGGATCAATCCTAACCTTAATTAGGACTCCCAACTCGAACAAATCCTCAGCCCTAACTAAAAACCCTATACATAGACCCTAACTTCGACCCATGCGAACCCTAATGTTGGCTCACGTAATTCGAAGGTAAGGAGACATCTTCTCAGGTTAATCCTTTAGAATAATTTATTCTCCTTAGTTTTGTCTAACTCCCCTCAAAATCTCATACCAGGAGGACACGTCGTTGGAGAGTTAGAAGCCCTACAAGTTGCTGGTCCACTACAGTCCGAAAAGGAACCAGTGTGGCTGTCCAACAAAGACCTAGATATTGGATGCCCTAATCGAGGTATTTAGAAGTTAATCCTTTAGAACTTATTGTTCCCCTTCGTATCTTCTACCAACCCTCCAAATTTCACGATTCTAGGGCAAGTGGTTGAGGAGAACGAGGGACGAGAAGTTGCTGGTTTAGCACCGAACGTACAGAAACTAGGGTCGACTTCCAGTCAGAAATTCAAGGTCTAGGGATCGAATCAAAGGTAGATTATCTCATGAAAAGGCTAAATTTATATCTTAGGAACAAAAGCCCTCTGTTACCTCGTGATTTCATGCACTGTACTAGGAGTATTTAATGTTTTATTTCAACTGCGCATCTGGGTTATCACAGTATGCATGAATCCTACCCTTTAATGAGAAATTGATAAGTTTTGGCTTAATTTATGTAAACCATGTATCTCCATACGTTTCTTATGTTCTATCATGTCTTATCCCTCTGCTGAGCATGGATTTCATTTATCTATTGCCCAAAAATAGGCCTTATATGACCTATTTTACTTCTGTCTGTTACAGAACAGAAACGGTCTCTACCAGACCGCCATAATCATTTAGCGGCCCTATGATAGACCGCAACCACCATCATGCGGTCCTCCTATGACTGCCGTTATCTTTCTGATTTCTGCTGCCTGTTAACTCTAAATAGATTGCGGAATGACCCTATGAACTATATGATAAACCTAGGTAGATAGGTTTTATTCCTAGTTTTGACTTCATATTCGTAATATTGGTTATATTGTGCATCATCCTTGATAGATTACATGTCTTACATGGTTTAAATGTTTATTTTAGCTTATGCTACTTTCATGCCAAAACATATACTTTTGTAGTAATGATCACATTTTCACATACTCGTTTTGATTTGATCACTATTTACCACGATCCTTTCCCATCTATAGTCTTTTCTTAAGTACATGGTGCATAGCCCGGTGTGTGGCCATTAGATACACTTTTACACTTATAAGCACACCTCTTGGACTTGGGATCCTCTCCGTTGGATATTCCTTCTACTGGACTAGGTGATCTTGTTCAAGGCCTCCATAAGTCGCCGCAAGTCTGGGATTCCCACTAAGACGCCGAGCTGATTGTACCCTCAACGCCAAATTGTCTAGAAAGCACTCACATGACCAGTGTTTTTCTGAGTCCTGGCTAGTAGCGGCCATCAAGGAGACCGCAATTGTCAATTAGCAGCCCTTCCCCTGACCGCTATTTTTCCAAAGGTTTCACTACGTTGACACTTCTTTCTTCATGTATCGACTTTGTCCAAGTTACGGCCATACCATGACCGCCACTGTTAAGTCGCGGCCAGGCTGTAACCGCTAATTCAAGAAATGGCCCTGACTAGACCGTTTCCTATCTCTGAGTTATTTAACCCGAGGTTTGACCCAAGGGTTGATTCTCCTATATTCCTAGATGATCTATTGATTCACTCAAACCTAATACCTTATTCAAAAGCTATGTAATGAATTATGAAAGTTAAAAGAATATGCCGTTATGCTGCCGAATTCTTTTCATGGCATGACCTTATCTTAAATCATTCTTTGAATTCTCATGTTCATAATTGGTGCATTCTTACCTTAATATCATGAAACTATAGTTTGAACTTGTACATTATTGGTCTACTTTATTGATATTTCTCGTGGAAGTAGCATGATTTATAACTTGAAGATGCAGTTCGGGCACTGATTAGTGTCCAAGGGTTCCATGCTAGCCCCCTTGACTGATTGTGGGAAACATGTTGAAAACCATGGGGCACGATGATACTGGTGTCGCATTGCGCTGGGAGTACTTTTTTTATAGACGAGTGAAAATCACGAGGCTATACATGGAATTATACATTCCTGTGACATGACTTTCTAGTGCATGACCTTCATGGTTATGAAAAGTACATTCTCGATACATGCTAGTACATTCTTGTTATATGAAAGGCCACTATATATTCTTGAATGATTATCCTCTCAATCTATATCAGAAATCTCATATCTTCATAGTCACATCTTGTTATTTATGTTGTTACTATGGTTTTGTTCGCGTGTTTCATCATATGCATTTATCTTATTTCCAAGAGCAAAAAATGTTAAATACTTAAACATTACCTTCATGTTGATACGAAGATACATACTGGGAAAGTGTGCTCATTCCCTACTTTCCAATCTTTTCAGGAAACTCTAGCGGGGATTGAGACTACTCAAGTGACGCGTCCGAGAGTGATTAAAAATCGAGAGAAGACCTAGTAGCGTCATGAGTCAAGTCGAGTCTATGTAATTCTTAATTTATTTGAGTCTAGTAAAAAAAAGTCAATTATCAATGTACTTTGGATATTATTCAATAAAGTGAAGTTTTGAGTATATTATCTTGTGCATTCCATTTTATGTGTAAATGTGTTAGCGCTCTGATTATATTGCTCGCTTGCGGCGTACTAGCCGGCTGTTCACGTTCCCGAATATCTTTCGATGTATTTATATCTCGGGACATGACACCGTGTTCAGGTCGCAGTCGATAGGACGACTGCGTTCATCAAAATTTGCGTCCAAAGCCAAGGTGCCATTTCTTTCTAGAATTGAAGTCTCTCTAAAGAGACGTCAATTTTTTAAATAACGTCCCTATGGCTGACACAAATTCCATTTCCTTATTTTGAGCACTTAAATCATACCAAAATTCATAATATTTTGAATCCACGCGTTTCCAAAAGGACTCCAATTTTTAAATTTACATCCGGGGGCAAGACACCATTTCTTTTCAATTTTGGTAACTTTTAAATTTTTCATAATTTTAATTTCAATTAGCGTCTTTCTAGATTGACACTATTTAATTGACGACCATTGCACTGGATGCCAATTTTCTTACAGAACCGCTCCGAAAACGGGCTCTTCCTTTTCCCATTTGATCACCTTTTCCACTTGGGAAAGGATTTCTAAGGCTTGCTAAGGCAACAAGGACACTTGGAGGAAGTATTTCCCTCTCCAAGTCCCATTAGAACCTTATTTTCTATTTTGAGGGAATTACAACTCCAAATTTTCCCACTCCAAAAAAAGGGAGTGTGCGTAGCATCAAATTCCTCTCAAAGGTGTTTATGGCAAAAAAATTCTTGATCTTGAGTAAACTCAACTAGAAGAGGGCGCTCCTGTTGGAGGAGAAGGAGTCTCCCATGTGCTTGGAGGCCTTATCCTTTGGAGCTTCTTCCTCCTTTGAAGAATATTGAAGATCTTGAAGCCCCCCTTTTTTGGAGAAAACCAATAAGCCTTTTTCTATCTTTTATCTTCCTCTTTTATTTAATTAGTGCATGCATTATATCTCCCTCTTATGTTAGTTTGATTCATCATCTCAATCATATTGAGATCTTCCATATTGCAACACTTGCACACTCCCTTTTGTTTTTCATATCATGTTTTATCCACCCTTTGCATAGGGGTTTAAGGCTAAACACCAACAAGGTGTGTTCCTGTCACACCCCGAGCGCGGAAGGAACCCGGTACGCATGACGAGTTTATATCATTCATGTCAATCAAAGCATAAGTGTATTCGACATATAGACAAAGTGCGCAAAAGTAGAGATAAATAAAATCCTTTATTCATAATCACCATTAAGGTATCTCTATTACATAACTCAATTGAGAATACTAAAGACACTCTTGACTCAATAAAATAGAAAAGTACAATGATTGACTCAAGAAAATAATAAAAGACTCTGATAGATAGACGCTTCTAAGACTGGATGGCTCTATACTCTTCACTCAAGTTCATTCCCTTCCGAGTGATCCTCGTCATCGGAGTTACCTGAAAAATATGAGAAACACTAGGGTGAGCAAACGCTCAGTAGGAATTATATCTCAAGTATAAGCATTGCTTTAAGAAATTACATATTGCATGAATGCGAGTCTAGCATGTACGCATGATGATGACAATAGAGAGGAGAGTATCAAGAATAATGTAGATGAACTAGTAAGATTACAAGTGTTCATGCGAAACTTATCAAGATAGTCAAGCATGTAAATATCAAGTCACGTTGCAAGAATTGGCTAATATAATACCAAACAAGTAAATACCCATTCCGGGCTACGCAAGTCATGTCATGTCAAGTACGAGTTGTGGAATGTCAATCTAGCAAGTCATGCACTTCGGTGCAATGCCACACCGTGATCAATATAGCTCCCATGGGCACATGTACTTTCGGGTGCTCCTCCCAAGACCAGATCGGGAACTATATGCGCAAGCATTGAGTCATGTATTTTTAGACATCCACTATAGTTATAGCCAATATAGAATTCCAAAGGATAAACCATTGTATGATGATAAGATAGATTTCACGAAAGGAGTTCAAGGGCTGAACTTTAAACAAGAATGACACATAGTTAAATCTTTCATGAAAATCGAGATATAACATAAATCTGGATAAATGGCGTCCATACAGTCGTCACGATTTATAGAAATAGCGCCCGCTTGCGTGGTCGCCAATTCCAGTGAACAGTACAGGCTGGATGAAATGGCCCCCAGTTATGGCTCGCTAAATCATGGAATTAATGGCACTGGACATGTCGCCAATTCCTTATGGCGCCCAGGTCAATGTCGCCAATTAATGACAGATAACAGACTACCCAAAGAGGCTAGAAACAACATTCTCTGAGGGCTAGTACATCACGTTTCTTTAGAGTGACGTGACAAAAGATAGTGTAATGGGTTTATAGGGTACAACCTGCTCGGAGGCCTTGAGGGAATCCAAGGCTTCGCGTAGACTTACGGAGGTCTCTATAATGAAATCACCAGTCCGAAGGAAGAAATATCCCGCGGAGGGTTCAAACATCACCGAGAATTGAGTGTGTAATCAATCGAATCAAAATAGGGACTCCATCTACGGAAGTGAGATGAGAGTGCCAAGTAACCCGCGATATGGGTTGAGGAAAAGCGAGAAAACTGTAAAAGTATAGGAAATAGTGCTTCGACAGTCATCGCTATTCAAAGAAATAGCGACTCTCTTCAAGGTCGTTCCATTCATTTTTATATCATAATTTATGAAATAATAATAGAATTAACGACACTGTACGAAGGCGTTAATTCTAAGATTTTCCAGAAAATAACATCCATATTTTTTTTTTCAAATAACGATAGTGTGCAGTGGCGTTCAATCTTGAAATAGCGTCCTGACTTAAGTCGCTAATTCATGTTTTTCTATATTTTCTTGTTTTACTAATTATTCATAACTTATCGTTATTTACTAATTATCGCCCTTGCACAGGGGCGTTTATTATTTAAATAGGGACTTGGAGGGTGTCGCCCTTTTTTTGTCAAGTGATACGCATCGGGCAGGTACGTTCATAGACTCATGAAATTTACAGTTTATCA
The DNA here is from genome assembly GCA_022559845.1 of Amorphophallus konjac. NCBI lineage: Eukaryota > Viridiplantae > Streptophyta > Magnoliopsida > Alismatales > Araceae > Amorphophallus > Amorphophallus konjac. The sequence continues at coordinate 71,837,544 of CM040122.1, read as the reverse complement.
AAACTAGAAACAGATGATATGAATAGGTAGAGAAAAATAACATGAATCTAACAATATGCCCATGCATAAATTTTTAACATCATGTATCAAGGTTAACTATTTTTAAACATCTAGTATTTATTAAATATCAAAAGATTAAGCGACTGTGCATACGGTCGCTCATTAATTGACGCTCTGAGAATTGCCGCTATTTAAAAAGATTTGGCGATAGTGCACAAGGGCGTTCATTAAATCAGCGCCCGTGTCAGGGTCGCTATTTACTGTTATGCAGTAAAACCTACGGTATTGAAACTGAACATGCTTTCATGCTTAAATAATCTACATGCATTAATATTTACAGTGATGTTTGGCTTCGTAACATTGAGAACACCTACCTTTGTTGATGAATCGGATGACAGAAGAAGATGATAGCAAGATAAACATGAGCAACCGCAGCAGCATTAGCTTGACCAGACGAATATGTTCGCAGGAAGATGATGTAGAGAATAGCAGCAGCAACTGTAGCTAAGAGAATAAGAAGCATATGCTACGGCACTTAAACAGATAACCGCGGCAGCTTCAATAGTTTCACGCGAAGGGAGAAGAGGATGAAGAGGACGACGACTTCTTCACAAAATAAATGGCACTAGCAGTTTAGAGAAAGAAGCAGCATGCTTCTTTCATAGCAACTACAGCGACAGGGCTTCCCATTCACGCTCGTAGAGGAAGACATGAAGAAGAGCAGGAAGACGATGGCAGCAAGAGAGTCCTTCGATCGTAACAGTAGCAGTAACCGGAGCTCGTTCGATGGAGGAGTTATTTATAGCGAAAGAGATCCTACGGGGTTTAGGATCCTAATGATATACAAATTTCCTGTAAATAATCCTACTCGATCTAAAGTTTCCCATGAAATCACTATACTGCTATATCTACATCTACCTTCCTATTTGAATCAAAAACCCTAAAGTCTTATACTCATGCAAGCTTCGAACGTGATGAGGGTAATTAGCTTGTTGGAATAATATATATCATATATATATCTTATCTTTTTAGACGTAAGGAGGTTTATGGGCTTTTAAGGCCCTTTAGTGACTATACACACAAGAAGACCATTAGTTTATGTACGTAAGAGGCCCATTTGGTTAAGGCCCTTCTGGTTTTATAACTAAATTATTTGGGCCTTGTCTATTTATTTAGAAAATTACTCATGTTCAATCTATTTAGGAATTTTAGTCCTTTAATTTATCAGGGGTGCTACACCCTCCCCTACTTAAAAGGATTTGATCCCCAAATTCAATAGCATATAAACATGGAGGGTGAAGAGTTCTTACTATGTTGAAATAAGTTGGGGAATCTCTTCTTCACAGATTCTTCAGTTTCCCATGTGGCTTCCTGTTCCGAGCACTTACTCCATTGTTCCTTGACCATGGGAATCATCTTGTTCCTTAATGTACGAACCTCGCGATCAAGGATCTTCAAGGGCTTTTGTTCATATGTGAGATCATTTTGTATCACAAGGTTACCATTATCTATTATATGAGATGGATCATGCGCATACTTCTTTAACATAGAAATGTGGAACACATTGTCGACCTCGGACAGTTGCGGAGGTAAGGCGATGCGGTAGGCAACCTCGCCCACTCTTTCTAATACTTCGAAGGGACCGATATATCTTGGTGTAAGATTTCCCTTAACACTAAACCTTCTAATCCCTCGTCCTGGAGAAACTTTAAGAAAGACATGATCTCCGACTTGGAACTCGAGGTCTCTCCTTCTAGTATCGACGTAAGTCTTTTGCCTAGACTGAGCCACATGGAGTCTCTCTCTGATCAGCTAGATCTTCTCTGTGGTGTCTCTCACCATATCTGGGCATAGTAGTTGTTTTTCGCCAACTTCGTCCCAACACAAAGGTGATCGACAACTCCTTTCGTACAGTGCTTCAAAAGGTGCCATTTGAATACTCGCATGGTAGCTATTGTTATATGCAAACTTAACCAAAGGCAAGCGATCATGCCAGCTTCCACCGAAATCAATAATACAAGCTCGTAGCATGTCTTCTACCACTTGATTCGTTCTATCTGTATGACCATCCGTCTGAGGATGAAAAGCTATACTAAAGTTGAGTCTTGTCCCCAACGAATGTTGTAGACCCTTCCAGAAATGAGAAGTAAAACGCGGGTCTTGGTCGGACACGATCGAAACAGGAACTCCATGCAGTCTGACGACTTCTTTAATGTATAAAGCAGGTTGGATTCCCTCAAGGCCTCCGAGCAGGTTGGATTCCCTCATGTCCTCATTAGAGTGACGTGACAAAAGATAGTGTAATGGGTTTATAGGGTACAACCTGCTCGGAGGCCTTGAGGGAATCCAAGGCTTCGCGTAGACTTACGGAGGTCTCTATAATGAAATCACCAGTCCGAAGGAAGGAATATCCCGCGGAGGGTTCAAACATCACCGAGAATTGAGTGTGTAATCAATCGAATCAAAATAGGGACTCCATCTACAGAAGTGAGATGAGAGTGCCAAGTAACCCGCGATATGGGTTGAGGAAAAGCGAGAAAACTGTAAAAGTATAGGAAATAGTGCTTCGACAGTCATCGCTATTCAAAGAAATAGCGACTCTCTTCAAGGTCGTTCCATTCATTTTTATATCATAATTTATGAAATAATAATAGAATTAACGACACTATACGAAGGTGTTAATTCTAAGATTTTCCAGAAAATAACATCCATATTTTTTTTCAAATAACGATAGTGTGCAGTGGCGTTCAATCTTGAAATAGCGTCCTGACTTAAGTCGCTAATTCATGTTTTTCTATATTTTCTTGTTTTACTAATTATTCATAACTTATCATTATTTACTAATTATCGCCCTTGCACGGGGGCGTTTATTATTTAAATAGGGACTTGGAGGGTGTCGCCCTTTTTTTGTCAAGTGATACGCATCGGGCAGGTACGTTCATAGACTCATGAAATTTACAGTTTATCAAAACTAGAAACAGATGATATGAATAGGTAGAGAAAAATAACATGAATCTAACAATATGCCCATGCATAAATTTTTAACATCATGTATCAAGGTTAACTATTTTTAAACATCTAGTATTTATTAAATATCAAAAGATTAAGCGACTGTGCATACGGTCGCTCATTAATTGACGCTCTGAGAATTGCCGCTATTTAAAAAGATTTGGCGATAGTGCACAAGGGCGTTCATTAAATCAGCGCCCGTGTCAGGGTCGCTATTTACTGTTATGCAGTAAAACCTACGGTATTGAAACTGAACATGCTTTCATGCTTAAATAATCTACATGCATTAATATTTACAGTGATGTTTGGCTTCGTAACATTGAGAACACCTACCTTTGTTGATGAATCGGATGACAGAAGAAGATGATAGCAAGATAAACATGAGCAACCGCAGCAGCATTAGCTTGACCAGACGAATATGTTCGCAGGAAGATGATGTAGAGAATAGCAGCAGCAACTGTAGCTAAGAGAATAAGAAGCATATGATACGGCACTTAAACAGATAACCGCGGCAGCTTCAATAGTTTCACGCGAAGGGAGAAGAGGATGAAGAGGACGACGACTTCTTCACAAAATAAATGGCACTAGTAGTTTAGAGAAAGAAGCAGCATGCTTCTTTCATAGCAACTACAGCGACAGGGCTTCCCATTCACGCTCGTAGAGGAAGACATGAAGAAGAGCAGGAAGACGATGGCAGCAAGAGAGTCCTTCGATCGTAACAGTAGCAGTAACCGGAGCTCGTTCGATGGAGGAGTTATTTATAGCGAAAGAGATCCTACGGGGTTTAGGATCCTAATGATATACAAATTTCCTGTAAATAATCCTACTCGATCTAAAGTTTCCCATGAAATCACTATACTGCTATATCTACATCTACCTTCCTATTTGAATCAAAAACCCTAAAGTCTTATACTCATGCAAGCTTCGAACGTGATGAGGGTAATTAGCTTGTTGGAATAATATATATCATATATATATCTTATCTTTTTAGACGTAAGGAGGTTTATGGGCTTTTAAGGCCCTTTAGTGACTATACACACAAGAAGACCATTAGTTTATGTACGTAAGAGGCCCATTTGGTTAAGGCCCTTCTGGTTTTATAACTAAATTATTTGGGCCTTGTCTATTTATTTAGAAAATTACTCATGTTCAATCTATTTAGGAATTTTAGTCCTTTAATTTATCAGGGGTGCTACACCCTCCCCTACTTAAAAGGTTTTGATCCCCAAATTCAATAGCATATAAACATGGAGGGTGAAGAGTTCTTACTATGTTGAAATAAGTTGGGGAATCTCTTCTTCACAGATTCTTCAGTTTCCCATGTGGCTTCCTGTTCCGAGCACTTACTCCATTGTTCCTTGACCATGGGAATCATCTTGTTCCTTAATGTACGAACCTCGCGATCAAGGATCTTCAAGGGCTTTTGTTCATATGTGAGATCATTTTGTATCACAAGGTTACCATTATCTATTATATGAGATGGATCATGCGCATACTTCTTTAACATAGAAATGTGGAACACATTGTCGACCTCGGACAGTTGCGGAGGTAAGGCGATGCGGTAGGCAACCTCGCCCACTCTTTCTAATACTTCGAAGGGACCGATATATCTTGGTGTAAGATTTCCCTTAACACTAAACCTTCTAATCCCTCGTCCTGGAGAAACTTTAAGAAAGACATGATCTCCGACTTGGAACTCGAGGTCTCTCCTTCTAGTATCGACGTAAGTCTTTTGCCTAGACTGAGCCACATGGAGTCTCTCTCTGATCAGCTAGATCTTCTCTGTGGTGTCTCTCACCATATCTGGGCATAGTAGTTGTTTTTCGCCAACTTCGTCCCAACACAAAGGTGATCGACAACTCCTTTCGTACAGTGCTTCAAAAGGTGCCATTTGAATACTCGCATGGTAGCTATTGTTATATGCAAACTTAACCAAAGGCAAGCGATCATGCCAGCTTCCACCGAAATCAATAATACAAGCTCGTAGCATGTCTTCTACCACTTGATTCGTTCTATCTGTATGACCATCCGTCTGAGGATGAAAAGCTATACTAAAGTTGAGTATTGTCCCCAACGAATGTTGTAGACCCTTCCAGAAATGAGAAGTAAAATGCGGGTCTTGGTCGGACACGATCGAAACAGGAACTCCATGCAGTCTGACGACTTCTTTAATGTATAAAGCAGGTTGGATTCCCTCAAGGCCTCCGAGCAGGTTGGATTCCCTCATGTCCTCATTAGAGTGACGTGACAAAAGATAGTGTAATGGGTTTATAGGGTACAACCTGCTCGGAGGCCTTGAGGGAATCCAAGGCTTCGCGTAGACTTACGGAGGTCTCTATAATGAAATCACCAGTCCGAAGGAAGGAATATCCCGCGGAGGGTTCAAACATCACCGAGAATTGAGTGTGTAATCAATCGAATCAAAATAGGGACTCCATCTACAGAAGTGAGATGAGAGTGCCAAGTAACCCGCGATATGGGTTGAGGAAAAGCGAGAAAACTGTAAAAGTATAGGAAATAGTGCTTCGACAGTCATCGCTATTCAAAGAAATAGCGACTCTCTTCAAGGTCGTTCCATTCATTTTTATATCATAATTTATGAAATAATAATAGAATTAACGACACTATACGAAGGTGTTAATTCTAAGATTTTCCAGAAAATAACATCCATATTTTTTTTCAAATAACGATAGTGTGCAGTGGCGTTCAATCTTGAAATAGCGTCCTGACTTAAGTCGCTAATTCATGTTTTTCTATATTTTCTTGTTTTACTAATTATTCATAACTTATCATTATTTACTAATTATCGCCCTTGCACGGGGGCGTTTATTATTTAAATAGGGACTTGGAGGGTGTCGCCCTTTTTTTGTCAAGTGATACGCATCGGGCAGGTACGTTCATAGACTCATGAAATTTACAGTTTATCAAAACTAGAAACAGATGATATGAATAGGTAGAGAAAAATAACATGAATCTAACAATATGCCCATGCATAAATTTTTAACATCATGTATCAAGGTTAACTATTTTTAAACATCTAGTATTTATTAAATATCAAAAGATTAAGCGACTGTGCATACGGTCGCTCATTAATTGACGCTCTGAGAATTGCCGCTATTTAAAAAGATTTGGCGATAGTGCACAAGGGCGTTCATTAAATCAACGCCCGTGTCAGGGTCGCTATTTACTGTTATGCAGTAAAACCTACGGTATTGAAACTGAACATGCTTTCATGCTTAAATAATCTACATGCATTAATATTTACAGTGATGTTTGGCTTCGTAACATTGAGAACACCTACCTTTGTTGATGAATCGGATGACAGAAGAAGATGATAGCAAGATAAACATGAGCAACCGCAGCAGCATTAGCTTGACCAGACGAATATGTTCGCAGGAAGATGATGTAGAGAATAGCAGCAGCAACTGTAGCTAAGAGAATAAGAAGCATATGCTACGGCACTTAAACAGATAACCGCGGCAGCTTCAATAGTTTCACGCGAAGGGAGAAGAGGATGAAGAGGACGACGACTTCTTCACAAAATAAATGGCACTAGCAGTTTAGAGAAAGAAGCAGCATGCTTCTTTCATAGCAACTACAGCGACAGGGCTTCCCATTCACGCTCGTAGAGGAAGACATGAAGAAGAGCAGGAAGACGATGGCAGCAAGAGAGTCCTTCGATCGTAACAGTAGCAGTAACCGGAGCTCGTTCGATGGAGGAGTTATTTATAGCGAAAGAGATCCTACGGGGTTTAGGATCCTAATGATATACAAATTTCCTGTAAATAATCCTACTCGATCTAAAGTTTCCCATGAAATCACTATACTGCTATATCTACATCTACCTTCCTATTTGAATCAAAAACCCTAAAGTCTTATACTCATGCAAGCTTCGAACGTGATGAGGGTAATTAGCTTGTTGGAATAATATATATCATATATATATCTTATCTTTTTAGACGTAAGGAGGTTTATGGGCTTTTAAGGCCCTTTAGTGACTATACACACAAGAAGACCATTAGTTTATGTACGTAAGAGGCCCATTTGGTTAAGGCCCTTCTGGTTTTATAACTAAATTATTTGGGCCTTGTCTATTTATTTAGAAAATTACTCATGTTCAATCTATTTAGGAATTTTAGTCCTTTAATTTATCAGGGGTGCTACACCCTCCCCTACTTAAAAGGATTTGATCCCCAAATTCAATAGCATATAAACATGGAGGGTGAAGAGTTCTTACTATGTTGAAATAAGTTGGGGAATCTCTTCTTCACAGATTCTTCAGTTTCCCATGTGGCTTCCTGTTCCGAGCACTTACTCCATTGTTCCTTGACCATGGGAATCATCTTGTTCCTTAATGTACGAACCTCGCGATCAAGGATCTTCAAGGGCTTTTGTTCATATGTGAGATCATTTTGTATCACAAGGTTACCATTATCTATTATATGAGATGGATCATGCGCATACTTCTTTAACATAGAAATGTGGAACACATTGTCGACCTCGGACAGTTGCGGAGGTAAGGCGATGCGGTAGGCAACCTCGCCCACTCTTTCTAATACTTCGAAGGGACCGATATATCTTGGTGTAAGATTTCCCTTAACACTAAACCTTCTAATCCCTCGTCCTGGAGAAACTTTAAGAAAGACATGATCTCCGACTTGGAACTTGAGGTCTCTCCTTCTAGTATCGACGTAAGTCTTTTGCCTAGACTGAGCCACATGGAGTCTCTCTCTGATCAGCTAGATCTTCTCTGTGGTGTCTCTCACCATATCTGGGCATAGTAGTTGTTTTTCGCCAACTTCGTCCCAACACAAAGGTGATCGACAACTCCTTTCGTACAGTGCTTCAAAAGGTGCCATTTGAATACTCGCATGGTAGCTATTGTTATATGCAAACTTAACCAAAGGCAAGCGATCATGCCAGCTTCCACCGAAATCAATAATACAAGCTCGTAGCATGTCTTCTACCACTTGATTCGTTCTATCTGTATGACCATCCGTCTGAGGATGAAAAGCTATACTAAAGTTGAGTCTTGTCCCCAACGAATGTTGTAGACCCTTCCAGAAATGAGAAGTAAAACGCGGGTCTTGGTCGGACACGATCGAAACAGGAACTCCATGCAGTCTGACGACTTCTTTAATGTATAAAGCAGGTTGGATTCCCTCAAGGCCTCCGAGCAGGTTGGATTCCCTCATGTCCTCATTAGAGTGACGTGACAAAAAATAGTGTAATGGGTTTATAGGGTACAACCTGCTCGGAGGCCTTGAGGGAATCCAAGGCTTCGCGTAGACTTACGGAGGTCTCTATAATGAAATCACCAGTCCGAAGGAAGAAATATCCCGCGGAGGGTTCAAACATCACCGAGAATTGAGTGTGTAATCAATCGAATCAAAATAGGGACTCCATCTACAGAAGTGAGATGAGAGTGCCAAGTAACCCGCGATATGGGTTGAGGAAAAGCGAGAAAACTGTAAAAGTATAGGAAATAGTGCTTCGACAGTCATCGCTATTCAAAGAAATAGCGACTCTCTTCAAGGTCGTTCCATTCATTTTTATATCATAATTTATGAAATAATAATAGAATTAACGACACTATACGAAGGTGTTAATTCTAAGATTTTCCAGAAAATAACATCCATATTTTTTTTCAAATAACGATAGTGTGCAGTGGCGTTCAATCTTGAAATAGCGTCCTGACTTAAGTCGCTAATTCATGTTTTTCTATATTTTCTTGTTTTACTAATTATTCATAACTTATCATTATTTACTAATTATCACCCTTGCACGGGGGCGTTTATTATTTAAATAGGGACTTGGAGGGTGTCGCCCTTTTTTTGTCAAGTGATACGCATCGGGCAGGTACGTTCATAGACTCATGAAATTTACAGTTTATCAAAACTAGAAACAGATGATATGAATAGGTAGAGAAAAATAACATGAATCTAACAATATGCCCATGCATAAATTTTTAACATCATGTATCAAGGTTAACTATTTTTAAACATCTAGTATTTATTAAATATCAAAAGATTAAGCGACTGTGCATACGGTCGCTCATTAATTGACGCTCTGAGAATTGCCGCTATTTAAAAAGATTTGGCGATAGTGCACAAGGGCGTTCATTAAATCAGCGCCCGTGTCAGGGTCGCTATTTACTGTTATGCAGTAAAACCTACGGTATTGAAACTGAACATGCTTTCATGCTTAAATAATCTACATGCATTAATATTTACAGTGATGTTTGGCTTCGTAACATTGAGAACACCTACCTTTGTTGATGAATCGGATGACAGAAGAAGATGATAGCAAGATAAACATGAGCAACCGCAGCAGCATTAGCTTGACCAGACGAATATGTTCGCAGGAAGATGATGTAGAGAATAGCAGCAGCAACTGTAGCTAAGAGAATAAGAAGCATATGCTACGGCACTTAAACAGATAACCGCGGCAGCTTCAATAGTTTCACGCGAAGGGAGAAGAGGATGAAGAGGACAACGACTTCTTCACAAAATAAATGGCACTAGCAGTTTAGAGAAAGAAGCAGCAACTACAGCGACAGGGCTTCCCATTCACGCTCGTAGAGGAAGACATGAAGAAGAGCAGGAAGACGATGGCAGCAAGAGAGTCCTTCGATCGTAACAGTAGCAGTAACCGGAGCTCGTTCGATGGAGGAGTTATTTATAGCGAAAGAGATCCTACGGGGTTTAGGATCCTAATGATATACAAATTTCCTGTAAATAATCCTACTCGATCTAAAGTTTCCCATGAAATCACTATACTGCTATATCTACATCTACCTTCCTATTTGAATCAAAAACCCTAAAGTCTTATACTCATGCAAGCTTCGAACGTGATGAGGGTAATTAGCTTGTTGGAATAATATATATCATATATATATCTTATCTTTTTAGACGTAAGGAGGTTTATGGGCTTTTAAGGCCCTTTAGTGACTATACACACAAGAAGACCATTAGTTTATGTACGTAAGAGGCCCATTTGGTTAAGGCCCTTCTGGTTTTATAACTAAATTATTTGGGCCTTGTCTATTTATTTAGAAAATTACTCATGTTCAATCTATTTAGGAATTTTAGTCCTTTAATTTATCAGGGGTGCTACACCCTCCCCTACTTAAAAGGATTTGATCCCCAAATTCAATAGCATATAAACATGGAGGGTGAAGAGTTCTTACTATGTTGAAATAAGTTGGGGAATCTCTTCTTCACAGATTCTTCAGTTTCCCATGTGGCTTCCTGTTCCGAGCACTTACTCCATTGTTCCTTGACCATGGGAATCATCTTGTTCCTTAATGTACGAACCTCGCGATCAAGGATCTTCAAGGGCTTTTGTTCATATGTGAGATCATTTTGTATCACAAGGTTACCATTATCTATTATATGAGATGATCATGCGCATACTTCTTTAACATAGAAATGTGGAACACATTGTCGACCTCGGACAGTTGCGGAGGTAAGGCGATGCGGTAGGCAACCTCGCCCACTCTTTCTAATACTTCGAAGGGACCGATATATCTTGGTGTAAGATTTCCCTTAACACTAAACCTTCTAATCCCTCATCCTGGAGAAACTTTAAGAAAGACATGATCTCCGACTTGGAACTCGAGGTCTCTCCTTCTAGTATCGACGTAAGTCTTTTGCCTAGACTGAGCCACATGGAGTCTCTCTCTGATCAGCTAGATCTTCTCTGTGGTGTCTCTCACCATATCTGGGCATAGTAGTTGTTTTTCGCCAACTTCGTCCCAACACAAAGGTGATCGACAACTCCTTTCGTACAGTGCTTCAAAAGGTGCCATTTGAATACTCGCATGGTAGCTATTGTTATATGCAAACTTAACCAAAGGCAAGCGATCATGCCAGCTTCCACCGAAATCAATAATACAAGCTCGTAGCATGTCTTCTACCACTTGATTCGTTCTATCTGTATGACCATCCGTCTGAGGATGAAAAGCTATACTAAAGTTGAGTCTTGTCCCCAACGAATGTTGTAGACCCTTCCAGAAATGAGAAGTAAAACGCGGGTCTTGGTCGGACACGATCGAAACAGGAACTCCATGCAGTCTGACGACTTCTTTAATGTATAAAGCAGCAAGGACATCAACTGACCATCGTCTCTTAGTTGGTAGAAAGTGAGCTGACTTGGTCAATCAATCAATGATGACCCATATTCCATCATGTCCTCTTTTAGATTTAGACAGACCCATTATAAAATCCATACCAATATCCTCCCACTTCCACTTAGGAATATCAAGAGGATGTAGCTTACCGGCAGGCTTTTGGTGTTCCACCTAGACTTGTTGGCATGTGAGACAACGAGACACAAAGTCTGCTACCTCCCTTTTCATGTTATTCCACCAAAAGGTCCGTTTCAAGTCCTGGTATATCTTGGTAGATCCGGGATGAATCGTGTACCATGATCTGTGAGCTTCTTCTAAAATTTTCTTCATCAATTCTGGACAATCCGGTACACAAGTCCTTGTCTTGAATAATAATCTCCCATCTGTTGCTATCTTGAAGTCGGGTCGTTCTTCTAGTTTATCCCCGATCTCTACTAACGCTGGGTCACTATCTTGAAGTCCTTGTATTTCGGTGAGCAGATCCGGTTGTATCCTCATGTGTGATAGAGTAATACACCTTCTCTCCTGGTCTGTACTTATATTGAGTTTAGAGATTTGTTCCAATAATTTCCATTTCTGAATCATACATTTGGCTAATATCGCTCTTGGTTTTCAACTAAGGGCATCTGCGACAGAATTTCCCTTACCCGGGTGGTATTGTATAGTGAAGTCGAAATCCTTGAGGTATTCGAGCCAGTGCCTTTGTCTCATATTCAATTCCTTCTGGGAAAAGAGATACTTGAGGCTCTTATGATCGGAGTACACGGTAAACTGTTCTCCATAGAGATAGTGTCTCCAGATTTCTAAAGCAAATACTACCGCAGCCAACTCTAAGTCATGCATCGGGTAGTTCTTCTCATGTTTCTTCAACTGTCGAGATGAGTAGGCAATGACTCTCCCTTGTTGCATCAACACACATCCGAGGCTAATGCCAGACGCATCGATATATATCTCAAATTTCTCCCCTTCAGTTGGTAATGCTAAGACCGGGGTGGTTGTCAAAAGATCCTTCAAAGCTGAAAAACTCTTCTCGCAATCTTCGTCCCACTTGTAAGGAATCTCCTTACGGGTCAACCTAGTAAGAGGAATGGCGATCTTGGAGAAGTCCTTGATGAATCACCTATAATAGCTCGCCAGGCCTAGGAAACTTTGAATCTCAACAGCATTGGTCGGCCTTTCCCAACTCTTCACGGCCTCGACTTTTGACGGGTCGACAGAAATCCCATCCTTTGAGATCGCATGTCCTAGGAAGGACACTTCCTCGAGCTAGAAGTCACACTTTCTAAGCTTGGCATAGAGTTGATTACTCCTTAATATTTGTAATACCATCCTTAAGTGTTCTTCATTATCTTCCTTGATCTTGGAATAAATTAATATGTCATCAATGAAGACCAGTATAAATTGATCCAGATGAGGCTTGAGTATGCTATTCATCAACTGCATAAAGGCTGCAGGGGCATTCGTTAGTCCAAAAGGCATAACAACAAATTCATAGTACCCACACCTGCTCCGAAATGCTGTCTTATGAATGTCCTCATCCTTGATCCTCAATTGATGATATCCTGACTGGAGATCAATCTTTGAAAAATACTTGGATCTCGATATATGATCAAATAACTCATCGATCCTTGGCAGTGGATACTTGTTCTTGATAGTAAGATGGTTCAACTACTGATAGTTGATGCAGAGTCTCATCGATCCATCCTTCTTCTTTACAAATAGCACAGGCGCTCCCCATGGGGAAGTGCTCGGTCTGATAAATCCCTTCTTCAAGAGCTCCATCAATTGCTCCTTTAATTCCTTGAGCTCGGCGGGGGACATCCTATAAGGTGCCTTAGAAACTATACCAGCACCAGGGACAAGGTCGATGGTGAAGGCCACTTCTCTCTGTGGGGGTAATCCAGGTAAATCTTCCAGAAATACATCGGGTGTAATGACTCGAGAATCTGATTACCGGGAAGACCCGATAACCCGAGACTCGAACCGCCGCCCACGAGTCGGGAGGGCTCGGAAATGCTAAAAGGAGTGTGGAGACATAAAGAAATAGGAAATAAGGCAGGATAATCTAACAATGAACAGAAATAAATAAACAACTACTACTACAACAGAGTCCAGTCCATCAGGAAGTACAGTCTAAAGTAGTAAATTGTACCACATGTCGAGTGAACACTCGGCCCGGCGAGCTGGCAACTACGAACACCTGAACCACATCCTCGAACCACGAGGAAGAACCGTCACACCTGAAAAGCAAGGGTGAGCCTCCTATCACTGGCCCAGTAGGGATCCCGCGGAACCCCAACTGAGAACAACGGTGGCACGGAAAGCTGTAACTACAAGAGTAACAGTAACAGCAGGAACAGTAAACCCAGTGACTGGTCAAAACTCGGCACTACAACTACTCCTACTGTACCGGTCAAGCAAAAAGAGAAGTCCCGATCTCACAGTCGGGAACCAGACCATACTAGCACCACTTACCGAAGTAAAAACCTACGGTAACCCCACCTTAGAGGCCTGTCTCCGAGGACACGGCCAACCTGGACACGCTGTCCAAGGTGCAACCCTGACCACCTGGTCACGGGTACCGCGCAACAAGACGTAACCTCGGTAAAGCCATTAGCACTAGTCTCACGGCACAAGAACCGACACAGGCGCCACGGCGAAACACCCGAAACTCAACGGTCAACACGACCAAAAACCCGAAGGTTGAAGTCACAGAGACTGACTGACAGTCTGTCACTCCCGACTCGATAGGAGTACCTTCCACTAGAAGCACAGTCGGTAGCGTCCCCTGACGTCTTACACCGCACCGCAGGTGTCCGCCTGGCACGACAGCCTGGCACAGCAGCCCCCAGCGGAGGCAAGGACACCGTACAAGTAACCAGAAACAAGTGACCAGCTGGGGTCACGCCCGTCAGCGTGGGTCCAACCGCCCCCAACCACGTGTGCACACACATACCATCCGTCCCTGGTCTGGCCCTCTGACCAGTTTTCCCCTCAGCCGGACTCTGGCTGCTAGACATGGGGTCCGATGGAAACCAGTCTAAAATCATCCTCGGGGTAGCCTCTCCACCACTCCCTGGTGGGACCACTAAACGTGTAAGCAGGCTACAACTAGTGGAGGGTCACTGAAGGAGTAGACTCTCAAGTCAACGGAAAACAACATCTGAACCCGACGAAGTACGAGGACCGTCCCACGTACCAGCACCGTCGCACGGTTTCCACAGTCGGAGAAGAAACGGGACTCACAGTCCACGGGCCACGCACCTGGCCACGTAGAAACACAGAAGCACGATTCCCAAGGTAGCTCACAGGCCGCCATACTGAATCCCACTCTCAGAGAAAAGTGGGAACCCTCTAGCCCGAGGCAGGATAACTGGACTTGCAGTTCCAAGCCTTACTCATGGCCCACTCGGAAACCTTTTTCCGGAGAAACTCACGGCGTGCGGGGAACCCTCGCCGCACTCGCACCGACGCACGGTGACTCGATCAAGTGTAACACAAAAGCCCGGAACACGAGAAGTCACCCGGACTCTCAAACCCACGGGCACGCCAAACGAGATAGCACGGTCCTCCCGACACCCTCAAGACACGGACACAGAACCCTTGGGGTGTCTGGGACATTCACGAGACCGCAGGTCGACCACTGGGTACCAACCGGGTCGACCAGGGACCTACACAATGCGAAACGATCGCGACAAGCGCGAAGAACCCCTTCGGCATGACACAGCTCCTGGCGGTCTATCTTTGGGCTGTCACAGCTGTAACGGTCCAAAGATAAGCCGTCACAGCACCCTGACGGTCCAACTCAGGAGCGTCAGACACTCGGTGCAAAACCGGCTGTGACGCGCTAGTCCTGGTGCGTCACAGGCCCAGACGCACGCAATCCAATGCGTCAGAAGGCGAGAAGAAATCGGCTGTGACGTACATCGCTCGGGACGTCACAGGCTCTAACAGACCAAACCTGCTGCGTTAGAAGACGGACCAAAACAGGTTGTGATGCACACCCCTCGGGGCGTCACAACCCCTAACGGACCTACCTAGGTGCGTTAGAAGAATGGATACGTCAACTCTAACGCACCCAAGCAAAGGCGTCACAGAGCTCTGACGGTCCACCCCTAGTGCGTCAGAGTCTCAGGACCCCAATCGGTCAAAATCATGAAACACGGATGTAACGGTCTGGTCCAGGCGCATCACACCCTCTAACAGTTTATCATAAGACCGTCAGAGCGACCGACGCCCTGCTGACACTACAAACCTCTGTGACGCACCCTCCTTGGGGCTTCACGGCACGTAACGCACCCACCCTAGGGCGTCACAGCCTGTGACGGTCACTGGAAGGACCGTCACACCGTCCCGAGAGAGGGACGGCGGGAAACGACCCAAAAACTTCACCACGCCCCCACACCTCCATGGGAGAGGGGGAAAACAAGGGGGAAGCCCCCAAATAGCCCATAACATGCATCTAAGGGCTCGGATCGGCCAAAAACGCGATGGATCAGCGGATCTACTCACAACCCCAAAAATATGGATTTTTCCCAAAAATCCCCAAATATGCCCACTCGGCTCACCGCGGCCTACAAAACTTGCGGGAAAGGGAATGCACGAGCTGGGAGTCCATCTCCCTACCTCCATCGAAGAAACGACGCGCCGTGGATGTCGATCCATGAAGAAAATGCCGTGAAACCCTCGTCGTTCCATGAACCCGCGGCCGAGCTTCCACGCGCCACCGGCCCTCGATCCTCAACCCGTTCCCCGTTCCTCGCCTCCTGCCATTGTCGCCTCGCCCTCCTCCGCCACCGTCGGCCGCCCGGGGAGAGGGGGAGAGAAAGAGATGAGAGAGAGTGAGAAAGAGAGAATGAGAGGGGAAGAGAGAAAAGGGTTAATATATAGAAAAACCCAAAAATTGCAGAAATTTAGAAAATTATGAAAAATTACCTCCGCGATCCTCGGGAAGAGCACAACGCAGTGGCAACGTCCCAGAGTCGGAGAACGCCACGGTTCGCCCTGCACAGAGTTCCGAAGGCACATCCGGAAAAACCCGTGTAAAGCACAAAATACACTCCGAGACCCACTAAAATGATCCGAAAAATATCCAAAAAAATCCGGGGCATTACAGCCCTCCCCCTTAAAGGAATTTCATCCTCGAAATTCAGGACTAGCACCAAGTCACAGGGGAAGAACACCTTAACCAACTGACAACGCTGTCAAAGCCCCAGCACAGAAAATCTCGATTCTCACAAAAACACCGATCCTGAGGGACACAGCCAGACTACAATCATGAACGACAACCCGCTCTGCATGCCGTGCACACCGGCCATCAGAGCAGGCATATACCAAAGGACACAGTCCGTCATCACCTCAGACACCATGAAAACCAAGCATGGCACCGCTGCCACCATCTCGCCCACCGAGGAGACACACCCTCGACACGAGAAACAGCTACCCATCCATCCTATGGTCGGCAGACAAAACACACATCAGCTTCACAACCAGCTGACCGGTCGCACACCCTCTCAAGGGAACAACCAATACAGAGCCTTCACTAGCTCACACAGCCATCTCAACAGGTCGCAACCAGAACATCGGCTCAGCACCAAGAATCACCTCATACATGGCAAGCTGAAAGCCAGACATATCACTGTGCCAACTCTGTCAGAACTCAAACTTCGACAAAACCCAGATCCTACCCAGAAAGCACATCACGGAAACGACCACCAAAGGCCTCACCGATACATAGCTCTCACCGAACTCGAGCTGCACTCCTCCCGGACACTACATCTGATCTCGATCATCGCACCAACTTGACCCTCTCAGGGGAGCACGATGAAACCAAATGACAAGATCCTGGTGTCTTCAGTCATCACCTCACTTGACTCAGACTTACAGGGGAACCATCCCATGCTTGTCACCAAACCAGGGATAACCATTGCGACACCAACGTCCCATCAAGGACCTCCACGCACAGGCGTCACTCTTTCATCTTGTCCCATCAATTCCTTGACTCAATTAATCCATGTAGACACCCACCAATCTCGATTCCGCCCTTACCATAGAGCCACGGGACACCATCGAAACAATGCATGGCACACATCCCTAGGGGAGAAAAGTGCCATCCAAAATCACAGCAACCTGGTCGCCGACACCACGACCAATGCACACGGGTCCCCAAGCAAAACACATCCTACCATGGTCGACTACGAGACTAGTCTTACCAGTCACTCACAGCTACCAATAGGAACCCATTATCTATCAGAGATCACTTCTCTAAAGATGATCTCATCCGAGGACACGACTGGGAACACAAGTCGGGCACCAAGCCACCGACTCTGACCAACACGTCCTCAACCACCGTCAGGCGACATCCTCAATAGCCCCATCCGGGTCCAACACCGACGCCTGACACGGCTTCCATCACAGGAACATGGTACTCATGCGGCGCACTAGCCAGCACATTCCCCAATACTCCATCCTACCAGTGCCAAGAACCACAATACATTGAGCAACGGCACGGCAACAACACGTCTCACATAGAGGGACCAATCCTCCAATGCTCAACGCAAACTCAAGAATTCGCTCGTAGCAACCAATGCTACGATCCTGAACCAGTGGGTCACAAGCCCACCAGGCTTCCGCTGCAAACTCTGATCCACGCGCACAGCCACAAATTCTTGGGACACACCGCCCAACCGGCACTCGTCCTTCCAGAAAAGCGGCAACACACCCTCACACGACAAGGGAATGGGCACAACTCTCATAGGCAACCGCCTTGCCAAGACAAGGAGCACGTCTCGCATGGACTTCATGGCACACAAGGCCAACCAATCCGGACACACGATGCAAGACAAAAACCCTAGCCAAGCACAATACTCTCCAGCCAAAGGAGAAACCAAACACACTTCCGACCAACGAAAAACTCCGTGCTCGACCTGACCTCGAAACTTGCGCACGCTGGGAACATCACCTTTCAGCACCGAGAAAACCATCACTTCCATCATGTCAGCGCCTCCGACACACTCGATGAGTGTCACATCGGACCATAACCACAATATCTACCGATGCACCACCACTGCAATTCCTCGAACTGCAACGCACCGTGCCAAGAGTCGTGCACGAGCCATAAAGACAACCGCCGACGCTCATCCTCGAGTCCCGAAACTCACCGCAGAACCTTCACATTTGAACTCAAATCCAAGGCGAACACCACCCATTCGCACGCAAGAGCACAGGAGCAAGAACTTACTGGGACACCACAGCCCAATCCTGCCTCGAAATTCGTAAAACAATCGGGACCGACACATCATTTCTGACGCCACAGAGCACGACAAGAACATCAGGCTCGACGAAACAACAGCTCACCGAGAAGATCCACCGCTCACCCAAGCGCACCACTTGATCAGAGCGCCTGCTCCGACACCTTAAACTACGACCTGAACACCTCAGGGGCTGGACAAACCTCAAGCTAGAGTGTCCAAACTCAACGACAGCTCCCTCAGAGCACGCTCACGGCCACTTAACCACAAACAATTCTCGCCAGCCACCAGACCTCGCTGTAAACACCTCAAACGGAGCACCGCGAGCTCACGCCTGCCAGCAACCTCTGCCCAACGCAGCACAACCAGGGCCACCACCGATGAGGGAGAAGGCTCTCGACCTCGACCCTTAGACCCCACGCCGACACGAAAGTCACAAACAACAACCGCCTTCACAGCGCCACGCAGCGCACTCAAGCTCTCAAGCGAAAAATCAATAGGAAAACAAACACAAAACCCTAAGCCAGCTGCCGACTGTACTGGACCTTAAGGACTCTGATCACTACAATATCTTGAATTCCTATGTACATCCACAACCACCGCTCTGATACCAGTTGTAACGACCAGAGAATCTGATTACCGGGAAGGCCCGATAACCCAAGACTCCAACCGCCGCCCACGAGCCGGGAGGGCTTGGAAGGGCTAAAAGGAGTGTGGAGGCACAAAGAAATAGGAAATAAGGCAGGACAATCCAATAATTAACAGAAATAAATAAACAACTACTACTACAATAGAGTCCAGTCCAACAGGAAGTACAGTCTAAAGTAGTAAATCATACCACATGCCGAGTGAACACTCAGCCCGGCGAGCTGGCAACTACGAACACCTGAACCGCATCCTCGAACCACGAGGAAGAACCACCACACCTGAAAAGCAGGGGTGAGTCTCCTGTCACTGACCCAGTAGGGATGCTGCGGAACCCCAACTGAGAACAACGGCGACATGGGAAGCTGTAACTACAAGAGCAACAATACCAGCGGGAACAGTAAACCCGGTGGCCGGCCAAAACTCGACACTACAACTACTCCTACTGTACCGGTCAAGTAAAAAGAGAAGTCCCGATCTCGCAGTCGGGAACCGGACCACACTAGCACCACTTACCGAAGTAAAAACCCACGGCAACCTCGCCTTAGAGGCTTGTCTCCGAGGACACGGCCAACCTGGACACGCTATCCAAGGTGCAACCCTGACCACCTGGTCACGGGTACCGCGCAACAAGATGCAACCTCGGTAAAGCTATTAGCACTAGTCTCACGGCACGAGAACCGACACACGCGCCACGGCGAAACACCCGAAACTCAACGGTCAACATGACCAAAAACCCGAAGGTCGAAGTCACAGAGACTGACTGACAGTCTGTCACTCCCGACTCGACAAGAGTACCTCCCACTAGAAGCACATTCGGTAGCGTCCCCTGACGTCTTACACCACACCCCAGGTGTTCGCCTAGCACGACAGCCTGGCACAGCAGCCCCCAGCGGAGGCAAGGACACCGTACAAGTAACTAGAAACAACCGACTAGCTGGGGTCACGCCCGTCAGCGTGGGTCCAACTGCCCCCAACCACGTGAGCACACACAGACCGTCCGTCCCTAGTCTGGCCCTCTGACCGATTTTCCCCTCAGCCGGACTCTGGCTGCTAGACGCGGGGCCCGACGGAAACCAATCTAAAACCATCCTCAGGGTAGCCTGTCCACCACTCCCTGGTGAGACCACTAAACGTGTAAGCAGGCTACGACTAGTGGAGGGTCACTGAAGGAGTAGACTCTCAAGTCAACAGAAAACGACGTCTGAACCCGACGAACTACGGGGACCGTCCCATGTACCAGCACCGTCGCACGGTGACCACAGTCGGAGAAGAAACGGGACTCACAGTCCACGGGCCACGCACCCGGCCACGCAGAAACATAGAAGCACGGTTCCCAAGGTAGCTCACAGGCCGCCAAACCGAATCCCACTCTCAAGGAAAAGCGAGAACCCTCCAGCCCTAGGCTGGACAACTGGACTCGTAGTTCCAAGCCTTACTCATGGCCCACTTGGAAACCTTTTTCCGGAGAAACTCACGGCGTGCGGGGAACCCTCGCCGCACTCGCACCGACGCACGGTTACTCGGTCAAGCGTAACACAAAAGCCCGGAACACTAGAAGTCACCCGGCCTCTCAAACCCATGGGCACGCCAAACGAGGTAGCACGGTCCTCCCGACACCCTCAAGACACAGACACATAACTCTCGAGGTGTCTGGGACATTCACGAGACCGCATGTCGACCACTGGGTCCCAACCGGGTCGACCAGGGACCTACACAACGCGAAACGATCACGACAAGCACGAGGAACCCCTTCGGCATGACACAGCACCTAACGGTCTATCTTTGGGCCGTCACAGCTGTAACGGTCCAAGGATAGGCCGTCACAGCACCCTGACGGTCCAACTCAAGAGCTTCAGACACTCGGCGTAAAACTGGCTGTGACGCGCCAGTCCTGGTGCATCATAGGCCCTAACGCACATAATCCAATGCGTCAGAAGGCCCGAAGAAACCGGCTGTGACGCACACCGCTCGGGGCGTCACAGGCTCTAACGGACCAAACCTGGTGCCTTAGAAGACAGACCAAAACAGGTTGTGACGCACACCCCTCGGGGCGTCACAACCCCTAACGGACCTACCTAGGCGCATTAGAAGAAGGGATACGTCAACTCTGACGCACCCAAGCAAGGGCGCCACAGAGCTCTGACGGTCCACCCCTGGTGCGTCAGAGTCTCAAGACCCCAATCGGTCAAAATCATGAAACACGGATGTAACGGTCAGGTCCAAGCACGTCACACACTCTGACGGTTTATCGTAAGACCGTCAGAGTGACCGACACCCTGCCGACACTACAAACCTCTGTGACGCACCCTCTTTGGGGCGTCACGGCACATAACGCACCCACCTTGGGGCGTCACAGCCTGTGACGGTCACTGGAAGGACCGTCACACCATCCCGAGAGCGGGACGGCGGGAAACGACCCAAAAACTTCACCACACCCCCACACCTCCACGGGAGAGGGGGAAAACAAGGGGGATGCCCCCAAATAGCACCTAGCATACATCTAAGGCCTCGGATCGGCCAAAAATGCGATGGATCGGCGGATCGACTCACAACCCCAAAAACATGGCTTTTTCTCAAAAATCCCCAAATACACCCGCTCGGCTCACCACGGCCTACAAAACTTACGGGAAAGGGAATGCACGAGCTGGGGGTCCATCTCCCTACCTCCACCGAAGAAATGACGCGCCGTGGACGCCGATCCATGAAGAAAACGTCGTGAAACCCTCGCCGTTCCACGAACCCGCGGCCGGGCTTCCACGCGCCATCGGCCCTCGATCCTCGATCCGTTCCCCGTTCCTCGCCTCCCGCCATCGCCGCCTCGCCCTCCTCCGCCACCGTCGGCCGCCCGGGGAGAGGGGGAGAGAAAGAGATGAGAGAGAGTGAGAAAGAGAGAATGAGAGGGGGAGAGAGAAAAGGGTTAATATATAGAAAAACCCAGAAATTGTAGAAATTCAAAAAATTATTAAAAATTACCTCCGCGATCCTCGGGAAGAGCACAACACAGTGGTAACGTCTCAGAGTCGGAGAAGGCCACGGTTCACCCTGCACAGAGTTCCGAAGGCACATCCGGGAAAAATCCGTGTAAAGCACAAAATACACTCCGAGATCCACTAAAATGATCTGAAAAATATCCAAAAAAATCCGGGGCATTACATCGGGAAACTCCCGAACTACTCAGATGTCTTCTATCTTGGACTCCTTAGCTTCCGTGGCAGTCATAAATGCAATGAAAGCCACGCATCCTTTCCTCATTAACTTATGAGCTCGAAGATCTGAAATAATAGGTGACATATTTTGACCCTTAGGGCTAGTGTAGACAAGTTCAGGGAACTCCTTGAAAGTTACTTTGCTGTTACGGCAATCTACAACTGCCTTGCATGTGGATAGCCAATCGGCTCCTAGTATCACATCATAATCTTTCATGTCTAAGCATATTAAGTCGGCAGGTAGGTTTTTCCCTTCTATCATGACTTCACAATTTAAATAATGATGTGAGATATCGGATTCATTTCCGAGAGGTGTTGAAATAACTAGTTTTATCAATTCTGATTCCAGAGGTAATGGATCAGCAAACTTCTTTGAAACAAAGGAATGTGATGCGTTGGTATCAAACAAGACATGAGCAGACTTGGAAAAGATCTTTAATGTACCTTCCACCATTCCGCCTTCATCTTGTTCTGCCTCCTGAAGAGCTTGGAGACGTGCTTGCTTCTTCACCGGGCCCTTCTCTTCTCCGGCTTGATCATTGAGCAATGGGCAATCGGGAATCCGATGATCACGGCTCCCGCGACGGAGGCACACTCCTAGTCTTCTCCAGCATTCCTCGGCCCTATGGCCAACCTTGTCACAGTGTTTATACACCTCCTTTGAAGGTGTGGTAGTAATGGAGAAGGGCTTGTTGTTATTCTTCTTGAATTTCTTCTCCTGGGAGGAATCTCCTCCATTGCTAGTCCTCTTCTTGTTAAAGGTTGGCTTGAAAGTGCCAGAGCTGGTAACATGCTCCTCCTTATCCTTTCCACGGATTTGGTCGGACAGCTCCGTGGCGTCTTCTAACAGTTGGGCTCTTTGCACTATCTCCGAATAGACTTGAACATCCATCGGCGCCAATTGGGTTATAAATTACGGTCGAAGCCCATTTAGGAATCTTCTCGCCTTCATCTTCTCAGTACCCAGCAGATGCGGTGCGTACCTTGAAAATCAAGAGAATTAGGCCTCATACTCGTCCACTGATAGAGTTCGTTGCTTAAGTGTGGCAAATTCTACGGGCTTCTTCTCTTGTATATGATCGGAGAAATACTTGTTATTAAAGTACTCCATAAACTCCGCCCATGTAATATGATCATGTGTCAATGTAGCTTCTATAGACTCCCACCAAAAGCAGGCGTCCCTTTCCAACTGGAAAGTTGCTAGTAGTACCTTCTCTTCGTCCGAGCATTGCATAACCCGGAATATCCTTTCTACTTCCCTGATCCAGTGCTTGGCATCATCGGGGTCGGATGAGCCAATAAACTATTGTGGATTCATATTATGGAAGCTTTGGTAGAGATCTCCTGCTCCACGGTTAGCTCCGCCCTGTGCTATTTGTTGTAGCGCTTGAGTAAGACCTTGGACGGTTCGCTGCTTGTCGCGCCACTGAGCACGTTCTGCGGCCATGATCCTACAAGATTTTTAACGTAACTATATTAGTATATGATTTTACCAAGAGTTTAAGTCCGTAAGTTAACTTAACCCGTGGTTCTACCCAATCTCTCTGGGGTAAAGGTATAAACCAATCCTTGGACTTGGTTTCCTAGGAATTGAATATCCTAGGCTCTGATACCACAAAAACTATCACGTCCCGAGCGCGGAAGGAACCCGGTACGCATGATGAGTTTATATCAGTCATGTCAATCAGAGCATAAGTGTATTCGACACATAGACAGAGTGCACAAAAGTAGAGATAAACCAAATCCTTTATTCATAATCACCATGAAGGTATCTCTATTACATAACTCAATTGAAAATACTAAAGACACTCTTGACTCAATAAAAAGGAAAAGTACAATGATTGACTCAAGAAAATAGTAAAAGACTCTGATAGATAGACGCTTCTAAGACTGGATGGCTATATACTCTTCACTCAAGTCCGTTCCCTTCTGAGTGATCCTCGTCATCGGAGTTACCTGAAAAATATGAGAAACACTAGGGTGAGCGAACGCTCAGTGGGAATTATATCTTAAGTATAAGCATTGCTTTAAGTAATTACATATTGCATGAATGCAAGTCTAGCATGTACGCATGATGATGACAATAGAGAGGAGAGTATCAAGAATAATGTAGATGAACTAGTAAGATTACAAGTGTTCATGCGAAACTTATCAAGATAGTCAAGCATGTAAATATCAAGTCACGTTGCAAGAATTGGCTATTATAATATCAAGCAAGTAAATACCCATTCCGGGCCACGCAAGTCATGTCATGTCAAGTCAAGGACGAGTTGTGGAATGTCAATCTAGCAAGTCATGCACTTCGGTGCAATGCCACACCGTGATCAATATAGCTCCCATGGGCACAAGTACTTTCGGGTGCTCCTACCAGGACCAGATCGAGAACTATATGCGCAAGCATTGAGTCATGTATTTTAAGACATCCACTATAGTTATACCCAATATAGAATTCCAAAGGATAAATCATTGTAGGATGATAAGATAGATTTCACGAAAGGAGTTCAAGGGCTGAACTTTGAACAAGAATGACACATAGCTAGTTAAGTCTTTCACGAAAATTGAGATATAACATAAATCTGGATAAATGGCATCCATACAGTCACCACGATTTATAGAAATAGCGCCCACTTGCGTGGTCGCAAATTCCAGTGAACAGTATAGTCTGGATGAAATAGCCCCCAGTTATGGCTCGCTAAATCATGGAATTAACGGCACTGGACATGTCGCCAATTCCTTATGGCGCCCAGGTCAATGTCGCCAATTAATGACAGATAATAGACTACCCAAAGAGGCTAGAAACAACATTCTTTGAGGGCTAGTACATCATGTTTCTTTAGAGTGACGTGACAAAAGATAGTGTAATGGGTTTATACGGTACAACCTGCTCGGAGGCCTTGAGGGAATCCAAGGCTTTGCGTAGACTTACGGAGATCTTTATGATGAAATCACCAGTCCGAAGGAAGGAATATCTCGCGGAGGGTTCAAACATCACCGAGAATTGAGTGTGTAATCAATCGAATCAAAATAGGGACTCCATCTACGGAAGTGAGATGAGAGTGCCAAGTAACTCGCGATATGGGTTGATGAAACGCGAGAAAACTGTAAAAGTATAGGAAATAGCGCTTCGACAGTCGTCACTATTCAAAGAAATAGCGACTCTCTTCAAGGTCGTTCCATTCATTTTTATATCATAATTTATGAAATAATAATAGAATTAACGACACTGTACGAAGGCGTTAATTCTAGGATTTTCCAGAAAATAACATCCATATTTTTTTTCAAATAACGACAGTGTGCAGTGGTGTTCAATCTTGAAATGGTGTCCCAACTTCAGTCGCTAATTCATATTTTTCTATATTTTCTTGTTTTACTAATTATTCATAACTTATCGTTGTTTACTAATTAGCGCCCTTGCACGAGGGCGTTTATTATTTAAATAGGGACTTGGAGGGTGTCGCCTTTTTTTTGTCAAGTGATACGCATCGGGCAGGTACATTCATAGACTCATGAAATTTACAATTTATCAAAACTGGAAACATATGATATGAACAGGTAGAGAAAAATAATAAGAATCTAACAATATGCCCATGCATAAATTTTTAACATCATGTATCAAGGTTAACTATTTTTAAACATCTAGTATTTATTAAATATCAAAAGATTAAGCGACTGTGCATACGGTCGCTCATTAATTGACGCTCTGAGAACTACCGCTATTTAAAATGATTTGGCGACAGTGCACAAGGGCGTTCATTAAATCAGCGCCTGTGTCAGGGTCACTATTTACTGTTATGCCGTAAAACCTACGGTATTGAAACTGAACATGCTTTCATGCTTAAATAATCTACATGCATTAATATTTACAGTGATGTTTAGCTTCGTAACATTGAGAACACCTACCTTTGTTGATGAATCGGATGACAGAAGAAGATGATAACAAGATAAACATGAGCAACCGCAGCAGCAGTAGCTTGACCAGACAAATATCTTCGCAGGAAGATGATGCAGAGAATAGCAGCAGCAACTGCAGCTAAGAGAAGAAGAAGCATATGCTACGGCACTTAAACAGATAGCCGCGGCAGCTTCAGTAGTTTCACGCGAAGGGAGAAGAGGATGAAGAGGACGGCGACTTCTTCACAAAATAAACGACAGTAGCAGTTTAGAGAAAGAAGCGGCATGCTTCTTTCACAGCAACTGCAGCGACATGGCTTCCCATTCACACTCGTAGAGGAAGACAGGATGAAGAGCAGGAAGACGATGGCAGCAAGAGACTCCTTCGATCGTAATAGTAGTAGTAACCGGAGCTCGTTCGATGGAGGAGTTATTTATAGCGAAAGAGATCCTACGGGGTTTAGGATCCTAATGATATACAAATTTCCTGTAAACAATCCTACTCGATCTAAAGTTTCCCATGAAATCACTATACTGCTATATCCACAGCCACCTTCCTATTTGAATCAAAAATCTTAAAGTCTTATACTCATGCAAGCTTCGAACGCGATGAGGGTAATTAGCTTGTTGGAAAAATATATATCATATATATATATATATATATATATATATATATATATATCTTATCTTTTTAGACGTAAGGAGGTTTATGGGCTTTTAAGGCACTTTACTGACTATACACACAAGAAGACCATTAGTTTATGTACGTAAGAGGCCCATTTGGTTAAGGCTCTTCTGGTTTTATAACTAAATTATTTGGGCCTTGTCTATTTATTTAGAAAAGTACTCATGTTCAATATATTTAGGAATTTTAGCCCTTTAATTTATCAGGGGTGCTACAGTTCCTTTCCATGTTTTTATTATTTCATCTATTAAGAATTTGATGCTACACACCTTCAATTGCTAATCCATATCTTTTATTATTGGTTGTTTGTTTATTTTTGCAAGTGTAATCTAAAAAAAGTTCCTTTCATCAGCCGACCAATTGGAAGGAAGGTCAAACCTCATAATCTCCCCCCACTTTAAATGTATTCATCACGCGATCTCCTTTTCTTTATTGTTATGTTCCTTCGAGGCCCGTGTGTCTCTGGTGATCTCACTCTATTTAGCATCTTCATGCTCTCCCTCTCCTTTATCCTTTTTATTTTATAAAATCATGTGGATTTTCATGATCTACAGTGGGGAGAGGGAAGGGAGTGTCCGGTGGGGGGTGAGGGGCCGACATGGGAGCTAGTTTGATGGGGAAGGGGAGGGGGTCTGGTAGGGGGGAGGGGGGCCGACCGGGGGTGCCATCTGATGGGGGAGGGGAGGGGGGTCCAGTGGGGGAGGGGAGGGGGTCCGATGGGGGCAGTGCAGGGCTGCCGGTGGCGAGGGAAGGGGGGCCGACCAACTGTAGGAGGGGAGGGGAGGGGGTCCGGTGGGGGGGGGGAGGGTGGGCAATGGGCGATCAAAGTCATCCGATGGGGGAAGGGAGGGGAGGGGGCTCCGGTGGGGGCAGTGCAAGGTCTCTCTCTCTCTCTCTCTCTCTCTCTCTCTATATATATATATATATATATATATATATATATATATATATATATATATATATATATATAACTAAGTCTGAAAGCCCCTTTTTTACATTTACTTCTGAATTTTTTTGATTATTTTTTGATGCAATATACTTTCTATAATTTTAATGCAATATATGTTTTTTGATGCGCATGTGTGTGTGTTAGAGAGTGTGACTGAGAAGCTGCCAGGGAGGGGGGTGGGTCTAGGTAGGTGTGTGTGTGTGGGGGGGGGGGGTGTTCTATTTGATAGATAAGGGAGAAGGAGGGGGAGGGGGGCTGACAATAGGTAGGGGGGTAGGGTCGATCGACTGTGGGAGGAGAAGGGAGGGGGGGTCCCTACCGACAACGAGTGAGGGGAGGGCGGGTGTCGATATTTTAGTGATCTTGATGAAACTTAAATCTAATGATTGGATATTGATCAAACATAAATCTAATGGTTGGATCGTGATCGAGAGCAAATACAATGGTCAAATCAAATCGAACTTAAATTCAACGATCAGATTTCGATCAGGAGCAAAATCTAATGGTCAGATCTTGATCTAACTTAAATCCAATGGCCGAATCTTAATCGGGAGCAAATCTAATGCTTGGATCTCGATCAAAGTTAAATCTAACCGTTATATTTCGATCGAGATAAAATCTAATTGTTGGATCATAATCAAACTTAAATCCTAGGTCAGATTTTGATAAGGAGCAAATCTAACAATTAGATCTTGATGAAACTTAAATCCGAGAGTTAAATTTTGATCGGGAGTAAATTCAACGGTAAGATCTTGATCATATTTAGATCGGGAGCAAATCCAATAGTTGGATCTTGATCAAACTTAAATTCAACAGTCAAATTTCAATCGGGAGTAAATTCAACAGTTGAATATTGATCAAACTTGAATTTAACAATCAGATCTTAACGAAACATAGGCGATTTGGTTGAGATTTTGCCTGTAACATTGTTCCTCTTCTTTCTAATTATATAATATTATAGTATGTTGAGTCAAAGCCCTATGATAGAAACTTATTGAGCTCGTCGAGAGAATATGGATAAAACTATTGTTAAGATCCACAAGAGATGTGATCCTAAATTGATTAGGCATGGTGAAATATCTTCAATTGTTGATAGTTATATTACCTGACAAGAGCGAGTTATATGGTAAGATTAAGTTGGATATCGTTTCACAGTGATGTCAACCAAAAATTGTAATGAAGTGTAATACAATTAATATTTGAAAAACGTTTCCTCATAGATCAACGTAAAGGTCTAAAAGTCCAAAAAATGCGACCTTGCCATTTTTGTGTATTTTGTTAATTTTGAATGCACATTTGTTTCTATAAAAACTACTATTATAATAATTATTAAAGTAAAATTATATTTTATTATAATAATAATTATTACATAGTAGTAACTACTTTTAGACTATTGTACATATTTATTTATTTATTTATTAATTTTTAAAGCATAAATATATTGTTATGATAACAAATGTACAAATTTTACACTATTGTAATTTTTGTTTAATTTTTTATTTTGTTAATTTTAATACATATTTATTTTTATAATTATTATTAAGATAGTAATACATGTTACATATTTAAGTTATAATTATTTTAATTATTATAGTAATTATAAAATAGTAGTACAAAGTTTATAATACTTAATTTTCTAAATGTAAAAAATTTAAAAAGAGATGTAGAGACGGAGTTGCGAAGAACAATGATATGTTGCAAATTCAAATTCTCTTTAGAGACACCAAATCAAAATTTATTTGGTGCAAAAAAGTAAAAGAAAAGCATCAGCTTGGCGTGGGATTTGCGATGGACATTCCATCACAAAATCCCTAATATCCCTTCGATCACTTCTCCCCTCCCTCTCTAGATCTCTATCTCTCTCTCTCTCCTTCTTCGTCAATGATGCCTCTGCCCCATCGCCCCACCTAGTGCCACCACCCCCGCCCCACCATGCCTGTCGTTGCCACTGTCATCGCCGGTATGCCCCCCCTCCCTCTCTCTATTTTTTGTTTGTTTTGTTTTTGTTTTTGAAGGGGTGGGGGGAGCGGGCAAGGATTCGGTCGGCGAGGAGGGGGTGGAGGGTAGGGGAGGGGGCTTGTGGGGGTGTTACAGGAGGAGAAGTCAGGGGGGTGTTGAGGCTGCAGGGAGGTGAGAGTGGGTGGGTGGGGGGGAGCAAAGTTGGGGGTATTAGCATCAAATATTTAATCCATCGCTGAAGAGCGAGTCTCTACAGTTAGCAACAGATTTTACTAGGATCATTATTATTGAAAGTTCTCTCAATAGCTCTCCCTTCTAGGGCTAACTTTTAGATGCAATAACGTTGAGAGAAAAAAATAGAATTATTAGTAACATGGACTTACATCATAACAGTAGATTCTATGTGAGGAGGGGGGAAATCGCTAGGCCCAGTTGTTGACACCTGTTTTCAGTCTGCAAGTCGAATTATTCTCTTATTCATCTTCTGTGATGCCCCGAATTACCCATTGTTGTGGAACTTCCTTGATCTTGTTTCGAGCACATTTCTTGATCATTTCCCTAGCCCTCTGAGTTTGGAATCCATTTTTCTACAAGTTCCAGACCTTTCTCCATGGTTTCCCCCAGTTTTGGGACCATTCCTATCATCCCCGTCGACTGGAGCACCTTCGCCAACACAGGCCTTTTGGCGGCCATCTCGCTGACTGCCAAAAGGGTTTGGCGGCCTCCAGTGGACCGCCAAACTCCTCTGTTTGGAGGTCCTCCAGTTGGTCGCTAAATGTGTATGGCGGTCCCTATAAGACCACCAAACGTCTGTCTTCTCCGAAACGTCTTGCTCAACGGCGCCGTCGGTTGCATGCTTATCCCATGGTCTAGTTGCGGTCTTCCCTTTACCGTCATACCCTAGTTGCGGTCTTGCGACTGACCGCTACTTTGGAACAGAGCCCAGAACCTTCTGAACTCCGATTTCTTCGCCCGAGGACTCTCCGGGAGCCCTATCTTGATCCAATTTCGAGGAGAATGATCCTCCACCTCGATTTCTTTCGATTTGGGACTCTTACCCCCACTATTATCTAGAGATTTATCAATCTATATCCCTGAAATTGGGTATTTATCTCAGACTTAAACCCATGGGTTCCTGCACTTCTATAAATAGATGCCCAGTTTGCAAGATGCGAAGGGGGGCTCTTCTTCGGTTCGGGGTGAAGCCATGCTACAACGCCAACTCGTTTCTTCGATCCCAACCTGAAGAGGGAAGTATTGGCTTCGATTTCCACCGCTCAGGGCTTGTTTTCCTCATCTCTACTCT
This sequence comes from Amorphophallus konjac, assembly GCA_022559845.1. Lineage (NCBI taxonomy): Eukaryota > Viridiplantae > Streptophyta > Magnoliopsida > Alismatales > Araceae > Amorphophallus > Amorphophallus konjac. The sequence continues at coordinate 71,806,510 of CM040122.1, read as the reverse complement.
TAGTTATTCGCTTCCACTTTTAGCAAATCATCATAGTTTGCATAGTTTTCTGCACGTTCTGTATTTTTCTCCATCTTGCGTCACTTCTCCACGCAGTTATACTACGTAATAATTCATGTTCTTCATATACATACATTCACAACACACACACCTACCTTTTGCACCCGTTTATAGGAGTTAAAAACATCCCCCCTGTGCGTTCTTCCCCCTTTTCTACCAATATTTTACACATTCGGGACAGGTTCTACACCCTCATGTTTCTAATGGGTTTTCCCTTATTTTGTTGTCTTTGATTTACAGGAGAGCAAGAGAATGTGAGGCCCTCTTCTTCTAGCCGGTTGGAAGGCAAGGAGGTCTGATTCCACAAGTTCCCCACGTCCCGTTGCTTGCACGTGATCACGTTGTAGCGGTCACCTTTGGCCGCAATTTTCTTCTTCTTTTCCCAAGGTCGCAGTAGGTTTTCATTCGTTGTAGCATCTATGTCCTATTGCTAGTCCTTGGGTGGCGATCACAGTCTATTTCTATATCTTCATCGCCCTTTTCTTTGCTCATATTGTTGCATGTTCATGCATATTATGTTAGTTTGAGGGTGGGGTAGATAAATCATCTACAACCTCTATTTTTTGGCGATCACGGCGGGACGCCTAGTGCCCATCACGTTATTCATGCTCTCTTGTAAGTTGGGTGTGCGCATGTGCATGTTTAGATAGTTTTTTCTCCATTTTCCTGCTGTTCTGGGTGTTTTCGGGTCTGTCAGGGGGTTGCGGTCCTCTCTGAGGCCGCCAAGCACTTCTAGCGGCCGCCACAGGGCCGCCAGGCCTCTCTGCTGGCTTGGCGGTCTTCCAGGAGACCGCATGGTGATAAAAATGGTCATCCAGGAGACCTCTACCTGCTTTCTGGCAGGTCTGCGCATAGGCTTACGGGAGCATCTTTCTTGGACAATTTAATTGACTTTCCAGGGTCGGATCGCTCTATTTTTGGGCTTATTTTGTAGCCCTTTGTATTATCTTTCATTCCATATATCATATGCATTATTTGGGTCATCTTTGCATAATTTAATTGTGTCTTCATTTTTGAGTTTTCTGCATAAAGTCTGCAGGCAGACCCAGAGACAGACTCACAGGTACGTCTTTGAATGATGATTTGATTGGGTTCTCGAGGTCTGATTGCTTTGTTCTTGCTTCCATCTTGTTCCCCTTTGTATTATCTTCATTTCCATATTTTATTTGCATTATTTGGGTCACATTTGCATAGTTAAATCTTGTCTCCATTTTTGAGTTTTGTGCATAAAATCTTGTTGGGTTCTGTGCGCCCCTCCATGTCTTTGACAATAGTTTTGATTATTCCAATATATTGTGTGTTTTATGTTTGCTTTAAAGTGAAAATATTGTGTGTTCATGGTTAATGACATCTTGATGATAAACAAGCTAACATGATGATATCTTGCTTTGCAGGTTGATATTTTATGGTCCTTCACAAACACAATTCTGATGTTGCCTCATGCGTGCTGTGCATGAGACTTTGGAACTAACATGTGAAAATATTCTGTTTTGGTAGCTCCGCATTATTGGTGCTTTCTTGCATATCCTATATGGGTTTTCAATGAACTGACATAAATGCTTGATATTTTGCTGTCCATATTTGTGAAGGTTCAGTTTGCTCTGACTGCATTTAAAATCCATGTGTGTATTGGCATGACATTCAGGATAGTTGGATTAATATTGGTCTTTCAACTAGGTTTCAATATCTGAGTAAGGAATGGGAGTTCAGCATGTTTTTGAACTGAACTTTATGTTTTTGAACTGATTTTGTAATAGCCTTATAATGTATGATCAATACCTTGACATGTGAGCTTGTGTAGCTCATTACTGAAATCTTGGACTGTATTTCTCAATATCTATGTGATTAGATTGAGTTCAGGTTTCATTGGACTGAACTTGGATTGCTTGCATTGGACTATGCAAGTTCAATTTTCTCTTGGACTGCATTTCTAATTCTTGTGTGACTTAACTGAATTTGATTTGCACTACACGCCTTGGATTGCATCTGAATTTTCATGAAAGGTTGTGCATTGAATTGGGTGGATGTATGTGAAGATAAGTCATGACATTAGCTTCTTTATGTGCATTAGCCTAATGCTGTTATGAGGTTATCTTTTCATCTATATCATTTTGCAGGTTGATGGAGATTTCTGGAAATAGTTGAGAATGCCTTAAAGCTAGATCCTTTATATCCCCTGATTTATAATTCTCATGAATAATGAATTTCAGATATAAGTACAAGCTTCATGTGCATTGACTTGAATATGTGTTTTTATTAAGTGCAGGTTCAATCATGCTCACATATTCTCAATGGCAACGGTAAGAATGAGGATCTTGAATTTTGGTTGCTGGTGGATTTTTTAGTATGCATTGAATAGAAGTCTTGGTTTAATGGTGACTGCATGCTTGGGAAATTGGTTTTCTTATGAATTCATGCATGCTCTATTGACTATCTTGAGGTTGTCCCTTGGTCCTTTAACTTCCCATATGTAATGTCCCGAATCTTTGCTGGATCCTTAATAGGTCTTGATGCATCTTTATTGGATCTTTCAGATCTGTTTCGGTGAGTTTCGGTTCGCTTTTGTGGCTTCCGAGTTGAGTTTTACGATCCGTGTGGGTTTTTCTCTCATACTAGTTACGGAACCCTACGGTGACTTTAGTTGTCAGTTCATCGACTCGAGGATGCTACAGCGACGATGTACTCTCCGAGTCGATCGTTTTGACTATTTTTACGCATTTTTCTGAGATAGGGCCAAAAATCAGATTTTTGAAAATTAGGAAAATTCCTAATTTCTTTTCTATTTCTTTTCCTTTCCTCTCTCCTCCATCTCATTTCACGCCGCCACCCTCTCTCTCTCCCGTTTCTCTCCCGTTTCTCTCCCATTTCGCCTTCTCGGCTTTGACTGCAGACGGAGGACCTAGGGGCGAGTGCTGGGGACGCTGTGGAGCTGGCTGGGTGCGCGACGGGGCGAGGATGGAGCGATTTTGGCGCGATCCCGAACGGTGGATTCAAAGCCGGCGTTTGAGCTCGCGGTGCGATTTTTGACACGGTTTAGTCCCTTCGGGGCACGGTTTCTTTGGTGGAGGTAGGGTGACAGATCACCACTTCTTCCTGCCCATTTTCCCTGCCATTGCACGTCGTTCGGTGTGGAAATGATCGAGTTTGGGCTTATTTAGCCTAAACCGTGATTTTTGAATTTTGTAGGGTTCACCGGAAAATGACAACCATTTTTAGATCAGTTACTGTCAATGGACTCCCTGGGACGTCAGCGTTCCATAGTCACTAATTTCGTTTCGTTTGGTGGTCCCGTTTGTCCGCTAGGGCTCCGGGAAGTCCGGAAACCCTTTTTGGGCGATTTAGTTAGAATCGCCCGTTTCTTGCGATCCGTGCGTCGTTTTGACTCCGGACGGAGTCTATGTGATTGCCAGCAGGTCCATGGTTGTATCCCCTTCGTCTCGAGATGAACGGGGCGTGGAAAGGCCTCCGTTGGGCCGAACCCATGGTTTGCTCGCCGTGACGCTTGAACGGTCAGTTCCGGACCGTTCATGTATAAGGGCGGCCATCCCTGGACCGTTTATCCTATGTCGGTTGAGGTTGTGTGGTCGCACGATAGACCACACATCCCCCTTGGGCGGTTGGTCTTGGACTATCCATCTTATGTCGATTTGGGTTGTGTGGTCGTCTGCTAGACCACATATCCCATTGTGTGGTCGTCTGCTAGACCACATATCCCCTGGGGGTTGTGCGGTCAGGTTCGGACCGTCCATCCCGTTGTGCGGTCTAGTTCAGACCGTTTATCTAGTTGTGTGGTCCCTTTGTGACCGTCCATCCCTTGGAGTTGTGCGGTCAGTTCCGGACCGTTCATCCCCTTTGTGTGGTCAGTTTCGGACCATTCATCCTGTTGACTGGTCCATTCTGAACCGCTCATCCCCGATGTTTTATTGGTTGGCTGTGATGGCTTTTCTCGGTGTCGTGTTAGAGTCATTACTCTGGTCTAGTCGACCCGGTGTGATCCAATGGTCGACATGCAACCTTGCCTGTGTCTCGATGGATTTGTCCAGCTCGAGACGTGGTTCTGGACACCTAGAGGTACGATTTGACCTCGGTTTGTGTGTCCAGGTGCCTTGAGGGTGTCGGAGTTCCCCCAAGTCTCCGTACGTCCTGTCTGTTTCGTGTCAGTCATCTACGTGAGTTAGGGCGGTGTTTCTAGTGGTCCTATCCTGGACTGCTAGTGTTGGTTTGTCTGTCCGGTGGTTCCCTGGATCGGTCGGTTCGGGTGAATTGTGTGCGGTCTATTCCTTGACTGCTATAGTTTCTCCGAGCGACTTAATCTAGGACCACCAGTGTCTTTGCCTCTGGTTGCGTGGCGAGTCCTCTTTGACTGCTTGGTTGACCTATCGGCCGAGTGATGGATAACCTATGCCCAGAGAGTGGTTTACCGGTGGTTTGGTTTTCGGTATTTTGACTTGACCTTATGGTTCGCCCATTGTCACGCGGACATCACCCGATGTGCTATGAGGGCTGGAACTGTGTTCCGAGGTGGCCAAGAGGGTTTGTGCTTGTGTGTCTTTGTCTGGTTCCGGTCAACCCGGGGTGACCCAGTGGTTGACGGGTGACCTTGTGTGTGTGTCTCGGCAGTTCTGTCCAGTCCGAGACTTTGGTTCTGGACGCCTCGAGGTATCGCCTTACCTAAGTTTGCATGTCCAAGTGTATCGGAGGGTCCTCGGTGTTCCCTCAGGTCTCCGTGAGTCGTTTTCTGCGGAGCATCATTTTCCCCTGGCTTAGGATTAGACCGATTGGCGGCTTGTTCCACTGTCAGTGACGATCTTGCGTTTGAGTCTCCGACTCAAGGATCGTTATGTTGTAGGTCTAGTTGCCTCGTCCTGAGTCTGTTGGCAGTAGTCGTACTGCCAGTGGTGCCTAGTAGTACGTGCGACAGTGCGTTCTAGCTTGTCTATACTCTAGCACTTGTGTTTCTGAGTCTGGTGTCTTGTGAGCCTCCACTTGTCGTAGCCTGTCGATGCACGCGATCCAGTGTGTTGACCCACCTCGGAGTGGTGGAAAGGAAGTTCCCGTAATACGGTTTGTAAGCTAGTTCTGTGGGCTCCCGACCAGCGGTAGCGTCCTACCGAGGGAGAAAACTAGCTAGAGGGCCTGGCTTAGGCAAGAGCCAGTGTGTGCACACGTGGTTAGGGGCTGAGGACTTACGTCGACGGGCATAACCCTGATGAGTTACTCGTTGTTTTAGTTCCTATTTGGTTCAGTGCGTGTCTGCGACTCTGCCGTGGCTTTGGCGGTACCGTAGGTGAGACACTCGTGGCGCAGTGTAAGACATCAGTGAACGCAGCTGGCTATTCTTCTGATGAGGAGGTGTTTCCGTCACGTGACACGTGACTTTCACGTTTCTTGTGCGTCGTGACCTTTCTGAGTTAGCCCTTTCGTGGCCCTACTCGAGGTCAGTGTTGTGTTGCGTGCACGACGTTCTAGTCATGTGTGTCGTCGAGTCTATCTGTCGTCTGTCTAGATCTTTTCTAGACATTTGTCTGTCCTTGCTGGTCTTCGTCTTAGGCTTGACGTCGTGTCGGAAGATCGGTAACTCCTGACTTTATCAGATCAGAGTCGCCCTTCTGTCGCTGCTTGGAGTAGCTTAGGGAGCTGAGTTCCTCTCGGTGGCCGTGTTCCGAGTTTTACGGCCTCGCTTTTCCATTTTATTTTAGCTTCCCTTGCTCTTAGCCTGTTCCCTACTCCTGCTGTTCCTGTTCTTTTTACAGCTTTGTAGTGTAACTTTTCCTGCTTTGCTACTACTGTTGCTTTCTGTTCCGTGTGCTGCGTGTTTTTCAGTGGAGATCCGCGTGACCCCTACTGAGTCTCTGTTTGGAGACTCACCCCTACTTTTTAGGTGGGTGGCGTCGTCTCTGTTTGTGGTTCCTGGAGTGGCGCGTCTGTAGCTGCCAGCGGTACCTGCGTCGGGTATCCACCGACCTCAGTGTACGTTCTTTCCCTGTGGCATGTACTTGTCTTTAATTTCTTGGACTGGACTCTGGTATAATTGTTAAATTAAAATTGTTAATTAAAAAGTAATTTTATTTCATCTACTTTAGCAACCCGATCTAATCAAATATTATTGCTTACTGGTATATCTCTGTGGCTTCAATGTACTACACGATAATCCTTTTTCCCTTCGGAGCTTTATCGCTCTTGGGAGGCCTCACGGGTTCCTAGTGGTATCGGGTATATCTGGTATCCGGGTCGTCACAGTTGGTATCAGAGCATTGTTGTGTGAAGTACATGGGAATATGAGATATTGTAGTATCCAGAGTCCTTAAAGTCCAGTACATGCATTTGCTGGCTTAGGTGTTGCGATGATTTGTCGCGCTGTTTTTCGAATGTGGTCTGGTACGTGCTGTTCTTGCACTACGCAAGGTGATTTTGTTCTTGTCAGGATGTGATGAGACGCTTCTTTCTATCGTGGTGTTTGTCTTGATCTTATCGTACATGGCAGTGTACGCCAGAAGGCTTGAATCTGTAGTACGTTGTTCGAGGTTTTCTCCGTGTGTTGTTCAAGTTTCTATTGACCTTTGGCCTTGGTCTGATGACCGTACACGTTCTCACATTGTTTTGGTCATCTCGGCTTGAGTCTGTTCAGCTTCTGATGTGTCTCGCTTCTGTTGAAGTGCTCGATTAGATTCCGCGTTTGAGAAGTTGCTCAGGCAAGCTAGGATTTTCCCTTCCTGGTGAGCTTTCGTGGTTGAGCTTATTGCTTCTCGTCCCTTCTGGTGGAATCTTTTCGAGGTTTGCCTTAGGATTGCTATCTTAGTAATGCCTTAGCCCTGTGTCTGCTTAAGCGTGGACAGCTTTGTTCTGAGCCTGATCTGCTCTTTGTTATACGGTTGCTTGGCTTTAGACTCCATCATGGTGTTAAGAGCTGTCGCATACCGTATTTGTCGTGCCGTGTCCAGCGGTCGATGTATTGTGAAGGCTCATTTACCACTTTTAGGACGTGAAGGTAAGCTGAGATTAGCCTTTTCCTTGGGCCTTGTGTTGAAGCTGGTACTCCTCTTCTTTGCACTTAGGCTTCTTGTGATCGGTTGTTCGTTGGATCAGTACTCGTCGCGTGTTATATTGCGATTTTCATGAATTGCGATGGCGCCGTGCGTGTGCTGGGATGCGGATACCGAGAAATTTTTTGATGCCTGTGTGCATTTTATGAGTGTGTAGCTGAAGCATGTGGGCTGATTACCCACGGGTCGAGAGGTTTGCTTCTTCTCGATGTAACTTTATCTTGGCTTCCTGTGCCTTGATGTTGCCTATTGCAGCGCTGTTGCTGGAGGCATTTCTGTTGCTGACACCGACATTTGTGAGTGTTGGGGAATCTATCGGCATTCCTTGCTGATTGAGTACCCTCTGTTCTGCATTCCTTCTCTTGGTGTTGTGCTCTCGAGGCGTAATCGTGGTCTTTGAGGTGCGTTCCCTGAGATTGTCGTTTCTCATTGTCGTGGGTCCTTTCTTGGTGAGCAGTCTGATGCGTGACCCGTCCCTTGGGGTCGTGTGTTCAGCTGTTCTTGTGCCCTGATGTGACACTGCTTGCAGTTATGTTCCATGGTTCTGTGTTCTATATGAAGCTGGAATCCTGCAAGTGCTGTTGTCGTTGGCGTCCTGTGTGCCAGGTGTTCTCTGCCACCTTTGGCACTGGAGCCGACGATGTTGTTGAGCTATCAGCTGTGAGGACTGTGTTTCCTTGTGTAAGCTGACGCTTGCTGCGTTAGTTTTTTTGTTTTTCCGGTATCTCTCCTTGTGGCTGTCGTGTCTCTTTCCCTGTGAGACGTGAACGACATTGCCCTTGCTTCGGAGGTGTCAGACTTGTGTCCACTTGTGTCGTGCTCGATCCAGAGCGTGTGCTTGTAATTATGGTCTGACAATGTTCCTCTGAGCCGTGTTTCTTGAGATTTGTGTTGCCGTGTTCTCGGTATTGTTGTTGGCTGATGCGTAGTGTGCATAGCCATGTTGGGTTGTTCTTCCCTTGCTTCTCCATTGTTAGTCCTTAAATTTCGAGGGTGAAATTTCTTAAAGGAGGGGAGGATGTAATGTCCCGGATCTTTGCTGGATCCTTAATAGGTCTTGATGGATCTTTATTGGATCTTTTGGATCTGTTTCGGTGAGTTTCGGTTCATTTTTGTGGCTTCCGAGTTGAGTTTTACGATCAGTGTGGGTTTTTCTCTCATACTAATTACGGAACCCTACGGTGACATTAGTTGTCAGTTCATCGACTCGAGGATGCTACAGCGACGATGTACTCTCCGAGCCGGTCATTTTGACTATTTTTGCGTATTTTTCTGAGATAGGGCCAAAAATCAAATTTTCAGAAATTAGGAAAATTCCTAATTTCTTTTCTATTTCTTTTCCTTTCCTCTATCCTCCTTCTCATTTCACGCCGCCGCCCTCTCTCTCTCCCGTTTCTCTCCCATTTCGCCTTCTCGGCTCCGGCTGCAGACGGAGGACCTAGGGGCGAGTGCTGGGGACGCTGTGGAGCTGGCTGGGTGCGCGACGGGGCGAGGATGGAGCGATTTTGGTGTGATCCCGAATGGTGGATTCAAAGCCGACGTTTGAGCTCGCAGTGCGATTTTCGGCGCGGTTTAGTCCCTTCGGGGCACGGTTTCTTCGGTGGAGGTAGGGTGACGGATCACCACTTCTCCCTACCCGTTTTCCCTGCCATTGCACGTCGTTTGGCGAAAAAATGGTCGAGTTTGGGCTTGTTTAGCCTAAATCGTGATTTTCGGGTTTTGTAGGGTTCGCCGAAAAACGGCAACCATTTTTAGATCAGTTACTGTCAATGGACTCCCTGGGACGTCAGCGTTCCATAGTCACTGATTTCGTTTCGTTTGGTGGTCCCATTTGACCGCTAGGGCTCCGGGAAGTCCGGAAACCCTTTTTGGGTGATTTCGTTAGAATCGTTTGTTTCTTGCGATCCGTCCATCGTTTTGACTCCGGACGGAGTCTATGTGATTGCCAGCAGGTCCATGGTTGTATCCCCTTCGTCTCGGGATGAACGGGGCGTGGAAAGGCCTCCGTTGGGCCGAACCCATGGTTTGCTCGCCGTGACGCTTGAACGTTCAGTTCCGGACCGTTCATGTATAAGGGCGGCCATCCCTGGACCGTTTATCCTATGTCGGTTGAGGTTGTGTGGTCGCACGATAGACCACACATCCCCCTTGGGCGGTTGGTCTTGGACCGTCCATCTTATGTCAGTTTGGGTTGTGTGGTCGTTTGCTAGACCACATATCCCCTTGTGTGGTCGTCTACTAGACCACATATCCCTTGGGAGTTGTGCGGTCAGGTTCGAACCGTCCATCCCGTTGTGCGGTCCAGTTCGGACCGTTTATCTAGTTGTGTGGTCCCTTTATGACCATCCATCCCTTGGAGTTGTGCGGTCAGTTCTGGACCGTTCATCCCCTTTGTGTGGTCAGTTTCGGACCATTCATCCTGTTGAGTGGTCCATTCTGAACCGCTCATCCCCGATGTTTTATCGGTTGGCCGTGATGGCTTCTCCCGGTGTCGTGTTAGAGTCATTGCTCTGGTTTGGTCGACCCAGTGTGATCCAATGGTCGACATGCCACCTTGCCTGTGTCTCGATGGATTTGTCCAGCTCGAGACGTGGTTCTGGACACCTAGAGGTACGATTTGACCTATGTTTGTGTGTCCAGGTGCCTTGAGGGTGTCAGAGTTCCCCCAAGTCTCCGTACGTCCTGTCTGTTTCGTGTCAGTCGTCTACGTGAGTTAGGGCGGTGTTTCTAGTGGTCCTATCCAGGACTGCTAGTGTTGGTTTGTCTGTCCGGTGGTTCCCTGGATCGGTCGGTTCAGGTGAATTGTGTGCGGTCTATTCCTTGACTGCTATTGTTTCTCCGAGGGACTTAATCTAGGACCACCAGTGTCTTTGCCTCTGCTATTGTTTCTCTGAGGGACTTAATCTAGGACCACCAGTGTCTTTGCCTCTGGTTACGTGGCGAGTCCTCCTTGACTGCTTGGTTGACCTATCGGTCGAGTGATGGATAGCCTATGCCCAGAGAGTGGTTTACCGGTGGTTTTGTTTCTGGTATTTTGGCTCGACCTTATGGTTCTCCCATTGTCACGCGGACATCACCCGATGTCCTATGAGGGCTGGAACCGTGTTCCGAGGTGGCCAAGAGGGTTTGTGCTAGTGTGTCTTTGTCTGGTTCCGGTCAACCCGGGGTGACCCAGTGGTTGACGGGTGACCTTGTGTGTGTGTCTCGGCAGTTCTGTCCAGTCCGAGACTTTGGTTCTGGACGCCTCGAGGTATCGCCTTACCTAAGTTTGCATGTCCAAGTGTATCGGAGGGTCCTCGGTGTTCCCTCAGGTCTCTGTGAGTCGTTTTCTGCGGAGCATCATTTTCCCCTGGCTTAGGATTAGACCGATTGGCGGCTTGTTCCACTGTCAGTGACGATCTTGCGTTTGAGTCTCCGACTCAAGGATCGTTATGTTGTAGGTCTAGTTGCCTCGTCCTGAGTCTGTTGGCAGTAGTCGTACTGCCAGTGGTGCCTAGTAGTACGTGTGACAGTGCGTTCTAGCTTGTCTATACTCTAGCACTTGTGTTTCTGAGTCTGGTGTCTTGTGAGCCTCCACTTGTCGTAGCCTGTCGATGCACGCGATCCAGTGTGTTGACCCACCTCGGAGTGGTGGAAAGGAAGTTCCCGTAATACGGTTTGTAAGCTAGTTCTGTGGGCTCCCGACCAGCGGTAGCGTCCTACCGAGGGAGAAAACTAGCTAGAGGGCCTGGCTTAGGCAAGAGCCAGTGTGTGCACACGTGGTTAGGGGCTGAGGACTTACGTCGATGGGCATAACCCTGATGAGTTACTCGTTGTTGTAGTTCCTATTTGGTTCAGTGCGTGTCTGCGACTCTGCCGTGGCTTTGGCGGTACCGTAGGTGAGACACTCGTGGCGCAGTGTAAGACGTCAGTGAACGCAGCTGGCTATTCTTCTGATGAGGAGGTGTTTCCGTCACGTGACACGTGACTTTCACGTTTCTTGTGCGTCGTGACCTTTCTGAGTTAGCCCTTTCGTGGCCCTACTCGAGGTCAGTGTTGTGTTGCGTGCACGACGTTCTAGTCATGTGTGTCATCGAGTCTGTCTGTCGTCTGTCTAGATCTTTTCTAGACATTTGTCTGTCCTTGCTGGTCTTCGTCTTAGGCCTGACGTCGTGTCGGAAGATCGGTAACTTCTGACTTTATCAGATCAGAGTTGCCCTTCTGTCGCTGCTTGGAGCAGCTTAGGGAGCCGAGTTCCTCTCGGTGGCCGTGTTCCGAGTTTTACGGCCTCGCTTTTCCCTTTTATTTTAGCTTCCCTTGCTCTTAGCCTGTTCCCTACTCCTGCTGTTCCTGTTCTTTTTACAGCTTTGTAGTGTAACTTTTCCTGCTTTGCTACTACTGTTGCTTTCTGTTCCGTGTGCTGCGTGTTTTTCAGTGGAGATCCGCGTGACCCCTACTGAGTCTCTGTTTGGAGACTCACCCCTGCTTTTTAGGTGGGTGGCGTCGTCTCTGTTTGTGGTTCCTGGAGTGGCGCGTCTGTAGCTGCCAGCGGTACCTGCGTCGGGTATCCCCCGACCTCAGTGTACGTTCTTTCCCTGTGGCCTTTACTTGTCTTTAATTTCTTGGACTGGACTCTGGTATAATTGTTAAATTGAAATTGTTAATTAAAAAGTAATTTTATTTCAGCTACTTTAGCAACCCGATCTAATGAAATATTATTGCTTACTGGTATATCTTTGTGGCGTCAATGTACTACACGACAATCCTTTTTCCCTTCGGAGCTTTACCGCTCTTGGGAGGCCTCGCGGGTTCCTAGTGGTATCGGGTATATCTGGTATCCGGGATCCGGGTCGTCACACCATATGCATGCCATTCAATGTCTTATTTGATGTTTTTAAGACCCCTCATGCATGTCATTCTATCGTTTTTGAATGGGGTTTAATGGTGTTTTATTGGCCTTTAATATTTTTGGGGCTTCAATTGAGTTTGAATGAGTTTTCAGTTCTATCAGTAAAAGTGTCGACTCTATGAGTCGACACTTGTTTCAAGTTGTTCTGTCTGATGCGTTGTTTGACATGTCCAGACAGAAAGTGTCGACTCTAGGAGTCTACACTTTCTAGCTAGCTTGCTGGCTGGACACTGCTGGCTGCAAGTGTCGACTCCTAGAGTCGACACTTACAGGCCAGAGGTCTGTTTTCAATGAAAACAGAACCTATGGTGAAAAGTGTCGACCCTATGAGTCGACGCTTTCACCCGGGTCCTATTTTTATATAACGGGACAGAACGTGATGAGAAAAGTGTCGACTCCATGAGTTGACACTTTCTCTGGTTCGTCTGGATCGTGGTTTCCGGATTGTTTTCGAAATGCCCATTTCGTAACCCGTTTTGCTTAGGCTTTTTACCCTAATACCCTTAGGGTTTCTCCCATCTGTTGGGTGTGTTTTGAAGGGTTATTAGAAGGGCCTTGTAGTCTTTTTGTTGCTGCCTTCTCTCTTGTATATGTAGGCCGCGATCTCCATCGGAGGAGACAATCCCCTTGCGATAACATTCTCCATCTACTTGCAGGAAAGAAGAAAGAGAGAGAGGAAGAATGTGGAGAAGGTGCTTGCATCTGTTGGAGAAGGAAGACTATGCCACCAAGGACTGTGTCTCACAACCCCAAGCTCGAAGCTGGAGGCGAGCCGCCGCTGCTCTCCACCGTTGCTTGCTTGGGCGCATCTTTACAAGGGGGCTGATTTCTTCTCTCATGCTCTTATTATTCTAAAGCATTCTTCTATTTTATCTCCAAGTTGTGTGAAGATTAAGGGGATATCTAAATCATTCATGTTCATATTCTTGTTTGAGAGTAGCTTAAAGTTTGGGCTTATTATCTCTATCTATTCTTCCAGGTGAAGAAGAACAAGGAGGAGAGGAAAGGGCCTTGAAGGACGCATCTGTTCTTGGTGCTTGGAGGAGTGCTTGGAGCGTGGAATCTGAAGGAGTACACCTTGGACTCTCAAGGAAGACAAACGGCTGCTCTGACACCCTGCGGATTCGACTTCCTCCAACCTGGAGTTAAAGGGAGATTTTCTTACACCCATTGGAAAACAAAAAGGAAAAGTTCTATATCTTTTACCCACTTGCTTGTGTTGGTTTTCTTGATCTAAATTTTGTGTGAGCGGTCATTGTTCATCCTTCAGTTTGTCAAACTCTGATTATTATTGTGTATGTGTGGATGGAGCTGCGTCTCCGAGTGGTTTTAAGTGTCCGGGGCGTGTTCCCCGACGTTGTGTGTGTGTGTGCTGCAGTGGCAGCGTTTTGGGGCTTGTCCCCGTGTGGATATTACTACGGAAGCAGCGTATGTGTGGTTGGGGTTCATCTCCGTGTTGCTACGTTTCGTAGCGTGGAGTGAAGCCTCACCCAGTTGGGTGAGGGGTGGATGTAGGGAGCCCGTCGTGGTCCCGAACCACCTAAAAATCCTTATATTGCATGTGGTTTGCTTGTGTGATTGTTCTTTTCTCCTATCTCCATTCACAGGTCAATTTGTAGATTTTTATTCACGTCACCTCCACACATTGCTATCTCTGTTATCCGTGTTTGGTTTGTGTTCAATCGTTATTTGCATTGTCAAGCCGTGTGAGATCGAAAGGATCGAGAGAACCTTTTAGATCTGTCGTTTGTTTAGGGCAATTAACACTGTTAGTTTTAATTCCACTATGTTTAGTTAAGAAAGTTTTTAAAATCCGCCATCTCGGCAAGGGGACAATTCAACCCCCCTTCTTGTCCGCCATCTCTCTGGGCCAACAAATCTGCATGCAGGTCTAGGGGCAGACTCACAGGTACGCTTTACAGTGATGATTTAATTGCCTTCCGAGTTCTATTTGTGCTTGTTTCTGGTCTTGCCTTGTTGTCCTTCATGTTATCTTCATTTTCATATATTGTTTGCACCCTTATCATTGTGTTTGCATAGTTTAATATTATCTTCATTTTCCACTTTTATGCTAGATTTCTACATGCACACCGGTGCATATAGGATCATGCATTGCATACCATAGTTGCATTCCTACCTTGGTAAGTGACCCTCTCGCCTCCATATTCCTTAGAGTCGACTAGGTGATCTTATTCGGGACCTCCGTAAGTCCCTGTGAGTCGTGGATTCCCACACGGACACCGGGCCGGTTGTACCTTTCCACCCCTTTGGACTTGCATTTGCATCCGTGTGAGAGAGTTAACCTTAGTAAACCCAAAGTTTAGACCTTATTCCCATATGATTCATATCTTAAGGGAATTATTCTTAATTCAAATCATTAAAAGTTCTGGTGCGGACACCCGAGCAGTTGAGCAGCACGACACGTCGAGCCACTGGTACCGCACACGGAGCACGACTCTAGCCACCTCAGCGTCCATCTGGCTCGGAGACAGCCTAGAGACTCCGTCTTGAGCCTCCCCATTTATCATATTTAGTTAGACTTTATGTGTGTGTAATTTATGTTTATTTCATTGTATTCGGTATGTAATTATGAGTGTACGAGGGGCTTATTTGCAAAATGGGACCCCTGGGCCCCACGGGACCCCCCAGGCCCCTCCCATTGATCCACCTCAGCCCATGGGCCCCATGTGGGGTCAGTCAACATGTCAAATGGAGGCATCTAGAAGTTTGAATGGTAAAAGGCACATGGGCGACAAGTGGACTTCAAAGTCCAAGGTGTCTACCAAACTTATCCCCCCCTTGCCACCATAGTCAATAGGCCGCCCCCCTCCCCTTATTTTTTATTTATTTTTGTATGTGTGTGTCACATGCCATCCCAGCCCTTCATCTCCCACCCCTAGATCCTACGGTTGTGGATGGATGTGAGATGTAACCTATTTAAGCTTGTATTTTCCATTATGGAAGAATTAATGCCATTTGAATCAAACTAATTCTAAGAGCAAGGGCTGGTGCGCCCCCCTCCTCTCTCCTCCCTCTCCCCCTTGCAGATGTGAAGGTTGCTTCTTGGTGGTGTGACTCCACCCTATCAGTTCCGGTCGCCGCCGTCGCCGCCACGAGCCGCCACCGCACCGCCATCGCCATCAACGGAGTTCTGCCTGCGCAGTACCACAGCAGCTTGTTCAAAATTCACAGGTCTTCCCCGAGCTCATTTGGCTACCAAATTTGGAGGAGTTGTTCCTGGGATGTTCCTCTCCACCCACAAAAATCAGGCCAGCATTCATATCACGTTTCCTATTTTTTGATTTTCGTCCACTCTTCCATTTCGGTTCTGCCCGAGTTCTGTCCAGGTTCACCTCCGTCCTGAGTTTCATGTCTTAGAGCCACTTTTTGATTTCTGTTAGTTCGCCCAATTTTACTGGGGATTCCATCCATCCACCCCTTCATCCACAATTTTTTGCAATTTTTGATTCGCCAATCTCATATTTTCTAAAAATAGTTCTCAGACCCATCTATAGTTCTGTCCACCTGTTCCCAGATCCGACCACCAGTCACCCCAAAAATCATAAAAAATCGGAGCCACCTCCAAATACAATTCTACAAATAGTCCCCGTTCCGTGGTTTGATTCCCTACAACGTCTAAGAAGAGCTCAAGAGCTGAATCGGAGGTGTACTAGGCGGTCAACGGTGGTTCTCAGAAAAGTGCCCTGCAGATCTGAGATTTCGGTTACTGTACAACAGGGACTTGTAAATTCAACAAAGTTCTGATCCGACCAGATCCAGTAGATCTCTCTAGCTCTAGATTGAAGCATTTGAAGAGAGCTTTCCAACGATAGCTCATGCGTCCCGATCCGACGTCGGGATTGACCGCAGCGGCCGTTTTCTCCGGAGCGCGCGTCGGAAGACAGCAACCAAAATCCGTGGGTTATTAGTTCAAGAGTTGGGAATCGGGGCCGATCGACCCCCGATCGGTGTTCCCGGCCGACCGTCGTCCGTGGAGGCGCGCCACCAGGGGTCCCCATCACAGTGGGTCTCACCCCCGCAGATCCGGAGGACAGCGCCGTCTGTGGGCCCCGCGGGCCCGTAGAAGCCGCCGTTCAGAAAGCACAAAAACGCGGAGTTCGGCACCGCCAGGCGACATCAAGATGCTGCCCGTCAACCCGAGTTGCGTGATTCCCGGACCCCATATGTGACCTTTTACCTCCCTGCGTGGAGTGGGTCGACTTAGTGTATTGCTGTAATAATTGTTAACCGGGAGTCTGTGATTCGGCCAGGGCTGTCTTCGCCACGCCGGGTGCGTGGAGGTAATGGTCCGAACCTCTTGGTGTTCATTTGCTTAGCTAGTATATGGTCTTTTGCCGCTGCCGAGAGTGATAGGTACTAACCCGTGTGTTCATGTCACCGCTGTAAGAGTGAGAGTGACCCATCCCGCGACTCGATCCGAGTCCAGAAGTTGAGTCGGACTACCCTTGACCTCCGCCGGTTCCTTAACCGCGCACGGTCCGCGCTTTCCCTCGCTTGGGACGACGAGTGAGCTTCCACTTCTGTTAGCGACGTTTCGCCAGTAGGAGCTCGTAGTGTCGGGCTTAGTGTCTCCCTGGTGTGTGTTGCTGGTCGTGTCTTCATCTAGAGTCCGAGGGTGGCACCATATAGTGTCGTCTCCTTAGTCCGTCCCGCATCAAGTTCCATTAAAACTTCTAAAATATTTTCCATCATATTAAGTTGATTGATTTGGGTGAAAACTCTCGCATTGCATTGTTTGTGTTGTTTGGGTTTGTCCAAGCCCATTTGTGATATTATGTTGCATTCCCTTATCATCCACATATTCTTTTGTTGTTAGGCCCATTTAGGATAGCCCATTTTGTGTGTCCATTGCTTAGTCCCGTTGTCCTAGGTCTATTTTCCCTTCGCCTTGCGTTAGTCTTAGTGAGTCCCCTTCATGCCCTTGCTTCCCGAGCTGAATTCCCATTGATATCCTTGTAGAAAGTTTCCACTTCCCTCATGTAGCATCGTCATCCCATGTATCCTTCTCCCTCTCAGTCTCATTCCTATTCCCGCGTGGAATCTTTTTCCCACGCGGGTCCATCTTCCCATGGTGCCTCTGACCCATCTGAAGAACAGGCTAACCATATGACCCATCTGTCGAGCCTTGTTCGCCAAATGGACCCAGCCCAGGCCCAACGACTCATTGCAAATCATCTTAATGGGACTTCTTCTCATAATGGGCCTTCTTACCTTCATGGGCCTCCTTCCTCTCCTTCTTATGCTGGCCCGAATTCTAATGGCCCATTTCATCCTAATGGCCCCCCTCCTTCTGCCCATGTTGCTGTTGCTGTTGGTGCTGGTGCAAAGGATTCAGAGGGGGGGTGAATGAATCCCTCTTAAAAATTGCCCTATTAAAAATTGTAACTAGACACGAATGCGGAATTAAGACTAGTTAAGCTATACCAGATAAGGAGGATAATGATTCTCTTGATCAAACAGTTGAGCTGCAAGAGTGCAGACTCCTAAGCAAACTTACGGTATTAACTAAACCCAATCAAGTAAACGAATGCAACTTAGATGATCGGATGACTTGAGTGAATTTGACACTCTCCAGAACCAATATCAAATGAACAAGATGAAAATAAATTCCTCGCCAGACAAACGATTCAGATCGAACCTAAGCATACATCTAGCGGATCAGAATAGACACTCAAACCACGATGGACAAGAAGGTTTTTAGGTGGTTCAGTCCTCCAGACCTACGTCCACCCCACACTCAACCCGAGTGTGGATTCCTGCTGACTCACAGCTTGAACGGCTGGGCCTCACAGCTTGTCTACAAACAGCTGAGCATCATAGCTTGCTTTCGCTGGGCAATACAGCTTAGCCATCCGCTGCCTAACAGCTTGATCCGCTGGGCAATACAGCTTAGTCGACCAGGGGAATCCTCCTCTGCAACTACTGAGCAACACAGCTTGCTCCGCTGACGAACAGCTTGAAATAAGGTTCAAAAGAAAATAAAAGATAAGAGAACACATCAACTGAAAGCTGTAAACGATAGCAACACAGATGTGGCTCCCATGGAGCTGACTGGATTGGATTTGATCTAGATTCCAGTAGGGACATGTTTTCTGATGATGCTTCTTTTCTTCTCCTCGAACCCTCTCTTTCTTTCTCTATCTTTCTTTCTCTTCTTCTCTCTGGCGGCACTCCTTCTTCTTCTTCTATGCGCTGCTGGCTCTCCTTTCTTTTCTTCTGGCAGCCTCTCTTCCAGCACCCGCACCCTTGTTCGAAGGGTAATGTAGCTTTATATAGAAACAAGGCTTCGTATGGATCAATCAGCAGAAACGCCATAGTGAAGTCCCATTGGTCCACGCGGCAAGAACGAGAATGTTCCTCTGTTCATAGTCCTTGGATCACGTGCCCACTCATTAGTTACCTGGGATCACGTGCCAGCCTCCAGCCTTCTGGGAACATGTGCCTGCTTCAGTTCGCACTCACGTGCTTAGAGGGTTGCATCTGACATTAAGGTGTTTGCTGAAATGCATGATGCTTAGACCTGCCTCTGCTTGCTGCTGATGACTTCGTATAATCTTGTTGCACAGACCTTGCTTGTTGTATGCTCAGGCCTTGTTAACAAAGTTGCACAGACTTTGTTTCACATGTGCTGCTATTTGCACTGGCTTGGACCTCACACAGATCTTGTACGTGTGAAGCTTGCACCGACTTTATCATTGCAACGACCTGACTATGTGACAATGCCTGCTAACACGAACCTTGTATGCTTTATTAACAGAAACGTGCGTCGACTGTGTGCCTTTGAAGCGAAACATTGCACCGGCCTAGCTAGTGCTGGCGAAGGGATTGCACGGACCGTCTTATGTGAGGAAGGCTTTGCACTGACTGCTGCAGCATACTGCACTGACTTCTTACAGTGTATAGCACCGACCTCAGTAACTATGCTGAGAAGGGCTGCTTCGAGCTTGGTCTTGTGAATAGTGACATGCTCAGACTTTGCCTATGTGTTGGAGGCAAAGACATGCACTGACCACAGTGTTTAGCACAGCCCTCGTATGAGACATGCACGGACCTTGTTGTGCAATCTTAACAAAACACGCACGGACTTCATTCAGGCAAACACAAGATGCACCGACGTCAACATCGTTGCTACAGGGATATGCACAGACTTGGATAGTTTAGAGTTGAAAGGTGCACCGATGTTAGATATGCAGAGTGACCTAAATGCCCAGACCTTCTACTAGATGAACAGTGACATTCTAGATGTGCGATGCAATGACTTGCATCGACCTCCCTTGCAACCGTGCAGCGTATGCACAGACTTGCTAGTGTGCACAGACCCTAGTATGTGCATGAGACGCAATGTGAGACGCAAGCTATGCACCGAGGTTATGCTAAGACACAAATGCATGAGACGTAGATGCAATGACTTAGACATGCACCGACTAGGCTATGTGAGACGCAAAATGAGACACAGGATATGCACAGACCTCACAGACCTTAGACGTAGAGATGCACCGACCGTGTGTTTGCTTTAGACACAACATGCACCGACCTTAATATATGCCTTAGACGAATCATGAGACACAGGCATGCATTGAGACGCAGAATGAGACCCAACTCATGCACTAAGACACAAACGTGCACCGTCTTCAACAACAATAGGCAATGCATGTGTAGACTTGCATGGACCTTTGTTTACCAAGTGCAAAGCTACCATGGACTTAAGTGTGCATTAAGATGAGTATGCAATCAACTAGAACTGCACCGACTTCAACAGAAGTTCACAGATAATGATGCAAAGCCTAAGACAGAACATGTTTGATGAAATGTCAATGCAACACACACATGTGCACAGATCATCCAATGCATGAGAGCGAATGTGCATCGACTACCTAAGGCAGGAAGACAATTGTGCATGGACTTTCTAATCAAATGTGCAAGTGTGCCGACTAAGTATATAAAAATGTGTACATACCTCGTATGAAGACAAAACAAAAATATGCACCGGACTTATATGATGGAAATGTGTATGCATGCAACCTAATATTCAGTGATCTGAAATGTGCATGGACAGAGATAAGCGTGGACCTCATAAACCACTTAATACATCATCAACACACATAACACTAACTGCAGTATCAAAACATATGAATGCAGTAAGCACACTCAACACATATGAACTAAGTGTGCATATGCACCAACGTTACTTACATGAAATGTTTCTAGCACCGACCTCAGTGGTGCATAGACCAGTAATGTGCATAAACCTTGTGTATGCACAAACAATAATCTATTTGATGAAATGACTAAATGCTTAAACAGATGCACATTGCAATCATTATTCAATCTTCGTGCAAACACATGATGACTTATAGTGTTTGCTACCATCAAAACTAAAGGGACACAACAATCTCCCCCTTTTTGATGATGGCAACACTATGAGTCATGAAGATAAAGCAAGATGCTGACAGACAAACCATTCTCCCCCTTTGACTTCATCAAAAAGAAAGTAGTTTGATAAGCTATGCTCCCCCATACCATAAGAGCTTATGTGACAATCTTCCCCTTAATGCCAGAAACATGCTGATGTGACAATTTCCCTCTCTGACAAGGCAGAGGTATTAGAGTGGAAGAAGTGATAATCAATCAGCAAAAAACACAGGGACAATCAAAGAAAAGTTCTGGTCAGAATGAATGTTATCAATGATCAAATGGCAGTGAGCAGAAGAATGCAGAATGAGCTTCAATCACATAAGTAATTCAATAACATTTTCAAAGAGATACCAAATTCATAAATCAAATAGTAAGAGTATTTCGGAGTCTTCCATGATAAGGGCTTATGAATGAACATTATTGAACTATATGGTTTAAACATGATGTATACACGGTTTAGCAATAAAGTTCAGTACTCATATCTGAAATCAATTTTAATAAGAGTGAACCAAGCCCTCATATTTACATCTTGATTAACCTCCCTACATCTTACACAATCTATTTCAATGACTTCTTTAGGAAAAACAATCATGAGTATTGAGGTTAAACAATTTGACATTTCTGAATTTTCACCTTTTGGGTTCAGCAGAAATTTCATTTCTTTTTAATTTTCAGAATAGTCAGGAATAATTCATGCCTTTCGTCGTAAAGGTAGACACTGATTAGACGCTAGTACCCCTAGCTTACTCAGCAGAATGTACTATTCTGTTTTAGGTATAGATGTCTCCTTTTTATATAAGGGTACACGTTTACCAGACGCAGGTACCCCTAGTTACTCAGTGAAACTAACCTTTGTTAATTTTCTGAACAGAGTTAGCCAAGAAGCATCATGACATTGGGTCCATTATTTTTGACAAGGATCCTAGTTTCTCAGCGCATTTGGCCATTGCATAACTGAATTAATATTTTGACACGGCTACCCATAAGGTTTTTGAAGAAAGACTTGTTTAAAAAAATACAAATTTCATGCATTTCAACCAAATAGGTCATGATTTCAAAAGTGCAGATTACAGAAGATTTTTCAAAATGTAACATGAAACGGTTGGTTAACGTTTATTAAAACATGATTCAGATATTTTTTAAGACATTCAAAAACAAACTCAATGAATACATTAACCTTAAACCAACAAGATCTTTTAGACATTCATAATTCTTTATAATAGAAGATTCCTTATTGACAAGATTTCCAGATTTATGAATGAGGTACGCAAATTAAAATCTTTCTGAAATTCAGAAGGATCAAGAAAGGATTCAGAAGCATTCGATTTAACAATAGAACCAGCAATTAAAACATGCATCATATGTGAGAACGTTTGAAGTTCATGCATGTTGCAGAGAAGGCCCAGATTGCATCACGCAAATGCAAGAGCAGCAATAGATTTCAGACTCAAGAAGAGTATCAGTTCAAGTGAATTTAGAAAGGTTAGATGGAAGTGATACTAACTGATGCCAGTTGTTGATGTATGTTGCAGGAGGAGGAGGAGCACGGATTGCAGAATGAGCAAAAAATATGGCTAGACAATGAAGGTTTCGATTGACTGAATGAGAAATTCAAGTTGGCCGAAATAGATAGCAAGGAAGCAGATGAATAACCATGCAATTCAAAAGTTGGTTTATATGCTCCCCCTGACAAAATGCACTCGATCTTTTGGAATTTTCAAAATGAATGATATGCAATCAATTTGAAATGGATGCATCAATCTAAACACCTTCAAGTTCTTGTGAATGTTGCAAAATGCCTGAACATAAGGTCTATGGAAATGAGTATTTGTGCAACTGACTCAAGTGATTATGTTAGAGATGCAACATGTATCATGCAAACATCAGAGACATGCAGTCCAGATTTGCAATCCATTATCAGTCTAATATATGCACTGATTGCTCAACATGTGCTCATGAGATACAAGGCAGATTATCAAATTTAAATGTGAGCATGCATGCACTAGATTTTAACTAACAAATCAAGCAAGATATATATATATATATCTACCCGAAGAAGATTACTGGAAAGTCAAATAGCCAAACCTGTTAACTGCAGAATTGGGGCTTTACCATTACTCGGGTGCCTTGGTTTATTAACCCCCTTTTTATTCTTCAGCTTCCAAGGCACACATGTAAAACACAGATCTCATTTTGTGTTTCTAGGTACCCAAGACTTCTTGGGTCCTACATGATTAGTAACACCACTGATAGGTGCTTTCCACAATCTTTGAGCATGTAAGTCATCAGATTTCATTACATTACAATCACTCATGGAGTGCCCAAAGGCTCCACAGTAATGACATGAAATAGAAGATCTTGAATTCTTTTTATGCACATTATCATAATCATGGAATCTATGTGCATTAACATGAAAATTTCTGTTATTTGCATGAACATTTTATTTTTCATAACCTGCTGACCAGCTTTCAGAAGCTCGGTGGCCAGGTTTTCCACATTCAAAACATCCAAAAGTTTCTCTCTTAAGACAAGATTTATTTCTACCAAAAACACTCTGATTGCAGGGAATTTTTTATTTTCAGAAAATCTTTTTCCCTGAGCATGCCAGCAATCATTGACTGTATGGCCATGTTTTCCATAATGAGAGTAAATAGAGAAGTTTCTTCTATGAGAACCTAACCAGCATTGTGCAGCAACATGCCCTACCTTATCACAATTAAAGCATATGATACTCTTTTTCTTAGTGACATGAAATTTCTTGACATGAGAGTCCCTAGCATGCATTTTTCTAGCATTCAAATCATCTAGTTCTATTAATCTACATTCATGCATCAGATGGCCAATCTCGTGACAGTAATGACAAATCATTTTCTTTTTAGATGCATGTGAGTGTGTGGGTGGAACATGCAAAGTGGGGGCAGGAACATTTTGGTCCTTTTCTTTTTATTTTTTAGTTGTTTTCTTTTGAGCAGAAGACTGGGAACTAGGAAGGTTCGGAGGGCTGTGAGATGTTGAGCTGGAAACAAAGGAAGTTTGAACTTTGTTTTTAAAACTCTTTTTGTTTACAGGGTTATAGCCCAACCCTTCCTTCTGAAAATTAACCTTTGTTCATAGAATCTTGCTCAGATTATCTTTTCCCTCCATAAATTTTGACAAGGAACTATTCAAATCCTTAATTTCATTTTCCAGAGAAACAATGTGTATTTCATAACTGGCAATCTCTTGTTCACTGCAATTTACATATTTGCTTAACACCTTGTTTGTAGTTTTATATTTCTCAACTTCTTGTTCCAGATTGCTCAGTTTTTCAGATTCTTCAATGCAACCAGATTTTTCTTTTTCTAAGACAAGAAGTCTCTCTGACATAGCAGTGTTCAACTGCTTCAATCTTTCAACCTCTTTAATTAATTCATCATTATCTGATTTCAGATTTTCAGTCTCTCCAACACAACTTTTATCAACTTTTATTGAGTTCATTTTCTCATTCAACCCTTCCTCTATCTGTTCAGATTCAATTTTCTTGTCAAGCAATTCTTTATTTTCTTCTCTTAATGAGGCAACAAGATTCTTGTACCATTCAAGATCAAAATGGAGTGATTCATTTAACTCTTTCAAAAATGGACAGTCATTGTAAGCGGATTTAACAAAGCATGTTGTTTCAGCATTGGCATTTAGACACTGTTTCCTAAGACATTCATTTTCAGATTTTAGAATCTTCAGTTCAGAGTTTACACAATCAAGATCTTTCAATAATTTTTCATTCTGAACTAGATTATTAATATGAACCTGATCATCATCAAACGAGCTAAGTTTTTCTTTTAGTTCAGCAATTTCATATGCAAGTTCTTGATTTTCTTCTTTGTGTAGACCAATTAGTTTTTTAAGCTTTTCTATTTCAGACAAATAGGCATCATGAGATTGTTTGAACTCCATACACTTTTCACAAGAAGAGTTTGAACTATTCAACTCAGTTTTCTTTTTCAACTTTTTATTTTCAGATTTTAATTTCCTACATGTATCAGTAAGTTCCTCATACATATTCCATAAATCATTAAGCGAAATTTCTTCAGATCCAGAGCTTACCTTGGATGCAGTTTCCTCCTGTTGATCAGAGTTATGATCGTCCCGGTTGACCATCAAGTATTGATCCTCTTGCTCCCCATTTGCAGCAGTTATTATATCCAAGATTTCCTTTCCAGAAGCGCACCTTATAACAAAAGGAAATCTGTCAATATTAACTGCAACTTTTAAAATATTGAGAACAGTGACGTTATCACGGTTCTTTACTCTGTCCTCTCTAGACCACTTGGTCTCATCATGAGGTAATTGGTGTGGGCCTTTTGAAACCAAACTCCATAGATTAGGGTCAATGGAATTTATATAAACACATAGGCCGCCTAACAACTTACTGAAGTTAGAACTATCAAACGCAAAAGGGCGAGCTATTGAGACAGATGGCAAACAGATTCAACGCACAAAGTAATCGATAGGAATTGCACCAACAGCAAGATAGCACCGAAAACAACAGGATCCTCTGCAGATCATTTGATCTGGAAAGACAGAGACCCGCTTTGATACCAATTGTTGGTACTGGTGTGAAGGATTCAGAGGGGGGGTGAATGAATCCCTCTTAAAAATTGCCCAATTAAAAATTGTAACTAGACACGAATGCGGAATTAAGACTAGTTAAGCTATACAAGATAAGGAGGACAATGATTCTCTTGCTCAAACAGTTGAGCTGCAAGAGTGCAGACTCCTAAGCAAACGTACGCTATTAACTAAACCCAATCAAGCAAACAAATGCAACTTAGACGCTCAGATGACTTGAGTGAATTTGACACTCTCTAGACCAATATCAAATGAACAAGATGAAAATAAATTCCTCGCTAGACAAATGATTCAGATCGAACCTAAGCAAACATCTAGCAGATCAGAATAGACACTCAAACCACGATGGACAAGAAGGTTTTTAGGTGGTTCGGTCCTCCAGACCTACGTCCACCCCACACTCAACCCGAGTGTGGATTTCTGCTGACTCACAGCTTGAACGGCTGGGCCTCATAGCTTGCCTACAAACAGCTGAGCATCATAGCTTGCTTCTGCTAGGCAATATAGCTTAGCCATCCGCTGCCAAACAGCTTGATCCGCTGGGAAATACAGCTTAGCCGACCAGAGGAATCCTCCTCTGCAACTGCTGAGCAACACAACTTGCTCCACTGACGAACAGCTTGAAATAAGGTTCAAAAGAAAACAAAAGATAAGAGAACACAGCAACTGAAAGCTGTAAACGATAGCAACACAGATGTGGCTCCCATGGAGCTGACTGGATTGGATTTGATCCAGATTCCAGTAGGGACAGGTTTTCTGATGATGCTTCTTTTCTTCTCCTCGAACCCTCTCTTTCTTTCTCTGTCTTTCTTTCTCTTCTTCTCTCTTCTTCTCTCTGGTGGCACTCCTTCTTCTTCTTCTATGCACTGCTGGCTCTCCTTTCTTTTCTTCTGGCGGCCTCTCTTCCAGCACCCGCGCCCTTGTTCGAAGGGTAATGTAGCTTTATATAAGAACATGGCTTCGTATGGATCAATCAGCAGAAACGCCCTAGTGAAGTCCCATTGGTCCACGCGGCAGGAACGAGAATGTTCCTCTGTTCATAGTCCTTGGATCACATGCCCACTCATTAGCTACCAGGGATCACGTGCCACCCTCCAGCCTTCTGGGAACACGTGCCTGCTTTAGTTCGCACTCACGTGCTTAGAGGGTTGCATCTGACATTAAGGTGTTTGCTGAAATGCCTGATGCTCAGACCTGCCTCTGCTTGCTACTGATGACTTCGTATAATCTCGACCTTGCTTGTTGTATGCTCAGGCCTTGTTAACAAAGTTGCACAGACTTTGTTTCACATGTGCTACTATTTGCACTGACTTGGACCTCACACAGATCTTGTGCGTGTGAAGCTTGCACCGACTTTATCATTGCAACGACCTGAGTATGTGACAACGATTGCTAACACGGACCTTGTATGCTTTATCAACAGAAACGTGCATCGACCGTGTGCCTTTGAAGTGAAACATTGCACCGGCCTAGCTAGTGCTGGCGAAGGGATTGAACGGACCGGCTTATGCGAGGAAGGCTTTGCACTAACTGCTACAGCATACTGCACTAACTTCTTACAGTGTATAGCACCGACCTCAGTTACTATGCTGAGAAGGGCTGCTTCGAGCTTGGTCTTGTGAATAGTGACATGCTCAGACTTTGCCTATGTGTTGGAGGCAAAGACATGCACTGACCACAGTGTTTAGCACAGCCCTCGTATGAGACATGCACGGACCTTGTTGTGCAGTCTTAACAAAACACGCACGGACTTCATTCAGGCAAACACTAGATGCACTGACCTCAATAGTGTTTCTACAGGGATATGCACAGACTTGGATAGTTTAGAGCTGAAAGGTGCACCGATGTTAGATATGCAGAGTGGCCTAAATGCCCAGATCTTCTACTAGATGAACAGTGACATTCTAGATGTGCGTGCAAAGACTTGCACCGACCTCCCTTGCAATCGTGCAGCATATGCACATACTTGCTAGTGTGCACATACCCTAGTATGTGCATGAGACGCAATGTGAGACGCAAGCTATGCACCGAGGTTATACTAAGACACAAATGCATGAGACGCAGATGCAATGACTTAGACATGCACCAACTAGGCTATGTGAGACGCAAAATGAGACACAGGATATGCACAGACCTCACAGACCTTAGATGTAGACATGCACCGACCGTGTGTTTGCTTTAGACACAACATGCACCGACCTTAATATATGCCTTAGACGAATCATGAGACACAGGCATGCATTGAGACGCAGAATGAGACCTAACTCATGCACTAAGACACAAACGTGCACCGTCTTCAACAACAATAGGCAATGCATGTCTAGACTTGCATGGACCTTTGTTTACCAAGTGCAAAGCTACCATGGACTTAAGTGTGCACTGAGATGAGTATGCAATCAACTAGAATTGCACCGACTTCAACAGAAGTTCACAGATCATGATGCAAAGCCTAAGACAGAACATGTTTGATGAAATGTCAATGCAACACACACATGTGCACAGATCATCCAATGCATGAGAGCGAATGTGCATCGACTGCCTAAGGCAGGAAGACAGTTGTGCATGGACTTTTTAATCAAATGTGCAAGTGTGCCGACTAAGTATATAAAAATGTGTACAGACCTCGTATGAAGACAAAGCAAAAACATGCACCGAACTTATATGATGGAAATGTGTATTCATGCAACCTAATATTCAGTGATTTGAAATGTGCATGGACTTCATGTGCAATGGACAGAGATAAGCATGGACCTCATAAACCAGTTAATACAGCATCAACACACATAACACTAACTGCAGTATCAAAACATATGAATGCAGTAAGCATACTCAACACATATGAACTAAGTGTGCATATGCACCGACGTTACTTACATGAAATGCTGCTAGAACCGACCTCAGTGGTGCATAGACCAGTAATGTGCATAGACTTTGTGTATGCACAAATAGTAATATGTTTGATGAAATGACTAAATGCTTAAACAGATGCACATTGCAATCATTATTCAATCTTTGTGCAAACACATGATGACTTATAGTGTTTTCTATCATCAAAACGAAAGGGACACAACAGTTGCTGCTCGCCCAATGGGTCCTCATGTTAATGCTCTTTCCAAGCTCATGCATCGTTCCACTCATGGAATGGGCCCTTCTTCTTCTCAGCCCAGATCCCCTTATCTTGCCCATTGTCATCATTCTAGTTTATATTCACAGCCTCTTGCTCAAGCTATCCCACGCTATTCTCAATCTCTCCCGACCCAGGAGATGATTGCTCAAACCCAATGCTAGCTTGATGAACTCCAACACCGAATCGATCCCAAATTCTCCCTAAGTGTTCCATTCGCTTTTCAAGATCTTCGACTTCCGCCATCTTCACAAATTCCCGCATATCGTCGCTATGGTGGAGTTGGTGATCTCTTTGTGCACTTGAAGGAGTTTATTTATGAGTCAGCCTAATTTTGACATGACCAACGCTTGATGGCATATCTATTTGGTCTGTCTTTAGAAGGCCCGGCTTGGGATTAGTTCTTCTCATTGCCGTAAGAGCAGATTATGAATTTTCATATGGTTCAAGGGAAATTTCTTCAGCAATTCCAAGACCAGGTTGGGCCTAGGTATTCTATGGTGGATCTGTCCCATGAGAAGATGAAGTCCGATGAGGATTTCTCAACCTTTGCCGACCACTGTCGTCGCCTTGCCACGCAAGTCCTGGGGCACATTCCAGAGCAGGAGCTGATCAAGATGCTGATTTCTAATGCAACGCCAGAATATCAATTTATCTTAGCCCTCAACGACATTACCTACTGGAAGCAACTTTA
Organism: Amorphophallus konjac; assembly: GCA_022559845.1. Classification (NCBI taxonomy): domain Eukaryota; kingdom Viridiplantae; phylum Streptophyta; class Magnoliopsida; order Alismatales; family Araceae; genus Amorphophallus; species Amorphophallus konjac. Next base: position 71,777,657 of record CM040122.1, on the reverse strand, counting down.
TATCCGAGCCCACTTCATTCACCAGTAACTCCATGATTCCCTTGATACCGAGTCCTCTCCACCCTCTGCGTCCGCATACACTTCGCTGTCTGCACCCACGACTTACTCGTCTCCCACGCGTCTACCTTTTTCTATCCACTCGGCCTCCCTGGGTCAACCTCCCACGTACCGACCCTCCACTAGCCAACCATACACCTCCACATACCAATCCACCAATAGTCAGCCTTTCGCTCCCGCGTACCCACATGTGTCTCTGCCTCTGGTCAAGGGAACATTACACTCCGAGCATGTAGATGCCATCCATTACATACCTCCTCCACACCCCTCTCATACGCCTCCACCGAGTCCCTCCACTAGTCACCACGTGCCTTTGCCTACGCAGCCTCCGCTTCCTTCTCCATTACCTTCCCGTACACCCCTCGGCATCCACCTTGCCCAAAGCAGGCTCATTATCCTTTGTTGCCAGAGTGTTTTACCGACATCTTCAAGGCTTTGATGGCCACTCATGCATTGCAGCTCCCTCCGGTTGTGCCTTGTCGACCCACGGTCGGGAATTTGCTTCAGTTTTATGAATTTCATCGCCAGCAGGGGCATTTGGTCGAGGATTGCCCTGAATTCTGGGAGTTTATTTATGACTTGGAAGATCAGAAGAGGATTGATTGGCCTACAATTCACAAGGTCGTTCTTCATCTCCGTAGCAAGCATCAGCAAGAAGCGCCACCTAGGCAGCCGTCTCCGTCATTGCAAGGCCAGGGGCACCCCTGTGATTCTCCGTCTAGTGCTACGCCCACTCCATATCCATCTACCCCATCATCTTTGCTACCTCCTACCCCGTCTCCATCATCTCCACAAACCCAAGCCTCTGCTCAGGCTAGAGCCTCCACTTCTTCTACTCCCATTATTGCCACAACTTCCTCTCCTAATGCTGCCCGGCCTATTGTGTCGATACGTCGACGGTGGGCACTTCAGCCTTCCCCATTGCCCTCTTCACCACCTTCACCATCTCCACCATCCTCACCCTTGCCTAACCCTCCATCGCTTTCGCCACCTCTTCTCCCCAAATCGCCTAATCCACTACCTCTGCCACCTTCATCATTTTCGCCACCTTCGTCTACCCCGTCTTCCCTATCTCCGTCGATCCTCTCCTCGCCCGAGCCTATCTTTGCCATTCTGCCTTTGCCAGCATTGCCAGAACTGTCAAGCCTTTCATCCTCGCCTTTACCTTTACCCTTACCTCCACTTGAGCCTGTCGCTATCCCTCTTCCTACACTTTCTGAACCTATTCCTTCCATTTCTTCTCCAACCATTTCCACCCCACGGAGCGGGTGTGCGCTGCCTATGGTGCCCCTCGAGTCTGGTCCCCAGGGAGACGATAAGCCAAGTCAGGATGATTCTGTGCCAGTTCTTCATTTCAAGATTCAAGATGTCATTTGTCGCATGCCTATACGTGTCCTGGTCCCTGGCTATTTTGGGGATGATGAGCCTATACTTCCCAAGACGGTTGGTAAGAAGAGTTTCCTGGCGTTTGTACCAGTTTCTTCTCAAGCAAGACCGGTGGCAATCTCCTTGCTCGCCGGAAAGTTTACCATTGATGCTGTTATTTTCTCTCGCTTCATTGCCATTCAGATGACGGGCCAAGAAGGGTTCTCCACCCGTATTGTGCTCACTCATACGGCTGCCAAGAGTTTGATGCATTCTATGTTCAAGGGGCGATTGGCCGTATCTTCTGCATTCTCGAAGGACATTCTACACATTCTATGCAATCTCCCTCAGTTTATCAACGAGTCGACCATGTCAACGACATGCATTACTCTCTCTCAGCTTCATTCTCACCTATCAAGGGAGCTATGCTTTACGTCTGATTACCAGGTAGAGTTGCCGAATCTCCACATCTTGGTGCCAAGTGACAAGACTCCATGATTTTCTGATGTTCATCGTTCTGAGGAGTCACTTGTTCATGAATGTCCATCTATTGTTATCACCGGGTGTCTAGGTGCAACCGCTCCGACAAGGCTGCATGTTCATAGTCAGGCCAGACCGTCTCCCAGATGGGCCCGGTATGTGAGAATACATTGCAAGATGAGAATCCAGAAGGTACGAGCCCGCGCCAGGAAGTTCCATTACAAGGAAGTTTCGGCTAAGAAGAGGTGGCGGCGCAAGTTCAAAGGACGTCAGCTATGCATTAAGGGGTCCACTTCTTCCTCTTCTTTCCATTCATCATTTCTTCTGCTCAGTTCTCACCCCTGGGTGATGTACCTTCCTCCTTCTGATCCTGTTTCCATCATCTTCTCCTCTCTTCCTGGGTCCGCGAACTGTCATTCCTCTTCTTCCCATCCGGATCCTCCGGATTTTCCCTCCTCTCACAATTCTAGGCCTCGACGTATGTCATCCTTTCATCCCGATTTTGGGACATCACCTGATTCTTCTTCCCCGGGACTCCTGGGTGTTGCCTCTGATCCTTCTCCGACCTTATCGGATGACCATCATTCTCCTTCTCCGATCTAGTCGGATGACCATTATTCTTCTTTTCTGACCCTGTCAGATGTCCACTATTCTTCTTCTCTGACCCTGTCAGATGTCCACTATTCTTCTACTCCGACCACGTCGGGTGATCTCTCCTTTTCTTCCTCATCTTTGCCACGGTCTACTCATCATCTCTCTATCCCTTCTGTCTCACCCTTTCGGGGTCGTCACCATTTTTCATGCTGTTTTCGAGGCTTTAGTCCGCATTGATCTCAGTTGATCTGGTTTATTCTGTATCTGGTTCCTTGTTATCAGGGCTTCGACGCCTTAACGAGGGAGTTCTAGCCCTCATCTCTCTTCCTTTTTATCCTTCTTCGTCCAGTTTGGTGTCTGCCGCTCCTTCGTGTAGAGGAATCTTTAAGCCTTGGTTATCCTCTCCCTTTTATCCTGTCAAGCAAGGAATACAAAGCTCATGCTACTCAAAGCTCGATGATCAAGCTCTCGCTTCAGGATGCTACTTTCACGCTATAGATTTGCAAGGTATCTTTATTTTGTGCAAGAATACGCTCTCATTTTCATTATCCTTATTTATTCATGCGCATTATTATCATAATGTTGGTTCCTCAACACATTTGAGTGGCTTTAGTAAGTTTTTTTAGTTAAATTTAGTCAAAATGAGTTCGCTTCTGTAGCATTCTTAGGCTGGTGTTAGCTCCGCGCTGGGAGTCTAGTTTCTTTCCTCGATCGTTGAGGGTAACCTTTGAGTATGGGTTTTCACACACTACACGGCGAGCCATAGCTGATTTTCCTTTGAACAACACTGTTGCTACTTTGGCTATACTATGGGTATGCACAAAGGTCTTTTCTTTTCTCTACTCGGCCAAGTGCAGGGGCAAGAGATGGATTGATGAAATGACCAACCTAGACGCTCCCTAATACGAGAGAGGTCTCAAATAGGGGTAGTCTTGAACCTCAAAAATGAGCTTTCATGCAATATCTAGCCAATAGGGGCTCTCAAAATCAAAATTCAATGAATTAAAGTAAAATTATGAAATCAAAGGCATGGTAAGAGTGGCAGTACAGTTCCCCGCGGGACGTCATGAGCCCGGTCGCATGCGTGCCTAATAAATATGGGTCTCAAAATCAAAGACACAAAGCCCCGACGCAACAGACTGTATCTTTGAGGGGTAGTGCCTTGGAAGGAATTTAAATCCTGATATCTCCCATCCTATATTAAGCTTATCCCTATTGTTCTTCTATTTGTCCCTCTTAGGCTGGGTTGTATCCCGGGTATGGCATTAGTAAGGGCACTGTTCTTTGGAGGCGACTGGTTGTGACGAACCACCCTCATATGCACGTCATGCCCAAGAGAAATCTTGAATGAAAGGGGGAGGAACGACGATCCCTGGCCAGTAGTTCGAGCTCGTCTTGGGTGCTGCAGATTGCTTTATTGTCAAAATTTAAAAAAATCAAAAAAAATCAAAAAAATCATCAGATATTGTCAGAAATATCAAAAAAAATCAAATACTTCAAAATTCTAAAAAAAAATAGATATTTTCAAAATAAAAAAAATCAGGAAAATCAAAAATCTAAAAATATATGTCTTCTATTCCCTTTTTCCTGTATTTCTGTCTATTTTGTTTTTGAGGACGGATATGATATGTTTGTTAAGTGTGTAGGTTCCAGGTGTTCGAAGCTTCCTTGCTCTTCATCATTTGCTTTGCCTCCTGTCCATATCTTTTAGATCTGTTCTTCTTATTCAATCTATGCTCTCGATCTGTTATGAAGCTCATGTCATTATCAACTTTCGTTTTATCTCATCATATCTCCATGAGAGGGGGATTTGCCTCACGATTACTAACCTGTCGGTTCTACTTCTTCTGATCTTGGGTTTTAATTGAGGAGCGTATTTGTTTGTCTTTCATCCCGCCGTGTCCTTGTCACACGTGTCTATGTCCATCTGTGTCGTCACACGTCTCTTTGTCCCTCCGTGTCTATCATGTTTTTTCGTCCCACTGTGTTATCATCCCACGTGGTGTTGTCGTCCCGCGTGCCTTTGTCCCACCAAATCTTGTCCCACCGCGTGTGCTGTCCCACCGTGTTGTGGTGTTGTCTTGCCTCACCATACTCTTTAGTCCCGCTCACACTTATATTGTTTGTTCATGTGATGTCTTGCATATGTTGTTCATGTGATTTCATCCTTCGTTATGTTATGTTATGTTATGTTATCTTTCATCCATCTTTGTGATGTTGTGTTATGTTAATGCTTGTTCTTTTGCTGTTTTGGTTGTCTTATAATTCAAAAAATTAAAAAAATGTCGTTTTGCATGATAAGTAAGTCAGGTATCGCTCTCTATCCCTTCTCATTGTTGCATTAATATATAGTAATCTACATTATTATAGCCTCTCAAGGACCGGCTGGTTGTTTGTGTGTTCTGGGATATGATGTTTCCTTTTAACAAAAACGATGATGATCTAGGAGCATACGGTTAATTGTTGGATAAGCTGTTAGTTTGAGTCGGGTGGGGGACGATGGACTCTGTCTCGCACGCCGTGGTTGCAAGAAGACTCTTGACCCCATCTTGCTCAGTCTAGCAATAGTATCCTTGGGTACTTTCTATTTTATCTTTCTTTGCATTCATTTTGATGATTTCTTTATTTTAGCCCAGCATGCATCATGTCATTTTGAGCATTCATGCCTCGTGATTCTTTCAAAGTTTCTCCTCATCAATGGTTAATTGTGTTTCAATTCTCTTGGATAAGAGATCTTCATTCCACTCCGAATTTGAACGTCTTCTTTGATCTTCCCGCTCGGTCTGGTTGGCCAGCGTGATTCCTGTCTGGATTTTATCTCATTTTCACTTTCCTTTTCTAGCTTTTCAGCTGTGTTCTTTTTGATCCCCTCATTGTCCATGGATTGTGTCCTCAATGAGGTTGGTCGTGTTTCCTTCTCCTTCCTTAGCTTAGTTCTCCAGACATGTCTCATCCTTGTCATCCATTCCGGGATATTAGTTCAGCATTTTCGGGAGAATTCATGTAGCTTGTTGGTTGTGACGGGTGTCTTTTGCCGTGATGCCTGCTTTTCAGTTCACTCCGCTTCATCTCTACTTCATCTCCATTTCACGTCGTTGTCGCTTTCGCTCCATCTCCTTTCCATTTCGTCTCCGCGTCGCTTTTGCTCACTCCCTTGCAAAACAGACATCAAGGAGGAACATCTGTTGACACCCGTTTTCAACCTGCAAGTCGAATTATTTTCTTCTTCATCTTCCGTGATGCCCCGAATTACCCATTGTTGTGGAACTTCCTTGATCTTGTTTCGAGCACATTTCTTGATCATTTCCCTAGCCCTCTGAGCTTGGAAGCCATTTTTCTACAAGTTCCAGACCATTCTCCATGGTTTCCCCCAGTTCCGGGACCATTCCTATCATCCCCATCGGCCGGAGCACCTTCGCCAATACAGGCCTTTTGGCGGCCATCTAGCTGACCGCCAAAAGGGTTTGGCGGCCTCCAGTGGACCTCTAAACTCCTCTATTTGGCGGTCCTCCAGTTGGCCGCCAAATGTGTATGGCAGTCCCTATAAGACCGCCAAACAACTATCTTCTCCGAAACGTCCTGTTCGCCAGCGTCGTCGGTTGCATGCGTATCCCATGGTCTAGTTGCGGTCTTCTCTTGACCGTCATACCCTAGTTGCGGTCTTGCGACTGACCGCTACTTCGGAATAGAGCCCAGAACCTTCCGAACTCCGATTTCTTCACCCGAGGACTCTCCAGGAGCCCTATCTTGATCCAATTTCGAGAAGAATGATCCTCTACCTCAATTTCCTTCGATTTGAGACTCTTACCCCCACTATTATTTGAATATTTATCAATCTATATCCCCGAAATTGGGTATTTATCTCGGACTTAAACCCATGGGTTCCTGCACTTCTATAAATAGATACCCAGTTCGCAGGATGCGAAGGGGGGCTCTTCTTCGGTTCGGGGTGAAGCCATGCTACAACGCCAACTCATTTCTTCGATCCCAACATGAAGAGGGAAGTATCGGCTTCGATTTTCACCACTTCGGGCTTGTTTTCCTCATCTCTACTCTTAGCTATTCGCTTCCACTTTTAGCAAATCATCATAGTTTACATAGTTTTCTGCACGTTCTGTATTTTTCTCCATCTTGCGTCACTTCTCCCTGTAGTTATACTACGTAATAATTCATGTTCTTCATATCCATGCATTCACAACACACACACCTGCCTTTTGCACCCGTTTATAGGGGTTAAAAATGTCCCCCCGATGCGTTCTTCCCCCTTTTCTACCACTGTTTTACACATCAGGGACATGTTCTACACCTTCATGTTTCTAATGGATTTTCCCTTATTTTGTTGTCTTTGATTTACAGGAGAGCAAGAGAACGTGAGGCCCTCTTCTTCTAGCCGACTGGAAAGCGAGGAGATCTGATTCCACAAGTTCCCCGTGTCCCGTTGCTTGCGCGCGATCACGTTGTAGCGGTCACCTTTGGCCGCATTTTTCTTCTTCTTTTCCTAAGGTACATAGTATGTTTTCATTCATTATAGCATCTATTTCCTATTGCTAATCCTTGGGTGGCGATCACGGTCTACTTCTATATCTTCATCACCCTTTTCTTTGCTCATATTGTTGCATGTTCATGCATATATTGCTAGTTTGGGGGCGGGGTACATAAATCATCTACACCAGTGCGGCCCTATATTGCCAGGCCTAGTGTGGCCCACTATCACCAGGCCCAGAGTGGCCCTTGCCGATCGACCCAAAGTTTAGAAATGTTACCCAATTGAGACCCACTCGGGACTGGTCGGTCTGCGTGCTCCATCCCTATGCACATGAGTCTCGAAAACTGTGAAATTCGCCAACGGGTGAGCGTTAAGACTATAGTTATGGGGCTTACCCCGACGAGCATCGAATCACATCCACGCCGTCGAGATGTCCACCACGATGCCCTTCGTCAGAGAACGGTTGAGTGGACAACATACGATCTGCACGATCGAGCTGAACATCGCTCCATGATATCCTCAGGGAAGAGATGACGCCACTATAATGGATCTACTTATCCCGATGAGGCTGAACATTGGATTAAAGAGATGGAAAGAATCTTGTGAGTAATGCAATGCTCAGACCAAGACAAGGTTCTTCCGGCTATATTTAAGTTAGGAAGAGATGCTAGGGCTTGGTTGGAGTCCACAGAGGCTAGTCTACCCCAGGTGCAAGTCACTTGGGAGGAATTTTTAGAATATTTCAATAGCAAGTATTGTTTTGAAAGAGTGCAAGAGATGAAGGCAACAAAATTTGCCTCTTTAAAGTAAAGGAGTTCATCCATGGTGGAGTATGAGGCCCAGTTCTCTAGGCTGGCCTATTATGCCTTACATTTGGTTTGTACAGAAAGGATGAAGGCGAAGAGGTTCATGCATGGCTTAAGGCATAGTTTTATTCCCCAATTGGCACCGATGGATATCCAGACTTATGCTGACATGATTAAGAAGGCCCAATTGCTAGAGGATGCCTTGGTGTTGGCCGAGAGAAATGAAGGGAAGGTTTTTAAGAAGGAACATGCCACTGGTTCTGAAAGCTTCAAACCTACTACTGGTAGAAAAATGCCTAATGGTGGTAGAGGACTACAAAAGGATAAGAAGCCAAGGGAAGGTAGCAAGCAACTAGTCCATGTTTCATCATCGCAAGAAAGATGTAAACATTGTGATAAAGGAAGCCACCAATCCGAGGTATGTTGGAGGATTCTAGGAAAGTGTCTTCAATGTGGAAGTAAAGACAATAAGATATTAGATTGTTCTTTGATGAAAGATCAAGGCCCGCAGGACAAGTCTCAAGCAGCAGTACAAGTCTCAAGGAAGATCAAGACGTCAAGGTAGGCTTCAAACATTTTTGGAAATGGAACCTACTGAAGAAGGAGGACTGGTGGAAGATACTCTCATTATTAATTCTAGATCTGCCTTTGTTCTATTCGATACTGGTACCACACATTCTTTTACATCTCAGAAGTTTGCTTTGGAATCTAATCTTGTTATCACCACACCTATAGGAGCGGGAACTAACCTTAGATTCTTTTACCCTTCTAGTGAGGTTTTAGTTAATGGTCACAGTTTATCTACTGATTTGGTATGTATGGACATAGAGGGTTATGATGTGATTTTAGGAGTTGATTGATTGTCTTAGCATGGTGCTAGTGTAGACTACAGGAAAGGCATGGTAACTTTTGAGAAATACCATAAGCTTTCTTTTTCTAGAATTAGGCATTCTAGACCCCCGTTTCTTATCTATGCTCTTCAAGCTCATAGATTGCTTAAGAGAGGGTGCATTGCATTTTTGGCTTCTGTTGTATTGGTTAAGAAGGGTTCGAATATCGAGGATATCCCTATTATGAGAGATTATCATGATGTAATTCCAAATGAGTTACCTGGTATTCCACCTGAGAGAGAGATCAATTTCTCTATTGATTTGATTTCAGGAGCTGCCCCTGTATCTAAGGCTCCTTATAGAATGTCACCTACTGAGTTGAAAGAGTTGAAGGAACAATTGATGGAGTTGCTAGCTAAAGATTTTATCAGGCATAGTATTTAACCGTGGGGAGCACCTGTCTGGTTTGTAAAGAAGGAGGATGGATCCATGAGGTTGTGTATTAATTATAGATAATTGAATCATCTGACAATTAAGAATAAGTATCTCTTGTTGCGAATTGATGAATTGTTTGATCAAATTATTGGAGCTCAATATTTTTCTAAGATTGATCTTAGATCTGGTTATCGTCAATTAAGGATTAAGGAAGAGGATATACATAAGACTATATTTAGGAGCAAGTATGGACATTATGAGTTCATTGTTATGCCATTTGGATTAACTAATGCACTTGCAACTTTCATGCAGCTGATGAACAATGTGTATGGACAATACCTTGATCAATTTGTGGTGGTTTTCATCGATGATATATTGTTATATTATAAGAATAAGGAGAATCATGAGGCTCATTTGAAGACTGCATTGCAATTACTACGAGATAACAAGTTGTATGCCAAATTGAGTAAGTGTGAGTTTTGACTTGAAGAAGTCTCTTTTCTTGATCACGTGATTTCTAAAGAAGGAATTACTGTGGATCCTTCGAATGTTGAAGCTATAAGGAATTGGGAAAGAGCTCTCGATCATTCTTGATTGAAGAGCTCCAACATCTAAGCACCGAGGAACCTGAGCCTCAGGTCAACGCCATCGACTATGAGTCATCCTAGATGGACCCCATCCTGGACTATCTTCGTCAGCAGCAACTCCCTGAGGATCACTCATAAGCTACGTGAATACGAGCTTGAGTGGCGCACTTCACTCTGGTGGATGGACGCCTCTTCATGCGTTCTCTGTCCTCACCATTCCTCAAGTTCTTATTCCCCACTGAAGCTGAGCAAGCTATCCGCAAGGTCCATGAAGGGATTTATGACAGTCATGTCGGAGGATGAGCACTCACTAGAAACCTACTCAGGAAAGGATATTGGTGACCTACCCTACATCATGATTGCCTCAAGTATGTGCGGAGCTACAGTGAATGCCAGAAGTATGCACACCTACATCACCAACTTGCAACGTAGCTCCACACCCTAATGGAGCCTCGCTCGTTCACCTAGTAGGGAGTGGACATCCTTGGTCGCTTCCTAGAAGCTCTAGGGAGAAAGAAATTCCTCATCGTCGCCATCGACTACTTCACCAAGTGGGTCAAGATAGAACCCTTCACTAAAATCACGGGTGACGCATTACAGAAGTTCATCTTGCACAACATCATCTACCGATTTGGGATCCCGTGCGTCCTTACAATAGACAATGACCGACAGTTCGACAATGCTATCTTCTGAGAGAAATGCTCAGAACTAAGGATCTAGAAGAACTAAACCTCGGTAGGACAACCCCAAGACAACGGTCTGGTGGAGAACGTCAATAGGACTTTCCTTTATGGCATCAAGACCTACCTACAGCAAGCTGGCGAGTCATAGGTGGACACCATACCAAGCGTCATGTGGGCACACAATACTACTGCCTGGGCAGCCATCGGGAAAACTCCATTCCATCTAGCATACAGAGCTAATGCAATTATACTCATGGAAATATCCAATCCAACTCTCAGAGTTAGTCAGTTCGACGAGACATGAAAGAACCAAGTATTACGGGAAAACCTGGACCTACTAACAGAAGACAGGGAACGCGCTTGGACCCGACTGGTCTCCTACCAACAATGACTGTCGCAGTATCTCAATGCTCGGGTCAAGGAGCTCCTCTTCTTCCACGGGGATCTCGTACTATGTCATGCTAGTGTCACCGACCCGCATGCAGTGGCGAAAAAACTGGCCGAATTGGGAAGGCCCATATAGGATTACAGAAGTGCTCAGAAAGGGGACCTATAGGCTGTCCTCACTTGATGGCCAAGAAATTCTCCGCACCTAGAAATTTGTAAATCTTAAGGCCTTTTATCAATAAAAGAGTGGATTGGATTATGATTCTTGTCCATTTGTCCCACCTCCAGTACTCAGAGGGACTCTACGGGTAGCTTCACGCTTCCAAGAGGAGAGCAGAAGAGTCTCCTCCTGTTCGGGAGGAAAATGTGTGCTCCCCTCGAAAACACTAAGGGTGGCATTATACTTTCAAGAGACGAGATGTCTCCTCCTCTTAAGGAGAGGCTAACATTGCCCTCCAAAATTGGAGATAGGTCATTCATGGTCCTCCTGGTCATGAGCATGTGGACGCACTTTTTATCTTTGATATATATATATATATATCATTTTATCTTTTAGCAGTTTATTAAGTGCGAGGGGCGTGCCAGTCACATAGTGACAGTTTATTCGGGCTCCAAGACCAAGGTGGTCTGGAGCCACAGGTGCGCGCCGTCTGACTAATCAGACGATAGTGGGTATCGGGTCGGGACTGAAACCTACCATGCCAGAAAGGTCGCGACGTTAATTACATCCCCTCGGAGAGGGGAAAACCTTTGATTAATCGCCAAGATAAGGGGCCCCATTGCCTAAAAATCAATCAAATCAATTTTATGAACTGAATTAAAATCCCCTATATTAGGGTGCAAAGGGGGTATTTAAAATCATGTCGGCCATACATACGTAGTGAACATCGGGACAGATGTATGCCGAGATACGGCAAATTTGATATTTGAAAGATGAAGAAAATCAGTTAAATCCCGGTCAAAACTGTTTAAAATCAGGCCTGAGTTAAAGTCATGCCACGACCATAAAGGGTGAATCCCCGGGGCCCAGGCGTGACCCGTAAAGGCCTCATTGATATCCCCTTTATAAAGGGTCAAAGTAGAGGAATCCGGAATCAAACGTCGTTTATCTCTTGAGGGTGGCTTTTAGGTTTATCAATTTTTTTGTTGATATCCATGGTTTATCATTCATTCCTTTATTATTATTTTTATTCGTCATCATTTTTGTTTATATTGATTTCTGTTGTTTATTATTAGTTTGTTGATCGATTATTTGTTTTGTTTTGTTTCGAGTTTGTTTGCTATTTAATGGAGGCTAAGTCGACGCAGGGATTGCCTGCGTTGACGCATCATAGAGGGGGAGGCAACCCTAGTTGCCAAGGAGTTTGTGCACGAAAACCCAGAGGACTAGCCTACAGGAGAGTCTAATGACCCACGAGCTACCAAAATCTCATTTCCGAAACGTGGACTTAAACTATCGCCAAGCTACATGGCCGTTAATGTTCACCCTTCTAAAGGAGATCATCCGGGGGTCATGCTATGAGGAAGAAAGTCCCCGAAGATCCGAGAGCAATCAAGAAGTTTCAAAGAAGAGCCAAGAGAGAATTGACGAAAGTCAGGAAGCGGCCCAATAGGAGCTCGGGAGGGCGTGAATCCTAAGTCATATCCATGAGAATGGATAAACCCAGAACCTTTCCAGTAGGGCACACTGTGCTTATTCCGAGAATCAACGGAAGCAAGATATCGCAAAGCATTTTCTTTTTCTTAGTGCAAGTCGACTTGTGGTAGAGCAGGTCGACTTATGTAAAATCCGAACAACAAGCCCTTGCTGGAAGGCAGTGCAAGTTGACTAATGCCTTGACAAAGTTGACTTGCGCGCCTTTACAAAATGTTCATCTTGGGGGAGAGATTGCATGACAAAATTTTCATAGAAATCGAGGGAGAGAAAGGGAGAGAAAGGGGAAGCAGCCCACAGGAGTTCAGATGAGCATGGATTCTGAATCATATCCATGATAATGGATAAACCCTTGACCCGTCCTACAAGGCACATGTGCTTCTCCCCCAAAATCAGAAGCAAAATACTATAGCACTCCTATTCAGAAATTGAATCCCTTATCTCTCACCCCTTTAGCATCATGACTATAAGCTAGTCAAATCCCAAAGCAGGGTTTGAGAGGGGAGGAACCTCCTTATTGAAATCTAATCGCGGTAACATCCAGCAAGAAGAAAACATCGTCCAATGAAGAAGGCAGGGAGGTAAAGAAAAGTCTGAGCATCAATGAATGAACATTATGAGAGCTACAGCGTAAAAATCTCCCAAAAGGGAGTGCTTTCTTTTTTTATTTCATATCAGGGGAGAAGAATACATCGAGGAGTAGAACAAGGAAAAAAAGAAGAAAATACAAAGAAGGGGGGAAGAGAGCAAGGGCCGGAGCCTCATCCTCCCCTTTCCCTCACCTCTCTCTCTTTCTCTCTCTTCAGCTCTTGCAGTAGGGTTTCTTCAGCGTATCAGCATCTCCCTCTTTTTTCTTCACCATGGGCTGATATATATAGGGACGCAGAACTCCCATTTTCTATTTTTTTTGTTTCATCTTGCTTCCTTTTTTTTTACCGCCTGCTGCTACTGTTGTCGCCACTGCTACTGTTGACGTGGCTGCTACTACTGGTGGCACGGTTGCTGCCGGGTGTGGCTGAGCAGGGGAGAGCGGCGGAGTAGGGAGAGGGGGCCTCTCCCTGCGCAGCATGGGCGGGCTATTGCTTGCCGTTGCGTCGCAGGAAGGAGCGTGGAGGCTACAACTAGCGTGCGTGAGGAAGGAGTCAACGCCATAAATGTTTACATGGGGGGGAGAAGGAGAAACACGGGAGGAACAGTAAAAAATCGCGATGAGGGACACAGACACATCGTGATGTTTTCTTTCTATTTTCCCTTCTATTTTTATTTCCTCTCTTCCATTTTTTTCTTTCTACTTCATTTGGGCCCATTTCATTGGTTCACCCATTCATTTTGGGGCCCTTTTCCTTTCTTTTTTTTTCAAGTGCCAACAAATGCGCCCCACCCGCGGGTGCCGCGGATGAGGGACGGGGGAGCAGGGCCTGCGGGTGTAGCCCGTTCGAAAGTGTTTATTTGTGTATTTTTTTATTTTTATCATGATTATGAGAGCGGGCTTCAACCGAACTTGGGAAAGCAGGCTACGGGAACCAAAGGATAGTGGGAAAGTAGACTTTAAGAAGCCAAAATCAGGAGAGCAGGCTGCGAGAGCTAAAATCGGGAGAGCAGGCTGCGTGAGCCGAATTTAGGAGAGCAAGCTGCAGAAGTTGAAACTGGGAGAGTAGGCCGCAAGAGCCAAAGTTGGGAGAGTCGGTTGCGAGAGCCGAAATTGGGAGAGCAAGCTATGAGAGCCGAAATTGGGAGAGCAGGCTTTGAGAGCCGAAATTGAGAGAGCAGGCCGCGGGAGCCGAAATTGGGAGAGTAGGTTGCGAGAGCCAAGATCGGGAGAGCAAGTTTTAAGAGCCAAAATTGGGAGAGTAGGCTGCGAGAGCCAAGATTGGGAGAGCAGACTTTAGGAGCCAAAATTGGGAGAGTAGGCTGCGAGAGCCAAGATCAGGAGAGCAGGCCGCGAGAGCCAAAATTGGGAGAGTAGGCTACAAGAGCCAAGATCGGGAGAGTAGGCCGTGAGAGCCGAAATTTAGAGAGTAGGCTGCGAGAGCCAAGATTGGGAGAGCAGGCTTTACATGCCGAAATTGAGACAGTAGGCTGCGAGAGCCAAGATTGGGAGAGCAGGCTTTAGGAGCCGAAATTAGGAGAGTAGGCTGCAAGAGCCACGATTAGGAGAGTAGGCTGCGAGAGCCGAAATCAGGAGAGCAGGCTGCGAGAGCCGAAATTGGGAGAGCAGGCTGCGAGGGCCGAAATTGAGCGAGAAGACTTTAAGAACCGAGATTGGGAGAGAAGGCTTTAAGAGTCAAAGTTAGGAGATACAGTAGGAGAGCAGGCTTTACAAAGCCGAAATTAGGAGAGCAAGCTATGAGAGCCGAGATCAGGAGAGCAGGCTACGAGAGCCGAAATTGAGAGAGAAGGCTTTAAGAGTCGAAATCGGGAGAGTAGGTTGCGAGAACCGAAATCGAGAGAGCAGGCTGGGAGAGTCGAAATTGGGAGAACAGGTTTTGAGGGCCGAAATCGAGAGAGAAGGCTTCAAGAACCAAAGTTAGGAGAGTAGGCTGTGGGAGCCAAGATTAAGAGAGTAGGTTGCGACAGCCAAGATTAGAAGAGTTTTCATTCATTTGCTTTATTTTCATTGGTGTTCTTTTTGTTATTGTCTTTTTATTCAGACATGCAGGCATCCATTGACAGCAAGCACACAAAAATAGATATACAGCATAGCTCCCCTCTATCGGAGATAGAATAAGAACATCGTCCCATGACTCACAGGTAGAGTGCGGCCCACGAAGCACAACTAAAGGAGATGTGCGTTCGTCTAGAGGATATCACATAGCCTATGCACATAGTTTAAATCATAATCTACACCCGAGGTAGTTTTTCCATGGTGTGAAAGTGCATGTACATGAGCAGTGAACCTTAAACATAGGGATATACAGACATTCTAAGTAACACGAAAGGATTACTTTATCGCGTGCATACATAATTCAAGTTCTCGACTTTCGGTAGCTTTACATAGCTCCCTTGTTTATTTAAAATCTGGACTTCACAGTTTGGCGTGAGTTTCCTCATGTGTCTCAATGGGGATTCCCATCTATTAGGATTCATCCTTATTGTAATTTTATTACGAAATTTGCTTCGCCATTTTTGCACGAGTCTCCTCATTTGTTTCAGTGGGGATTCCTGGCTACTTGGATTCACATTTCACTTCTTCATCATTCATTTTTTTATCATCCTTTTTTTTAAAGGGGGCAGGCAATTTTTTCCTCACGATTACCTTTCGTATGAGTGTAGGGTTTCTAGTATCCATAGTGTGCTAGGGAGAACATCAGGTATCTCTATGGTTAGAGATTATTGATCATACTGTGTGTGGAGTGTGGGAGTTTTACCTCGGGTGTATTTTGTGAGTTACGTTAACAATCATAGCTATGACTCTTTCCCTTGACGCATGCACCCACCAAAATTAGTTTTTTTCCCTCTTTAGAGTATGCCGGGACGCATATATACCCGGAATCGGGGCAACATTATTTAGCAAGGAAGCATAGTTCTAGAAAATTCGAAGGAACGATATTAAATATATTATAGACAAGCATGCAAGTAGGGCAATCAAGCATTCAAGATCAAGAGCACTTCATAGAGCTTATTTTTCTTTCTTTTTTATTTTTTTATCCTTTTTTTGCATATACATATATCGGTATCATATACATATACTATATTTATATATTATTTGAGGGTATAAGATCAGTGCCGAAGCAAGGGAGAAAGGGTTTATGTGTTGAAATGAACCTCGGTGGGACCAAAGGGGTTGGAGTTAACTAAAGGAGGGTCATTCTATATTGGGAGAGCGGGCTCGGGCGAAAAGTCTTAGCCCACATCAGGAGAGCGGGCTTCGATCGAAAGTCTAGGTTGAAATCGGGAGAGCCGACTGCGAGAGCCGAATGATAGTGGGAGAGCAGGCTTTGCAAAGCCGAAATCAGGAGGGTAGGCTACGAGAGCCAAAATCGAGAGAGTGGGCTTCGAGAGCCAAAAGATAGTGGGAGAGAAGGCTTTGGAAAGTCAAAATCGGGAGAGCAGGCTGCGTAAGCCCAAGGATAGCTGAAGAACAGGCTGTGTAAGCCTAAGGATAGCTGGAGAGCAGGCTGTGTAAGCCCAAGGATAGCTGTAGAGCGGGCTGTGTAAGCCCAAGGAGAGCTGGAGAGTAGGCTGTGTAAGCCCAAGGATAGCTGGAGAGCAGGTTGTGTAAGCCCAAGAGCAGGCTGTGTAAGCCCAAGGATAGCTGTAGAGCAGTCTGTGTAAGCCCAAGGAGAGCTGGAGAGTAGGCTGTGTAACCCCAAGGATAGCTGGAGAGTAGGCTGTGTAAGTCCAAGGATAGCTAGAGAGCAGGCCGTGTAAGCCCAAGGATAGCGGGAGAGCAGGCTTTGTAAGCCCAAGGAGAGTGGGAGAGCAGGTTGCGTAAGCCCAAGGATAGCTGGAGAGCAGGCTGTGTAAGCCCAAGGATAGCTGAAGAGCAGGCTGTGTAAGCCCAAGGATAGCTGGAGAGCAGGCTGTGTAAGCCCAAGGATAGCTTGAGAGCAGGCCGTGTAAGCCCAAGGATAGCGGGAGAGCAGGCTGTGTAAGCCCAAGGATAGCTGGAGAGCAGGCCGAGTAAGTCCAAGGATAGCGGGAGAGCAGGCTATGTAAGTCCAAGGATAGCTGGAGAGCATACTGTGTAAGCCCAAGGATAGATGGAGAGCAGGCTGTGTAAGCCTAAGGATAGCGGGAGAGCAGGCTGTGTAAGCCGAAGGATATTGAGAGAGTGGGCTGTGGAAACGGACAAATAATGGGAGAGTGGGCTTCAGAAGTCGATGGATATTGGGAGAGTGGGCTTCGGAAGCCGACGAATATTGGGAGAGTGGGCTGTAAGAGACAAAATTTGGAGGAGCAGGCTTCGACTGTGGGTCCAAGCCATTTAGTTGTATTGGTTATTGCGGTGGGACGGATGGCTTGGTCCCGATAGCGGGCTTTTGGCGACAATGGCTAAGCCGAGAGATAGGATAGCTGAAACATCTGATAGTGGGCTTTGGCCGAAATGGCTAAGCCAAAGGACGAGATATCTGAAATATATGAGAGCGGGCTTTGACCAAAATGGTAGTTAAAACATATGAAAGTGAGCTTTGGCCAAAATGGTTAAGCTGAAAGGCAAGATATTTGGACTAAACGAAAGCGGGAGTTAGCCAAGATGGCTTAAGCCAAGAGATAGGATATCTGAAGTATATGAAAGCAACTTCGGCCGAGACAGCTAAGCCAAAGGATAGGATATCTGGGATATATGAAAGCGGGCTTTGGCCGAAATAGTTAAGCCTAAAGGTAGGGTAGCTGAGACGTATGATAGCGGGCTTTGGCCGGGATGGCTGAGCCGAAGGGTAGAATATCTAAAATATAGATGAGAGAGCTTTAGCCGTAATGGCTAGACCGCAGGATAAGATATCTGAAATCCATGAAAGCAAACTTTGGCTGGAATGGCTGGGCCGAAAGATAGGAAATCTGAAATATACATGAAAGCAGGCTTTGGCCCAGACGGCTAAGCCGAAAGAAAAAAAAATCTGAAATATACATGAGAGTAGGCCTTGGCCCAAGCGGCTAAGCCGAATGATAAGATATCCACAATATATGACAGTAGGCTTTGCTGACCGAGCACGAGAAGTGTGTATCTTCACATTTGGATAGCTTTGCAATCAGGGGTGAATCTTCAAGCGGTAAATGTGCAGTAGGGAAATCTATAGTCAATCTGCCTTGAACATGCCTATGTCATCATCTCTATCATTGTGTTGAATCAGCACTACCCCTTCTTATCTGGCATGAGGGGTTGTGGCCTTCTTGGAGGAATGTCATGAGCGTCCTTCACCGTGTGATGAAGCGTGCAAATCAGCAGTCGAATCCTGCTAGATCTTTTCATCCGGAGAGATCATTCATCCTAGATTCTTCTCCACAGCTTCATTATTTAGCTATCGGCCCTGAGATGGGCTGACTTCATTTGAATTGGTTGGTTCCATGGGAGCCGACAGTATCTTGCAAAGTGGAGCAGCAACTCTTCTTTTATCTTCAACTTTCTTTCTTCTTTTTTTTTCGGCATCTGCCCCCAGAATGGAGCACCATCCGCATCTTGTATTTCCTTTCCGGCTTCTTGTCATAGCTTGAGGGGCTTGAAATGCCCTTTAGAGCATGTATCATTCTAGCTGGTACAAAGAGGCCATGTTGGCCGACGTCTTAAAGATGAGAAATTGGTGCGGGCGAGGTGGTTCCACCTTGTATTCACCCATTTGTAATTCACCTTTCTGAATCATGCCTTCGACGATATCTTTGAATACATAGCAGTCCTCAATGGAGTGCCCCCTATGTTGGTGATAAGGGCAGAATTGAGGGTCATCTTTCCATCTGGTATCATTTGGCCTTTTGAGTTTCGGGATTCACGGGCCCACTTAAACATCGTCTGAGTTTTATCCTTCAGAAAGGAATATTGCTTCTTCATTCTTCCCCTTAGTGAGGATTTTTGCTCAGTGGGCTTGGCGGCAAAAGGGCCAACCGCCTCTTTTAAGTTTTGCCTTTGCTCCTCGAAAGCTTCAAAATCAGTAGCGTGCACCACTTCTTGCGTCGACCGTTCACCAGTCGGCTTATTCTTCTGAATCAAGGTAGCATTAGCCGGGCCGTGCTTTGCCAGGAGGGCTTCAATATTAGTTGCGAGATCGTTTAGTTAGCCGAAGGATTTGACCTCGATGCCAATGGCCCTCAGTAGGTCATCCGTCTTCAGATTGTGTTTACACATTTGTATAGCATCCCTATGGTCGGGTGGATGTTTGCATCTCGCACTGAGATTTCTCCATCGTTGGATGTAGACTGAAGCGAACTCACCATCCTTTTGCTCGGTCATATATAGTTGTGCCTTGGTAATTTCTTCCTCGGCTAGCTTTGTTTCAGCAGTTTGTTATATCTTTAGCTTGTTCATTGCCGCCGGAGCTGTCGAACTCGGACATAAGCTGGCTAGTTGTCACGCCCCGGACCGATAGTAGCGGAACGTGTCGTTTGCTCGGAACGTGACAGTTAAACAGTCGAGTCGATTAGAACATAGCCATTCCACAAAACACAATTTGGACAAAATAACAAATTTCATTTCAAATATAAGTTCATTACAATTTGCACCCAATAAAAGAAAAGACTCAATAAAAGAAAATTACAATGAGACATAAGACGCAAGATAACCAGACTAGATAGTTCATCTAGATGTCAGAGTTCTCTTCACTCTTGTCCATGCCCATCATGTTCGGTCTCGTCGTCACTAAGGTTGTTACCTGAAAAATATTAAAAATGCAGGATGAGCGAACGCTCAGTAGGACTTAATATCTCATGCTCCAAGCTAGCTTTAAGTCAATTACAGTTTAACATGCTCATGCAGGTCATGCAAGATATAGAAATTGAGAACTATAATGGCACGAGATAAATTCAAGAACTATAAGAGTATACAAGTCGTTGGACACTTTCAAGAGATATAAGAACAAGTAGATTGATGAAAGAATATATCAAGAACTTTCATGATGAGATAACAAGTACTTTCAATAAGATAATTCAAGAACATTCATGATAAACAATATAGAAGTAAGTCAATCACTTCTACTAACACTATATAGAGTTTGCAAAGACACTAAGGGGAAATCATGATAATATGATAGCCCCTCTAATAAGGTAATTTAAGATCTTATCATGATGAACAATAAGTTGTGAAAAGGTGTACTATGATGGCAATTGCTCCCGATCAGCACTATCACGTGAGCTTTTGCACATCTAGCACTACATAGGATTGTGTACTATGATGGTAATTACTCCCGATCATCACTATCATGAGAGCGTTTGCACACCTAACACTATATAGGATTATGTACTATGATGGCAATTACTCCTGATCATCACTATTACGAGAGCGTTTGCACACCTAGCACTATATAGGATTGGCCAATGCGCTAAGGGGAAAATCACGAAGATATGACCACCCCTCATGGAAATAAGTTATAAATGACTATACGTGGTGAATGCCAGCACCCGATCATCGTATACGGTAAACGTTTGGGCTTTGTCACGCCCAATAGGGTCAGATCAAGACTCGTAACATTTAAAATGTCATTCTATTGGGACTCATAGCCCCTGACATTTTGTCTAGACTAATTCCATATTAATGGCCAAGAATTTCAAGGATCAAGCATGTACGAACAATAGGGTAGATTTCATTGAACAGAGATTCAAGATAGACCTCGATAAGTCTAGTACGATGGCATCCAAAAATCGAGACAATTCAAGAAATCTGGGAGATTGGCGTCTCGTCAAAGCACCGTATATTTAGGATGTCGCACCCACAGTGGTGGTCACTCATTCTCTGAACAAAGTATTGAAGAATTGGTGCCTTCACAATACGGTTGCTTTTACACTAAGCGCCCGCCAATAAGGTCACCCCTTTAACATGCTCTCGACAGAAAACGGCGATAACCAATGTAGTCGCTAATCAAATTAGCGACTTATAAGTCAGATAGAGACAGATCTCTCATAGAAATGCCATAACATCGTTCTATGAGGGCCGGGTGTCATGCTTTCTCTAGAGTGACATGACTAACATGGTTCCAGGGTTCTTGTGGTACAACCAGCTCAGTCGGCCTTGAGAGAATCTAAGGCTACGAGGAGACTTACGGAGGTCCCAATGACTAACTTGCCAGTCCGAAGGAACGCAATATCCAAAGGAGGGCTCGTATGTCACCGAGAGTTGAGGTATTTATGTGAACCAATCGTGAAATAGGGACTCCATCTACGGACATGAGATGAGAGTGTTGTGTCCCTATGGTCATTTGAGTCATCATGTGGTCACTTGGGTCATTCGACATCATCCTATGGTCATATGAGTTCTGTGGTATTCTTGGTTTTGATAATGGCTAAACACTATTAGTCATTGATATTTTCCACTCTCATGTGACTGACACACGTGATGTTTTGTTCATGACAGATACGCCATTAAATGGACAAGGAATTCAGTGAAAATGGCAAAGGTGAAAGCTCAATGGTTGCGCCCTCACACGCGGATCGACCTGTGCGGTAAGGTCGCGGGGATCGACCTACCCGGTCAGGTCGCGGGGGTCAAGGGGGCAGCGCCCCTTGCGGGGGTTTCTGGGGGCGGAGCCCCCGGAACAAAATTCTGATTATAGGAGCGATATAATCAACAGAAATCTTCAAGACTGTCAAGTGTGATGCCACAGACATGAACAGACTACTAAAGGAGTCAAGCGATGGAGCTAAAGCAGTTAACGGACCGACCCGGGAAAGCCCGGGGTCTGCCCAGCTGGCGGTCGACTGCCAGCATAGGGGTGGTCGACCGCCCCAGCCAACAGCTCCCAGTCTGCACGAGTTTCAGTAGCGGTCGACCGCCAGCTAGTAGCCGTCGACCGGAATTCCCAGGGATCATCCGTTTGCAAGTTTTTCAGTAGCGGTCGACCGCCACCTACCTCCGGTCGACCGCCAGCCCTGATGCAGCCATGTTTGACTTCGATTTCCATCTCGAGGCCAGCCCCTTTCCTTGTATTTGTTTAACCCCAAAGTCACCCAATCTTCCATAGATTGTGGATCTGGTCTGGGGGATGTCTAAGGACCATTCAAAGGTTATAAAACACATGCAAGAGGGTTAGAAACCCTAGTTGATCATTTGTGAATCCAAGGGAGATCAAAGGAGGCTACAAGGGTGAGAGGAGTTCGAGTACTGTAGCTGTGAACAGTATTCCGGGAAGAAGTTCTTCATCCATTCAAGGGATTCGAGCCTAGATCTGAAGCCATCTCAACCTCCAAGGAAGCAAGAAGCAATCAAGGCTCTCAAGGGTGATCTAAACTGCATCAAACTCTTCATCAACCTAAGGAGATCAAAAGGAAGATCAAAGCTACATCCATAGTCTTCTTCATCAACTCAAGGAAGATCATCTCTCAAGGAAGAAGACACCATTGAAGCATCCAACTCAAGCTCCAGCAATCTCAGACAAGATTTTTCTTCTTGAGCATATTCTATATCTTGTTTGATGATTGAGTGTTTTCATATTTGTTCTTTTTCATTTCATACAAATGATTGAAACTGAAGATTGTCCCTACTGGTGGTTAGTAGGAAGACAATCGGAAGTTGTCCGATCTACGGTGTTGATGTCCCTACCTGTGGTTAGTAGGAAGGCAATAGGAGGTCTTTCCGATTTGCGGTTCAGTGCGTGGCACTAGTGGAGCCTCACCAGATTTGGTGAGGGGTGGACGTAGGACTGGGGATTCAGCCCGAACCATCTTAAAATCCTTTGTGTTGTGGTTTGATTGTGTGATTGATTTATTTTAGATGCATGCTTAGGTTCAATATCCATATTGTGAAATCATATTTCTAAGCAAATCGTTTTATACGTCGTTAAGCTAGTTGTATTCCGCTGCAAATATTTTTAACTAGCTATATAGAGGGTTGCATTGCGAAAAGAGGGGTAGATCTATTCACCCCTCCCCTCTAGATCCGCTGTCCACTACACAACAAGTGGTATCAGAGCCTAATCTCTCATTATGGGGTCCAACAATCTTGAGGGAATTGGTGGATCAACGTCTAAGGGTTATTTACCTGAAGGACATTCTGTGAATAGGCCTCCGTATTTTACTGGATCTAATTATCCTTATTGGAAACATCGCATGCAGGTGTTCATTCGCGCCCAAGACTACGAACTCTAGCGAGTGATCAGCAAAGGTCCATATGAGATGCCGGATGACGAGGACTTGTGGACCAAAGAACAGATAATGCAATCCACTGTCAACTGGAGTGCTAAACATATCATGCAATGCTCACTCCATCCAGTTGAATTCTCAAGAGTGGCTACTTGCGCATCTGCAAAACTAATGTGGGACAAGCTAGAGGTAATCTACGAAGGAACCTCTCAGGTACGAGAAACAAAAGCCAACATTTTAGTTTCTAAATATGAAATGTTCCGCATGAAGCCTGATGAGTCAATTCAAGATATGTATGCTCGATTGACGGTGCTCACTAATAGTTTAACTGATTTGGGAAAGAAATATTCAGAGCAAGAAATTTTAAGAAAAATTCTTAGATCATTAACTCCAGCATGGCACACAAAGGCGACCGTTGTTGAAGAATCCAGAAATCTCGCAACGACTAAGGTAGACGAACTCATTGGGTCATTGATGACCTATGAGATCAACCTTAAGAATAAAGAGGCTGAGGCACCTAAGAAGAAATCCCTAGCTCTTAAAGCAGGAACTAGCAGTCAAGGTACTTCTGATGAAGGTGAGGATTCGGCAAGTGAGCGAGATGAGGATGATGTAGCCATGCTCACACGTAAGTTCAAAAAATTCCTGAGAAAGGAAGGTAATAGCTTCATGAGAGGAAGGTCAAAGGTAAAAAATGGTTTCAAATCTAATTCTGAAAACTCTAAGAAATCTGATAAAATCATTTACTACTCTTGCAACAAACCAAGGCATTTCAAGAATGATTGTCCCGATAGATTCAGAAAAGTTGACAAATGGAAGGGCAAGAAGAAGAACAAAGCCATGGTGTCCACATGGAGCGATGAAGAGGAAAGTGATGACGGAACTAGCTCCTCGGACAAAGAAAAAGAAGATTTCTGCCTTATGGCCAAAGGTGACGAAGAAACTAAGGTAAATTCTCCATTTGAAGATTATACAACTGATGATTGGGAGGAATCATATATACAACTCATGGAAAAATATGAAATGTACAAAAAGGAGAATAAATTATTAAAAAAGAAAATTAACTCATTTGTGCATGATCATGAAATAAATGTCAAGAATGCATCACTTGAAACTGAAATTGAGGATCTTAAGAAAATGATTGATGATTTGGAAGAGGAAAGAAAAGAAATGGCTGACTTGGAAACTGAAAATGAAGATTTGAGAAATGAGATTGATAGCATGAAGCTAAAAATGTAAACCTATGAAAAGGATAGTAAATTGAGCAATGAAAAGTATGAAGCTGTCAAACAAGTCAACATTCAACTCCTGCAAAATATTAAAAACTTACAAAAAGAGTTGAAGGATAAACAACAATCTTTGAAAAAGTTTGTGGATGGAAGAGAAAACCTAGATGCATTGCTAGGAACCAGAATGAACTTCAACAAGAAAGGGTTAGGTTTTGAACCTACAAACAAAAGGCCAATTGGGCTAAAAACAATCACATTTGTTTCATTGTTTGATGCTTCTACCTCAAGAACAACATCTAAAGGAAAAGAAAAGGTTACAGAAGAAGCTACTGAAATCCCCAAAAAGATTGCTCAAAATCCCAAGAAGAGTCAACCATCCTCACAACACAGGCCAACACCTCCGTGGCAATTGCATGCTCATTCCTCCAGATATCACCATAATTGGACTGCACATTCATATAGGCCAACACCACCCTACTTTTGGGGAAATTGTGATTCATGTGTTCACCAATCATATAAGTTTCAATCTCCTAGGTGGCAAAACAATCACTTTCAACCCAAAACCAACCAACGGCCTCAATGGTTTAAGAAGCAAACCTCCTCAAACTTTCACAAAATCAACAAAGAGCTTCTAAACAAAAAGGGAATGTCAAAGCTGAAAAGAAAAATCAAATCCCTGCTCTAAGTAAATAAATCATGAATGTTAGGAAGATTTGGATTCCAAAAGAAATGATTTCATGTTTTGAAAATTTGAAGAGTTTGATGGGACCCAAATTTGGTTGGGTTCCAAACATAATTACTTAATTGCTTGTGCAGGAATGTCTTGCAGCCATGCATAACAGGTGGTATCTTGATAGCGGCTGTTCAAGACACATGACTGGAGACAAAATAAAATTTTGTCTCTTGGAGGAAAAGGAAGGAGGACACGTCACATTTGGAGGGAACAACAAAGGAAAAATCATTGGAACAGGTAATGTGGGTAAGAATCTCTCCAACTCCATTGGAAATGTGTTGTTAGTTGAAGGATTGAAATATAACTTACTCAGCATAAGTCAATTGTGTGATAAAGGTCACAAAGTGTTGTTTGATTCTCATGAATGTAAAATCTTTGAACCAAAATCTGACAAAGTAAAATTTTCTGGTAAGAGAGTCAACAATGTTTACATGATTGACTTAGATGATCCTGCCTATTTAAACCTTTGTCTTGCTGCACCAAAATCTGAGATTGCTTGGCTATGGCATCATAGACTAGGACATGTTAGCTACAATGTCTAACATAAACTGTTAAAGCATTCAATGGTGAAAGGGTTGCTTGAATTATCATTTAAACAAGAAAACAAGTTGTGTGATGCATGTGCCCTAGGTAAACAAACAAGAAAATCTTTCAAGGGAAGATCTGAAAATACATCATCCAAACCACTCGAGCTAATTCATATGGACCTGTTTGGCCCAACCAGAACTGCTAGCTTAAGTGGTAGAAAATATGGATATGTCTTGGTAGATGACTTTTCTAGGTTCACATGGGTTTTCTTTCTCACACATAAAAATGATGCTTTTGATGAGTTTCAGGCACTGTACATGAAGATAAAGCAGGAAGGTGAGTTTAAAATTTCCAAGATTCAATCTGATCATGGTGGTGAATTTGAAAATGCTGACTTCTATAATCTTTGCAGGGCTGAGGGAATTTCACACCGATTTTTTTCACCAAGAACGCCGGAGCAAAATGGTGTAGTTGAAAGGAGAAACCGAACACTTGTAGAGATGGCAAGAACCATGCTTGCTGAACGGTAACTTCCAAGGAGGTTTTGGGCTGAAGCGGTAAACTCGGCATGTTATATTATCAACCGCTCTATGGTAAGACCACACACCAAAAAGACTCCTTATGAGTTGCTGAAAGGTAAAAAACCCTCTCTTTCACATATGAAAGTGTTTGGGTCAAAATGCTTCATCCACAACAATGACAAAAGAGACTTAGATAAATTCGAGCCCAAGAGCGATGAAGGTATATTCCTTGAATATTCTGATAAATCTAGGGCTTATAGAATTTATAACATTAAGAGTCAAACTGTGGAAGAATTACCCCATGTTTCCTTTGATGAATATCATGATGATTCTAACAATGATAACTCTTACAGGAAAAACGATGAAGATGGGGAATTCCTAAGCATGAAGGACAAGAGTGATTCTCCACAAGAAGAAACAAAAGAAGATGGTGACCGAGCTGAATCAAGCAATGCAAGGAATCAAGCTCCAGGAGAAGGTAATGATTCTACAAACATTAGAATTCTTAAGGATCATCCTTTAGAAAATGTCATTGGTAGCTTGAATGACCCACCTAGAACAAGGTCACATTTTAAAATTGTGGAAGAATTAGATCAACTTGCTCTTGTCTCTCAGCTTGAACCCAAAAATATTGATGAAGCATTAAAGGATGAAAACTGGATAAATTCAATGCAAGACGAGTTAAACCAGTTTGAGAGAAATAAAGTTTGGCATCTTGTTCTAGACCTTCATCACAATCTGTCATAGGCACTAAATGGGTTTTTAAGAACAAACTAAGTGAGGATGGCAAGATAATAAGAAACAAGGCTAGATTGGTGGTTCAATGGTATAATCAAGACTTTGGGGTAGATTTTGATGAATCTTATGCCCCAGTTGCTAGACTCGAAGCCATCAGAATTTTACTTGCCTTTGCATGCTCCCTTAGAATAAAGCTGTACCAAATGGATGTAAAAAGTGCTTTCTTGAATGGTTTGATCAAAGAAGAAGTCTATGTTGAACAGCCCCCTGGCTTTGAAAACTCTAACCATGCAGATTTTATATACAAGCTAGACAGGGCACTTTATGGACTGAAGCAAGCACCAAGAGCTTGGTATGAGAGACTAAGCTCATTCCTCATTGAGAAAGGATACACACGAGGTAAGATAGATCAAATACTTTTCACCAAGAAGCAAGGTAAGAACATTTTGATTATTCAAATTTATGTTGATGATATTGTGTTTGGTTCTACTAAATCTGAAATGTGTGAGGAATTTGCTAACCTCATGACTAGCGAATTTGAGATGATCCTAATGGGAGAACTCCAATTCTTTCTCGGTTTGCAGGTCAACCAAGAACAATATGGTTGCTTCATAAGTCAAGCCAAATACATCAAGGAGCTGCTGAAAAGATTTGACATGACGAACATCAAAATCATTGCAACTCCTATGAGAACCACAACATCACTGGATTCGGATGAAAATGGTAAATTAGTGGATGTAAAGATCTATAGAGGTATGATCGGCTCTTTGCTTTACTTGACTGCATCCCGACCAGATATCCAGTTTAGTGTATGCCTTTGTGCTAGATTTCAAGCTAGTCCTAGAGAATCCCACTTGACTGCCGTCAAACGTATCCTTAGATATCTTGCCGGCACTCAAGATTTGGGATTGTGGTATCCGTCATCATGTGACTTATCTCTTATATCTTATTCTGATGCGGACTACGCTGGATGCAAGCTGGATCGTAAGAGTACTAGTGGCTATTGCCAGTTTCTAGGCGGGTGTTTAGTTTCTTGGGCCTCCAAGAAACAACACTCGGTTGCCCTCTCAACCGCAGAGGCAGAATATGTTGCTGCGGGGAGCTGTGGCACCCAAGTGTTATGGATTAAACACCAACTCCAAGACTACCTAGTGGATCTTGGTTGTGTCCCGATTCTGTGTGATAACACTAGTGCTATCAACCTTGCAAAAAATCCAGTCCAGCACTCTAGGACTAAGCATATTGAGATTAGGCATCACTTCATTAGAGATGAGGTCGGTAAGAAAAATTTTGAACTGCATTTTGTTGATACTCTAAATCAAATTGCTGATATTTTCACCAAGCCCTTGTATAATGACAGGTTTTCAACACTCAGAAGGGAGCTTGGTCTTTGCCGACCTCAGGCCAATAAAAATTGAAATGATGCTTTTATTCAATTTAGTTGTGTGTTTTTGCAGATTTGTGTCCATGCATTGTTTACATGTCAATATGTCATTTTGCATATGTGTCGCATTACATGTAGATGCATAATAATGAATTGAGTTCATGTTCATAATGCATTGCATGATTTGTGTAGCATCATTCTTGTATGGCCATGGTATATCAAATGTTGATGTATGGAAAGGCAGGTTATGCTTGCCTAGAAGCACTCAATATGCATAAGGTTTTACCTCCGCCAAGTACCATGTGTCAATGTCGCATATAAGCCATATAGTAGGGGGGAGTTGTCCTTGTGCAGCATTCATGCATATGTTTTATCTTCATTCTGTTGCATTTAATAAGTGTACAACCATGTGTTGGGTCATGCATCTCATGTCTGCCAAATTCATGCCAACCCCTGCATGTTTCAGGTCATTCTCCTCTTGACAGTTATCATTATACTTGCTTGCACACATAATTCTTTGAGTGCATTCATTGCATATCCTTAGGGGGAGTCTTGATACTTTTCTTAATTTCAATCTGAACTTCATGGCTTATAGTCTGAATATGAGATCATGAGACCGACAAAACTATGGCGTAAGAACTTTCTATTATATGCCCTGATGATTGTCCATCCAATGAAACTGGTTCAGATTTAATGATTTTCTTGAAGTTCAAAAATATTTATTTTGAAATCATCTATGTTCTGTGGTTTTAATAGACCTTAACTAGAGATTGCATATTGTGCTTTGCATGACTATCCTGAAATCTGAAAATCCAAATGTTATGATAATTTTGGTGATACTCTAGAGCTTAGTATTGTTTCTAAACATCTTGATGAGCTGGAATTCTTGGAAATTAATTTGACAGAGTAATGATATTTTTGCACGGAGAAATATGTCACGTCATCAAATCAAGTGACGAATGATATGTCATGATGTGCCCCTGTTATCTCTGTCTTACTTATATTTGGACTCTAGGCAAAGCACTGGCATAATTACTAAGAAATATATCTTCTCATCACAGAAATGAGATTGGATATGTCATGACATGACTTTGCTATCTCTGTTCCTTCTGAAACATAATAGTCAGTCTTACCAAATACCTAGGAATACTGGCATCTAAACAACGTGTATTCTTACGGCTAGGAGACATGTACTGGACTCGAATGCTCGTAAAATATGAGTCATGTGCTTTCAAATACAAAAGATACTGCCAATCAAAAATATGCTGCAATCATAAAACTCCATGCTCTAGTCATGATTGTTTAGCCTCAATACTAGTTTTTGTGTTATTCCCTTTGTAGTTATTGAATATGGATATATAAGATAAGGGAAGGTTAAACACTGCCATGATATGCACCTTTGGTTCATTTCTATTAAATCTTGGATGTACCTACTTTTCGAACTATGTTGATGATCTCGAATTTCATTAGCTTTAAACCATATATGTTGCTCGCGGTATGTTTCAGGTCTGCATATAATGGCTTGCTCTACACTCTCATTCACCTCTGGTCTCTCAGACATTAGTCACCTTCTCTACCTTATCTCTCCTTTTTGCTGCTGTCAAAGGGGGAGAAAATGTCTTGTTGTGAGTCCTTTATGAGCTAATACCTTTGTCATGAGCTAATACCTTTGTCCGTCCTTTGTGCGGCCTTTGTGAGTTGTCAAAGGGGGAGAGTGAATTATGGACGGGAGAGAATCCACGGGGGAGAGAACCTTGTGAGCTTTGAGTCTGCATATGTGATAGGGGTTTGTGCATAGCATTCACATGCTTTGATCATCCATGCATACATATCCGCATTCACATGCTTTCACTATCATGGATCTTGAGCTGCACATGTCGCATAGCATAGCATTCATATCCGCATTCATATGTGTATTCACATGCTTTAATTCATGGATCTTGAGCTGCACATGTCGCATATGTCATAAACTTTGCCATCTTGGATCACACTGCCACACAATGACTCACAGTGTTGCCATCATCAAAAAGGGGGAGAATATTGTGTCCCTATGGTCATTTGAGTCATCCTGTGGTCACTTGGATCATTCGACATCATCCTATGGTCATATGAGTTCTGTGGTATTCTTGGTTTTGATAATGGCTAAACACTATTAGTCATTGATATTTTCCACTCTCATGTGACTGACACACGTGATGTTTTGTTCATGACAGATACGCCTTAAATGGACAAGGAATTCAGTAGAAATGGCAAAGGTGAAAGCTCAATGGTTGTACCCTCACACGCAGATCGACCTGCGCGGTAAGGTCGCGGGGATCGACTTGCCCGGTCAGGTCACGGGGTCAAGGGGGCAGCGCCCCTTGCGGGGCTTTCCGGGGGCGGAGCCCCCGGAACAAAATTCCGATTATAGGAGCGATATAATCAATAGAAATCTTCAAGACTGTCAAGGGTGATGCCACAGACATGAACGGACTGCTAAAGGAGTCAAGCGATGGAGTTAAAGAAGTTAACGGACCGACCCGGGAAAGCCCGGGGTCTGCCCAGCTGGCGGTCGACCGCCAGCATAGGGGCGCTCGACCGCCCCAGCCAACAGCTCCTAGTCTGCACGAGTTTCAGTAGTGGTCGACCGCCAGCCAGTAGCGGTCGATCGGAATTCCCAGGGATCATCCGTTTGCAAGTTTTTCAGTAGCGGTCGACCGCCACCTACCTCCGGTCGACCGCCAGCCCTGATGCAGCCATGTTTGACTTCAATTTCCACCTCGAGGCCAGCCCCTTTCCTTGTATTTGTTTAACCCCAAAGTCACCCAATCTTCCATAGATTGTGGATCTGGTCTGGGGGATGTCTAAGGACCATTCAAAGGTTATAAAACACATGCAATAGGGTTAGAAACCCTAGTTGATCATTTGTGAATCCAAGGGAGATCAAAGGAGGCTACAAGGGTGAGAGGAGTTCGAGTACTGTAGTTGTGAACAGTACTCCGGGAAGAAGTTCTTCATCCATACAAGGGATTCAAGCCTAGATCTGAAGACATCTCAACCTCCAAGGAAGCAAGAAGCAATCAAGGCTCTCAAGGGTGATCTAAACTGCATCAAACTCTTCATCAACTCAAGGAGATCAAAAGGAAGATCAAAGCTACATCCATAGTCTTCTTCATCAACTCAAGGAAGATCATCTCTCAAGGAAGAAGACACCATTGAAGCATCCAACTCAAGCTCCAGCAATCTCAGACAAGATTTTTCTTCTTGAGCATATTCTATATCTTGTTTGATGATTGAGTGTTTTCATATTTGTTCTTTTTCATTTCATACAAACGATTGAAACTGAAGATCGTCTCTACCAGTGGTTAGTAGGAAGGCAATCGGAAGTTGTCCGATGTGCGGTGTTGACGTCCCTACCTGTGGTTAGTAGGAAGGTAATCGGAGGTCTTTCCGATTTACGGTTCAGTGCGTGGCACTAGTGGAGCCTCACCGGATTTGGTGAGGGGTGGACGTAGGACTGGGGATTCAGTCCGAACCACCTTAAAATCCTTTGTGTTGTGGTTTGATTGTGTGATTGATTTATTTTAGATGCATGCTTAGGTTCAATATCCATATTGTGAAATCATATTTCTAAGCAAATCGTTTTATACGTCGCTAAGCTAGTTGTATTCCGCTGCAATTATTTTTAACTAGCTATATAGAGGGTTAATTACATTGCGAAAAGAGGGGCAGATCTATTCACCTCTCCCCTCTAGATCCGCTGTCCACTACACAACAGAGAGTGCCAGAAGACCCGCGGTATGGGTCATAACCGGAAGAAAACTATGAGGACATGAAAGCGTTAATTAAAGAATTTGCGTCCATTAAGAGAAACGCTGATTCTAAAATTAAATAAACTTATATTAATTGACGCCCATGGTGGCGTCATTTATTAATTATCGTCCACTTGGAGGGATTTTAATTCTATGATTTTTAACTTAATTTATTTAACAAGAATTCACGTCAATATCTATTTAATTAAAAATTTTCAAAAATATACATTCAAAGATATATTTATTTATATAAAATAATTTAGAGAAATAGAATATATGATAATTAGGAGAAAAATGTGAGGATTCCAAAATTATAATTTTTATAATTTTATGTTGCGGTCGTCCGCGACGTTGTTTAAATAGTGAAATGGTCAACTTCTTTAATCCTCTCGTTTCTCGACGTAATCACGTCAGAATCGTGCATACAATATATCGAAATGACGGGCTCAAAAAACTCTACCTAACTGGGTGTTCAAAATAATTTTTCGTTGAGAGATAGGGGTTCTTGAGATAGGAGACACGAAAAATGGTGGTATCACCCTCACTACCTCGGTCTCTACCCCAATAACATACCCATAAAATTCCATGGCCAAAGGATTCTCTGACGACCTAGAAAAGTCTAAACAAAGTAAAACTCTATAACTAACCATTACAGTGTAAATCGTGATTCGCCGTGCAACTATTATAAATATATTAAATTAATTAACTAGTTAATGTTACTAGTTAATACCCATATAATCATATATAAATTTGGAGTAAATCATGAGGATTCAAGTCACATGCACTTTGTGATTTTTAGATAAGTGGTTACATAGATATAAAGTTTTTAACGTGCTATGATTATTTAATTAATTAAGATAATCATGCAATAACGGTATAAATACAAGGAGAGATTACTTGGTCTAGTTAACATGATGCTTACGATTAACTTAGTGTTAAGTTTGGGAGATTGCCTACCTTTCGTTGATGCTTTGACAGATAGAAGAAGATAACAGAAGAAGAATAGCAAGATGATGACGATGAACAACGGCAACTGCATGCAACAGCCCGTTAACAGCAGAGGAAGAAGATGGACGAAGAAGCCTCCCACGTACAACAGCGACAGGTTCACGACGGAGCCACAGCATGAACAGGAGAATAAGGGAGGTCGACGCACCGAGCTTCCCCCGATCGCAGCATTAATAGGGTTGCTTTGCTCGAAGGACATGATATTTATAGGGGAGGTAAGGCTTTGAGAGAGTTCGAATGCTAGTAAGGCAATGTTTTAATTCCTGCCTTGTATTTGTTATGAGCTTTCCCACTTACTAGCCGCCTGCCATGTTTATCATGAACCCAAAAGCCCCATGCATTTTTCGAACGGGATCTATATAGGGTTTGAGTGTCTTGAAATGCCATTATCCAATGGCCCATACGTTAGCCCAAAAGCCCATTATAAACATATGTTTAATAAAACCCAAAAGCCCAAACGCTAATGGTCTCTTAACAATATATATGTTTTAATCAAGGGAGCCCATTAACTAACATTTATTATTACAAGGGTCCATTAACTTCTACTGTGGTCTTTAGCCTTAACCATTGAGTTAAGGCCCTTTAGTCCTATCGTTCATTGGGGTACTTGAGCTTCTATTTAAGATTTATTTACCGTGGGTTTGCTGGCAGGCGATCGTGATGTACATGGAGAGATTTTGGGGTCTTTCTGTGTACGTATGGGGAAAAGCCCATTAATCAATTAAAATTATAAATTAACTGTAGAACTATATATACATATAGGTACGTGGGTGTGTGTGTTGTAGACTATTTAAGTTTTAACTAATTCATTTAGTAGACTCCACCTATATATATTTATATACGAGCCTTGTTTCCTATATCTTCGTTTACCTTATTAATTTTTCATCATTTGTTTTGGATATCAGAGTCAGGTTTGATCCTATGAAATCTTTATACATGTAATTATATTTTGGAATACTTGAATGGTATTTCCCATAGATAAAAGGGAATATTTAATTTCTATTCCTCATTTATTCATTTATACCTTTATTAAAATTTAGGTCCATTAACCTTTTTCCTTTTTAGATAATTATGGCTTTTCCTTTTATCGAAATTGAATTCCCATGATGAGTATTTATAATTATTTTATCTATTCTACATTTAAATTTCCAGGGTGCTACATCTTCCCACACTTAAAAGAATTTGGTCTCCAAATTCACATGATTTACTTTCTCTAATAGTGGGGTAAAATCACCATGTCTAAAACAATGTATACATAACATGTTAAATGCTAAGATCACCATAACTGATTCATGTGATTATGGTTGAGATAGGTTTATAGAGTTACCTTCCAATGCTTGCGGCGTTTCTTCCTTTAAGAGCAGACATCGAGCAATTTTGTGATCTCTGCTTCCGCAACAGATGCATTTTCCAAGTTTATACCAACACTTGTCCGGATCATGCCTCCCTTTCCTGCAATGTTCACATTTTTCCTTGATCGGAATAATTTGTTGACCATCATTCCGGGGTTTCTTGTCCTTTCGAGAATCGTTACCTCCATTAAATCTCTTCTTTCTATTCACGGGTTCCTTATTCTTAGATTCGTTTGCTTGCTCCTTTTTAGCGATCTTTCCCTTGACTCGCTCCATCATATCCATGGCATCTTCTAGGAGTTGTCTTCCTAACCATCTCCGTGTAAGTTTCTATTTTCAGCGGAGCTAATTGAGGAATAAGCTCCACCTTCAAACCATCCATGAATCTCTTTGCTCTCATTTTCTCCGTGCAGACCAAGTGTGGTGCATACTGGGCCAATCTAGAAAACTTCGCCTCATACTCTGCTACGGATAGACTACGTTGTTTCAAAGCCGCGAACTCCATGGCCTTCTTCTCATGGATCCTTTCTGAGAAATACTTCTCATTGAAATGTTCTAAGAATTCAACCCAGGTAACTTGATCATTGGGCAAGATTGCCTCCACGGATCCCCACCAGACTCGAGCATCTTTCTCTAGTTGGTAGGTTCCCAGTAATACCTTTTCTTCGTCGGTGCATTGCATAACCCTAAAGGTTCTTTCTATTTCTTGCACCCAATTCTCCGCTTCATCCGGGTCGGTAGACCCACTAAACTTAGGGAGATTCATCTTTTGAAACTTCCTATGTAAATCTCCGGGTCCATGTTGAGATCCACCTTGTGTAACTTGTTATAAAGCTTGCATTAGTCCTTGAACCATACGTTGCATTTCTCTCCATTGGGCTTTCTCGGCGGCCATTTTATCCTTCAAGAATAAGGTTTGGTTTAATAATATTCATATCTTGGTAGGTATCTAACGCGAATGTAACATATTTTATCATTTAACCCACAGCTCTACCCAAATCTCACGGGGTTCCTATAGGATAACTGACAAGGACGACTCAATCTAGGACTTGATGACCTAGGGATTTAGAAAGCCTAGGCTCTGATACCACATTCTGTCACGCCCCGGACCGATAGCAGTGGAACGTGTCGTTTGCTCGGAACGTGGCAGTTAAACAGTCGAGTCGATCAGAACATAGCCATTCCACAAAACACAATTTGGATAAAATAACAAATTTCATTTCAAATATAAGTTCATTACAATTTGGACCCAATAAAAGAAAAGACTCAATAAAGGAAAATTACAATGAGACATAAGACGCAAGATAACAAGACTAGATGGTTCATCTAGATGTCAGAGTTCTCTTCACTCTTGCCCATGCCCATCATGTTCGGTCTCGTCGTCACTAAGGTTGTTACCTGAAAAATATTGAAAAACACAGGATGAGCGAACGCTCAGTAGGACTTAATATCTCATGCTCTAAGTTAGCTTTAAGTCAATTACAGTTTAATATGCTCATCCAGGTCATGCAAGATATAGAAATCGAGAACTATAATGGCACGAGATAAATTCAAGAACTATAAGAGTAGACAAGTCGTTGGACACTTTCAAGAGATATAAGAACAAGTAGATTGATGAAAGAATATATCAAGAACTTTCATGACGAGATAACAGGTACTTTCAATAAGATAATTTAAGAACATTCATGATAAACAATATAGAAGTAAGTCAATCACTTCTACTAGCACTATATAGAGTTTGCCAAAACACTAAGGGGAAATCACGATAATATGATAGCCCCTCTAATAAGGTAATTTAAGATCTTATCATGATGAACAATAAGTTGTGAAAATGTGTACTATGATGGCAATTACTCCCGATCATCACTATCACGTGAGCTGTTGCACATCTAGCACTACAATTACTCCTGATCATCACTATCACGAGAGCGTTTGCATAACCTAGAACTATATAGGATTGGCCAATGCGCTAAGGGGAAAATCACGAAGATATGATCACCTCTCATGGAAATAAGTTATAGACGACTATAGGTGGTGAATGCCAACACCCGATCATCGTATACCGGTAAACGTTTGGACTTTACCTCGCCCAATAGGGTCAGATCAAGACCCGTAGTATTTAAAATGTCATTCTATTGGGACCCATAGCCCCTGACATTTTGTCTAGACTAATTCAATATTAATGGCCAAGAATTTCAAGGATCAAGCATGTACGAACAATAGGGTAGATTTCATTGAACATAGATTCAAGATAGACCTCGACAAGTCTAGTACAATGGCACCCAAAAATCGAGACAATTCGAGAAATCTGAGAGATTGGCGTCTCATCAGAGCACCGTATATTTAGGAAGTCGCGCCCACAGTGGTGGTCACTCATTCTCTGAACAAAGCATTGAAGAATTGGTGCCTCCACAATACGGTTACTTTTACACTAAGCACCCGCCAATAAGGTCACCCCTTCAACATGCTCACGACAGAAAACGGCGATAACCAATGTAGTCACTAATCAAATTAGCACCTTATAAGTCAGATAGAGACAGACCTCTCATAGAAACATCATAACATCGTTCTATGAGGGCCGGGTGTCATGCTTTATTTAGAGTGACGTGACTAACAGGGTTCCAAGGTTCTTGTGGTACAACCAGCTCAGTCGACCTTGAGGGAATGCAAGGCTACGAGGAGACTTACGGAGGTCCCAATGACTAACTTGTCAGTCCGAAGGAACAGAATGTCCAACGGAGGACTCGTATGTCACCGAGAGTTGAGGTATTTATGTGAACTAATCGTGAAACAAGGACTCCATCTACGGACGTGAGATGAGAGTGCCAGAAGACCAGCGGTATGGGTCATAACCGGAAGAAAACTATGAGGACATGAAAGCATTAATTAAAGAATTTACGTCCATTAAGAGAGACGCTGATTCTAAAATTAAACAAACTTATATTAATTGACACCCATGGTGGCGTTATTTATTAATTAGCATCTACTTGAAGGGACTTTAATTCTATGATTTTTAACTTAATTTATTTAACAAGAATTCACGTCAATATCTATTTAATTGAATAATTTTAAAAATATATATTCAAAGACACATTTATTTATATAAAATAATTTAGAGAACTAGAATATATGATAATTAGGAGAAAAATATGAGGATTCTAAAATTATAATTTTTATAATTTTATGTTATATAGTTTGGTAGATATAAATTTTCAAAGATATATATATATATATATATATATATATATATATATATATATATATATATATATATATATATATATATATATATAAAAGAATGAGCGGCGGTTGGTCCGCGGCGTTGTTTAAATAGTGAAATGGTCAAGTTATTTAATTCTCTCGTTTCTCGACGTAATCACGTTGGAATCACGTATATAATATATTGAAATAACGGGCTCGAAAAATTCTACCTAATTGGGTGTTCAAAATAATTTTTCGTTGAGAGATGGAGGTTCTTGAGATAGGAGGCATGGAAAACGGTGGTAGCACTATCACTATCTCGATCTCCACCCCAATAACACATCCATAAAATTTCATGGTCAAAGGATGCTCCGATGACCTAGAAAAGTCTAACCAAAGTAAAACTTTATAACTAACCGAGTTACGGTGTAAATCGTAATTCACCGTGAAATTATTATAAATATATTAAATTAATTAACTAGTTAATGTTACTAGTTAATACCCATATAATTGTATGAAAATTTAGAATAAATCATGAGGATTCAAGTCACATGCACTTTGTGATTTTTAGATAAGTGGTTATATAGATATAAAATTTTTAACGTGCTATGATTATTTAATTAATTAAGATAATCATGTAATAACTGTGTAAATACAAGGAGAGATTACGTGATCTAATTAACATGATGCTTATGATTAATTTAGTGTTAAGCTTGGGAGATTGCCTATCTTTCATTGATCTTTTGACAGATAGAAGAAGATAACAGAAGAAGAATAGCAAGATGATGACGATGAACAACGGCAACTGCAACAGCCCGTTAACAGTTAACAGTAGAGGAAGAAGATGGACGAAGAAGCCTCCCACGTACAGCAGCGACAGGTTGACGACGGAGCCACAACATGAACAGGAGGATAAGGGAGGTCGACGCACCAAGCTTCCACCGATCGCAACAGCAATAGGGTTGCTTTGCTCGAAGGACATGATATTTATAGGGGAGGTAAGGCTTTGAGAGAGTTCGAATGCTATTAAGGCAATATTTTAATTCCTGCCTTGTATTTGTTATGAGCTTTCCCACTTACTAGTCGCCTGCCGTGTTTATCATGAACCCAAAAGCCCCATGCATTTTTCGAACGGGATCTATATAGGGTTTGAGTGTCTTGAAATGTCATTGTCCAATGGCCCTTACTTTAGCCCAAAAGCCCATTATAAACATATGTTTAATAAAACCCAAAAGTCTAAACGCTAATGGTCTCTTAACAATATATATATATTAATCAAGGGAGCCCATTAACTAACATTTATTATTACAAGGGTCCATTAACTTCTGCTGTGGTGTTTAACCTTAACCATTGAGTTAAGACCCTTTAGTCCTATCGTTCATTGGGGTACTTGAGCTTCTATTTAAGATTTATTTACCGTGGGTTTGCTGGCGGGCCATCGTAAGGTACATGGAGGGATTTTGGGGTCTTTCTGTGTACGCATGGGGAAAAGCCCATTAATCAATTAGAATTATAAACTAACTATAGTACTATATATACATATAGGTACGTGGGTGTGTGTGTTGTAGACTATTTAAGTTTTAACTAATTCATTTAGTAGACTCCACCTATATATATTTATATACGAGCCTTGTTTCCTATATCTTCGTTTATCTTATTAATTTTTCATCATTTGTTTTGGATATCAGACTCGGGTTCGATCCTATGAAATCTTTATACATGTAATTATATTTTGGAATACTTGAATGGTATTTCCCATAGATAAAAGGGAATATTTAATTTCTATTCCTCATTTATTCATTTATGCCTTTATTAAAATTTAGGTCCATTAACCTTTTTCCTTTTTAGCTAATTATGGCTTTTCCTTTTATCGAAATTGAATTTCCATGATGAGTATTTATAGTTATTTTATCTATTCTACATTTAAATTTCCAGGGTGCTACACTAGTTGTAGGAGCGGGTTTATTGGTGGGATTGCCGGAGGAGTAATAATTGTCTCCTAGCATACCCGGGAAGTTGAGGGATGCGCCGAGGGCGCGTGGTGTAGCTGCTGAGGGAGGGTGCCCCCTGCTTGGTCATGCATGATTCGGGGTATTGCTGACTACGACAAAGCTTCGGGTAGCTTAGTGCTACCCTTTAAAGCCTTGGATGAGGGTCCTGCCTGCCCGAGTGAAGCCGGGTATAAACCCGTCCCGATTAGTCTTCTCTTCAGCACTTTGACTTCTTGTAATTTTTAACATAGCTTCGCCATCATGGCAGGACCAGGTTGGTAGGAGCCGGGAATGTTACTTCCCATCTTGACTTCGGGTGGGACCAGTGGCATCCGATTATCATTGTTGGACATATTTAGTCCCCCAGAAATTGAAATTCCTGCCCCGATGCCCTCGGGTGAAGGAGGGGTATAGTAGCATGCCTCTTCATTAGGCAGTGGAAAGCGCCCTCGATTCTCCGGGGACCAATTATTATGATGAGAAGTAGCGGCTTTAGCTTGACCCGCGCTTACCGGCGCGAGGCATATCTCTTCATCTTTTTCGTCAGTAGTATGAGCTTCGGACACCTCTTCGGGTGATTACTGATGTATAGATATCATGTTGATAGCTCTCTTCACATCGGGCAGCTCATGAGCGTGTGAAGGATCCACTTTGTGCTCACCCATTTGTAATTCTCCTTTATTGATCAGCTGTTCAATAGCATCCTTGAAGATGTATCAGTCTTCGATGGGGTGCCCGATCATTTGATGATACGGGCAAAAGCGGGGATCATCTTTTATTCTAACGTCTCCCGGTCTCCTTGGTTCTGGAAGAGTAATCTTGGTGTATTCCCATTCAAACATGACTCGGGTTCAATCCTTGGGGAAGGAATAAAGCTTCTTCATCTTGGCCCGCAGGGAGGGGCCTTCTTGTTGTTCAGCAGGGTTAGCTAGAGGAGGGTTGACAACCTCTTTATCTTTATCTTTCAGATGCTCGAACGCCTTGAAGTCAATCGTGTGAACTTCTTCGGGTGCGGGCCGCCTATCAGCCGGGTTGGCTTTTTGGCCTGCAGCAACAGGAGCAGAGGAGTGATTGGAGAGGAAGGCCTCGAACTCCGCCACCACATTGTTCAGTCAGTCGAAAGACCTGATTTCAATCCTGATCATCTTCTCGAGGATTCCCCGCTTTAGGTTTTGCTTGCAAATTTGCACGACATCTTCCTGGTGTGGCGGGCACCTGCACCTCATGCTGAGGTTTCACCATATTTTGATATATTCCAAAGCAGTTTTATCATTCTTCTGCTTGGAAGCATATAGCTCGGCCACAGTCACTTCTCTTTAAGCGACGTGGAACCGCTCCCAGAATTTCCACTGCATGTCTGGCCAATCATTGATGGATCCAACTGGAAAGTTCGAATACCATTCAAAAGCGAGTCCTGTGAGGGAGGACCCGAAGAACTTGAGCAGGTAGGACTCGTCGGTCGCCATATTGCCCATCACGTTGATGTAGTAGGCTATATGTTCTTTCGGCGAACCTTGTCCGTTGAATTTATCGAACTTCAGCGGTTTGTTGATGCCCGGAGGCAATCTCTTGGCAGCATGATGGACAGAGTAAGGTACCTTTTACCCATCAAAAATAGCATAATCATCATTGCCCCTATCGACCAGCTTCTTCTCGATCATTTGTTCTATCATCAGTTTATTCATCATTGCCGGGTCGACCGGGCTTGGGCAGAGTTGAGCTTGCTACATCTGCGGCATTGCCACCACTATTTCTTGAGGTATGGTAGCTGGTCCTTGGGGCTAAGGAGCAGGTTGAGGGGTCATGCCCCTAGTGTAGTTGAATGCTGGCTGAGAGGCGGTTATCTGAGGCGAGGCCTCCAATTCAGCTGCGCCTCACTGCGAGGTTTCAGGAGGGACCTCGTCTTGTCTTGCGGTTGAAGCATGCATGCCCAGCTCACTGAGTTGCCTCTTCAGCACTTTGATCTCCTATCTATATTCGTGGAGCATCATCATCATTATTGTCGAATCGGGTGCGGAGGAGCTGGGAGCCTGACCTCCCCCTTCCACCGGAGCATTCGGAGAAGGTGCGGGTCTCTCGCCATCATCTTCAGTAGTGATCACGTTCACAGCCATCGTGACCAGATCTTCATTTATTTCTTCAACGTGGGCTTATGCCGCCTCATCATGGTCTTCGGGCGAAGGCCCACGGCAACCAGTGACCCAGCCATGTTGCAAGTGAGTATCTGAAGCTGCCGGCTTCTTTGGATAACTCTTCTGGCTGGCTGACCAAGGCAGGTCCATCTATCGAGCACTGAGATTGTCGGTGAAGTATCTTCGCATAGGGGTAGCTTGTAATAGCTTGATCTTGCGTTTGTAGCTTCCAGGGGTTGTTGTGCCCCTGAAGAGGTATTTTTGAAGCTATGGGAATGCCCCCGAACACCCGGAGCAATGCAATTTCGCCCTTTAGCAGGGCAGGTGATAGCCTGCGGCACGCTGAATCGTGCCGAGGATTTGTAGGCGAGGCGGCCTTGCTTGGTCGTTCCGCCGCATCTTCTATCTTGCAGACAAATATCTTCCTACTGAATACAAGGTCAGAGTGGTGGTTCGCGAGGCACCTGGATCGGCATCTCGGTCTCCTTTTTTGGTTGTTCTTCTCTTCTTGGAGCCGGGGCCCGTGGATGCTTGGGCACCCAAATCTGTTTAAATCTGATTGGCTTAGAGGCCAATCTTCCCTTTGATTTGGACTCGAATCGGTCCCTTCTTCTTTGGGCCAGTGCCTGGAAAGAGTTGTGTGCTGGCACCGTGAAAATCACCCTGTCGGGTGTGACCTTGGCTTGTCGGCCATTTAGAAAGACTTAGGCGCCTCCGATGAGCGTGGATTTGCCTGAGGTGGAGAGCCGACTCCGCAGTGTGCCGGTGTTCTTCTTGGCCGCCCTCCTGGTAGCCGGGGAGTGCCTCTTGTTGCTTGAGGTGGGGTGGTGAGTGTGGTTGACGTAGGAGCCCACCGCTTTGATCTCCTTTGGTGTCACCGTTGCAGCGGTGATGGGCTTTGCCTCCTGGACGTCCAGGAGGTCCACAAAGGCCACCCCCAAGAAGTTGGGGAAGCCAACAACAGGAGGAAAATCGCCGAACTGGATCGGCACACCAAGGTAGCCATGCTCGGCATGGCTGGCGACCACGAGCGGTCTGAATATGATTGCCATTGATTTCTTCAGAATTCAACCTGCAATTTTAAATTGAAGGAGGTTAGAATTTTAGGAGGAGGCCACGAGGCCCCAAATCTTGGCGAAGAGATGAAAGGTGATCCAGTCCCACCGGGCGTGCCAGACTTGTGGACACATTTTTTATCTTTGATATATATATATATATATATATATATATATATATATATATCTTTTAGCGGTTTATTAAGTGTGAGGGCGTGCCAGTCACATAGTGACGGTTTATTCGGGCTCCAAGACCAAGGTGGTCTGGAGCCACATGTGCGCGCCGTCTAACTAATTAGATGATACTGGGTATCGGGTCGGGACTGGAACTCGTCATACCATAAAGGTCAAGGCGTTAATTACATCCCCTCGGAGAGGGGAAAACCTTTGATTAATAGCCAAGATAAGGGGCCCCATGTCCTAAAAATCAATCAAATCTATTTTATGAACTAAATTAAAATCCCCTATATTAGAATGCAAAGGGGTTATTTAAAATCATGTCGGCCATACATACGTAGTGAACATCGGGACATATGTATGCCAAGATACGGTAAATTTGATATTTGAAAGATGAAGAAAATCAATTAAATCCCGATCAAAATGGTTTAAAATCAGTGGGCTATTCGCTTGGGTTAAAGTCATGCCACGGCCATAAGGGGTGAATCCCCGGGGCCCAGGCATGACCCGTGAAGGCCTCATTGATATCCCCTTTATAAAGGGTCAAAGGAGAGGAATCGGGAATCAAACGCCGTTTATCTCTTGAGGGTGGCTTTTAGGTTTATCAAATTTTTTGTTGATATCCATGGTTTATCATTCATTCCTTTATTATTATTTTTGTTCGTCATCATTTTTGTT
Source organism: Amorphophallus konjac (assembly GCA_022559845.1). Lineage (NCBI taxonomy): Eukaryota > Viridiplantae > Streptophyta > Magnoliopsida > Alismatales > Araceae > Amorphophallus > Amorphophallus konjac. Next base: position 71,734,053 of record CM040122.1, on the reverse strand, counting down.
TATATTGATTTCTGTGGTTTATTATTAGTTTGTTGATCAATTATTTGTTTTGTTTTTCTAGGTTGTTTGCTATTTAATGGAGGCTGAGTCGATGCAGGGATTGCCTGCGTCGATGCAGCATAGAGGGGGAAGCGGCCCTGGGTGCCAGGGAGTGGCTGCATCGACGCAGGGCCAGTGCTGCGTTGACACAACAAACAAAGGGGGAACAGCCCGTGAGTAGCTGCGTCGACGCAGTGTTCATGCTGCGTCGACTCACTCTTCTTCATTATCGTTTGATTCAACATTCTTCTTCTTCATTGCTCATCTTTGGCAAATTGAAGCTTCGGCTTCTCATTTTCATTGTTATCCTTTGATTTATGACATAGATTCTCATCTTTTTCTTTTTTTTGTTTGATCTTTTCTTTTTCCTTGTTCAAATTATTCTGTTTTCTTGTTTCTTGTTAACATAGGCGAAAGCATACATAGTGCAGGAGGTCGCATGGAAATGCCAATGTGATGTCTATCTCTAGAAGAGCAATGGGAGGGAAGACATGCCCATGTTCATGAAGTTTGATATAATTTTTTTTATGCAGGAAAGCTCGTGCAAATGCAATCTTGGGTCTTCCTTCTTCTTCTTCTTCTTTTTTTTAAATGGGGAGTTCGGTCGACCGAACTACTCAGATCGGTCGACCGATCCTCCCAGAAGCAGTGGGGCTACCGAATGAGTCGACGCAGCCCCATGGTGCGTCGACCTATCCACCGATCGGTCGACCGAAAATAAAATTCTGTCAACCGAACTAGCGGACCGGCCCTCTTCTTATATTTCTGTTGTTTTTGTTGATGTAGGCCATTCTCCCTTTCATCATTTTTGTTTCTTTGGTGTGTTAGGTTTGTCGTATCCCCTTGTTGGGTGTTATGGGAATTCATTTTCATTTTCACTCATCTTTTGTTCCATTCATTTTCTTTGTCATCATTATCATCATCTCTTTCTTTCCTTAGCTTTCTTTGTTTCGTTTTGCTCATCTTCTTACTTCCTTGTTGCACAAAAAAGCATGCATATGCGTGTGTGTGTGTGTGTATGTATGAGGAAGAAAGGTCAAGGGAAAGTCTACCTGCGAACAGCAGCCTAGAATGCAGGGAGTCGACTCCTAGAGTCGACTCCTAGGCGGGAGTCTACCTGGGCAGAACTCAGACAGAACCCTACTGAGTGGGAGTCGACTCTCTCCCTTGGAAGCAAAGGCAAATTGCAGTTAGACCCACCCCTGTGTCGACCTGGGCTCAGGGTAGGTCGATCTACCCTTGACCTCCAGCAACACTTGTGCTATAATCAGAAATGGAATGCTCGAAGTGAAATCATGCATTGGATATGCTTTGAAAGAGCATGCAACTTCAAAGAGTATATGAATAGTTTTTGCGAGTCATTGGCATATGGTACACAAGAACTCAAAGTCGAAGTATGCATGAGGGCTCAGCCTAAACTCATGAATCAAAGCACCTATATGCATCAAAATATGTATAGGGGTGTAGATGCTTGTGCAAAAGTTTTCTGTTTTGATCTGAGAACCTTATTCTCTGTTCTTTTGTTTCATGTTTTTTTTATCTTGTTCATCCTTGCTTCAGCAGTTTTATGAAATTGTATTGATCATTGCATTACTTTAAGTTCGTTGTATATTAGTTTAGTGATCTGTTCATGACGTTCCTGAGTTCAGTCAGTTTGTCATAGTTCTTCAAGTTATCCGACAAAATTTCGACATCATCTCCCCTAGACCCGGAGTGTTTGGGGGATTAATTAGGTACACGTCGATGGAGGAACTCCGAGACGGCCCCAAAATAAGAAGGATGCGCATGGAAGCGGCAACATCCAAGGATGCGCACGGAAGTGGCAACATCCTACGACCCAATTTGAGCACGGAAATCCTGAGGACTAGCCTACAAGAGAGTCCAATGACCCGCGGGCTGCCACAATCTCATTTCTGAAACGTGGACTTAAACTATTGCCAAGCTACATGGCAGTTAATGTTCACCCTTTAAAGAAGATCATCCGGGGGTCATGCTACGAGGAAGCAAGTCCCTGAAGATCCGAGAGTAATCAAGAAGTTTCAAAGAAGAGCAAAGAGAGAATTGACAAAAGTCATGAAGCGGCCCAATAGGAGCCCGAGAGGGCGTGAATCTTGAGTCATATCCATGAGAATGGATAAACCCAGAACCTTTCCAGCAGGGCACACTGTGCTTCTTCCGAGAAACAGCGGAAGCAAGATATCGCAAAGTGTTTTCTTTTTCTTAGCGCAAGTGGACTTGTGGGTAGAGTAGGTTGACTTGTGTAAATTTAGAACAGCAAGCCCTTGCTGGAAGGTAGTGCAAGTCGACTCGTGCCTTGACCAAGTCGACTTGTGTGCCTTTACAAAACGTTCATCCTGGGGGAGAGATTGCAGGATAGAAATTTCATGGAAATCGAGGGAGATCGAGGGAAAGAAAAGGGAAGTAGCCCACAGGAGTTCAGATGAGCATGGATTCTGAATCATATCCATGAGAATGGATAAACCTAGGACCCGTCCTGCAAGGCACATGTGCTTCTCCCCCAAAATCAGAAGCAAAATACTATAGCACTCCTATTTAGAAATTGAATCCCTTATCTCTCACCCCTTTAGCATCATGACTATAAGCTAGTCAAATCCCAAAGCAGGGTTTGAGATGGGAGGGACCTCCCTATTGAAATCTAATCGCGGTAACATCCAGCAAGAAGAAAACATCACCCAATGAAGAAGGCAGGGAGGTAAAGAAAAGTATGAGCACCAACGAATGAACATCACGAGAGCTACAACATAAAAATCTCCCAAAAGGGAGTGCTTTCTTTTTTTTTATTTCATATCAGGGGAGAAGAATACATCAGAAAGCAGAACAAGGAAAAAAAGAAGAAAATACAAAGAAGGGGGGAAGAGAGCAAGGGCCGGAGCCTCATCCTCTCCTTTCCCTCACCTTTCTCTTCTCTCTCACTCTCTTTCTCTCTCTTTAGCTCTTGCAACAGGGTTTCTTCAGCGTATCAGCATCTCCCTCTTTTTTCTTCAACTTGGGCTGATATATATAGGGACGCAGGGTCCTCTTGTGGGAGAAAACTCCCGTTTTCAATTTTTTTTGTTTCTTCTTGCTTCCTTTTTTTTTGCTGCATGCTGCTGTTGCTGCTACTATTGCCGCCGCCGCTACTGTTGACGTGGCTGCTGTTGCCGATGGCACGGTTGTTACCGGGCGTGGCTGAGTAGGGGAGAGTGGCAGAGTAGGGAGAGGGGGCCTCTCCCTGCGCAGCATGGACGGGCTGTTGCTTGCTGTTGCATTGCAGGAAGGAGCGTGGAGGCTGCAACGTGCGTGCGTGAGGAAGGAGCCAATGCCATAAATGTTTGCATGGGGGGAGAAGGAGAAACACGGTTGGAACAGTAAAAAATCATGATGAGGGACACAGACACAACATGAATTTTTCTTTCTATTTTCCCTTCATTTTTTTATTCCTTCTCTTCCATATTTTTTCTTTATTATTCATTTGGGCCCATTTCATTGTTTGGTCCATTCATGTTTGGACCCTTTTCCTTTCTTTTTTTTTTCAAGTTCTAACAGAACACGATAGTGGATCACCAACCACTCTGCGGTAGTGACTGACTAGCACTTCCGAGAGGAAGGCACGCAAGCACCCTCCCCTTCAGGAGTGGGCCAAATACGCCCCTCGAAAACCCTACTGGTGGTACCTGACTCGGTACATCCTAGAGGTGAGCACGTGACTTCTCTTCCGGAGCGGGCTGAACACGTCCCTAGAAAATTGGAGCCCAGTCATTCATGGTTTACCATACTCCGTCTCCTCTTTAGGAAGGTGATCATGAACCACCGACCACTCACTCTGTTGACCAACTCGGGTCAAGTCTAGCCTACACCTTTAGCATTAAGCTAGTCATCCAAAAAAAATGAGAATAGAACTTGCGAGCTCCTAAAGGCTAAGGCCATAATCGCCATCCGAGCACTCAGATATGGGAACAAGAACGAGCACACATGATAGAGAGAGCATAGAGGGGAGGCATCATCATTATTCATAAGGGGGAAGGAGTACTAGGGAGCTCAGCCATCACCCTCAGGGCCATACAAGTCTGGGGTGGGGTTCAACACCCCCTTGATGTAGTAGAAACGGTGGACCTTCATCAGTGCGCGCAGCCCGCCAACCCTATAGGTGTGGTATCTCCTCTGGATTTGATGTCTAGTTTTGATGGTTTTGATGCTAAAAACAGTGAGATTGACTTTGATTCTGGAAAAATCTTTTGGATTTATAATATGTGTACTGATTGTTATTTCATTAAGTCAGAATATGATTCTTGCATTTTAAGGTCAATGCATATTCATGCATTGAGAAAGTCTGGTCGGTGCACATATGCAGTCTAGTCTAGAAGGTCGGTGCGAATGCAGAAGTCTTGCACTATCAGGTCGGTGCACCGAGTACACAGGTCGATGTTGCTAGGCACTATAGGCTAGATGTTGTAACATCAGGTCGATGCACACTCTTGACAGGTCGATGCCTGTGAGCCAGTGATTGTTGTATAAGGTCGGTGCATTAGAGGGTATCTTTCTTAAGGTCGGTGCACCTTGTGCATCTGCCTTGAAGTCTGGTCGGTGCAGTAAAGTCTCACGTTGATGCTTTAAGAATTTCCTTATATATCACCAGGACAGGCCGACATGCCTCAATGGCACGTCTATGATGTGGTACATACAGTACCGCCTTATGCTTTGACAGGTCGATGCTCCATCATTGCAGATAAAGCATTTCTGACTGATTGAGGTCTACCTGTGCCAAATATAGGTCAATGCTCATTTTACTTGTTGTTGCATTTTTCTCCCCTCCTCAGTAAGGCAGGTCGGTGCACTGAGACTGTGCATCGATGCATGTGCATATTATTTTTACACACCCATCTACATGATTTGTCTATCTTATGAAAACATCTGAGGTTGCATTCTTTAGATACCTATTACCTGCTTCATGAGTCACATGATGATGAGATTAATGAAACTCTACCTTTATTTTGAGGGGAAAAACACGGTCATCAAGGAATAATCCAGATTCATGCTCAAACACCTTAGTTGCATAGAAGGCAACTTAATTGATTAACTGGAGGCAGCATTTCTGATTGTCACGTGAGTTGAAAGTAAAATTGATTGGGGCATGTGATCCAAGGCTACTTCCCAGTACCTTGGAGATCTCTAATGACATATCCTCCACGTGGTCGAAACTTAAAGACCTTCAGTTCTGCACCTGACACATGGACTCTCGATGGGCACTTTTCAGAAGAAACCTTGGGCGGGAGCGTTCCTTCCACACGTCCAATCTAAAAATCTCGTGGGGACCACAAGAACTCCTATTCGTAAGGATAAATAGAGGTCAGAGCTCGAGCGACAATAGCATCAATTTTTTAGAAAGAAGAGAACCAGAGCAGAAGAGCCTGAGAGAAGTGAAAGCCTGAGAGTGAGAGTCCCTACTGTAAGAAAATTTTGAAAAAGAAAGCTCGTTGTAGAAAAAAAAGAGAGTGAGAGAAAATAGAGTATCGGAAGAAGGTGAAGAAGGCTGAGAGAAAAGAGAGGGGGAGAGAAGCTGTGCTTGTCTCGACTTCTGGATCAGATCCAGAGTCAAATTGCTCTAAAAAAAAGCTACATCTTTTATTTATGTCTTCATTTTTCTTTGTTTCTTTCAAAACTTTGTGAATTACTGTAAGCTGTGTAATCAACAGTTCAAGCTGTGAGGCAGCGGCGAGGATCTGATCCTCAGACAGCAAGCTGTGAAGCTCAGCGGGTTCAACAAGCTGTGAAGCTTAGCATTCTGTAGGGATTTCATCCCCGAAGCTATGGATCAACAGATTTTCAAGCTGTTTGTCAGCAGAAGCCTTACTCATTTGAGTAAGGGCTGGACATAGATCTCAAGCTCGAGATCAAACCACCTTAAAATTGCTTTGTCTTGTGTGTGATTGCTCAACTCTTTATTTCTGGAACTAAGATGAATGCCTAGGAATGTTCACTGCAATCATCTGATGTTTTTGGTGTGCTTAATTATTCTTAGATTGAACCTCCGCCCAGTACTGAACTTGGTTGGTTGATTCCTGCTACTGTGTGAATCTGACTTAAATCTGTCTTGTGTTGATCTGCTCTATAGTTTCTCTATCTTACATTTACGTACTGATTGATAACACAGTGGTATATCAAAAGCTTTAGTTGGAAGGATGGGTTATGCCTATCTGGAAAATTAACCCTTGTGTGAGGAGATTCTTAAATCAAACCTCTACCTAGTACCATACTGCGTTGGCTAATCACTTCTATTGAAATTCAGTAAGGATGATGGTCAGTCTTTACTAGATCTTCTAGCTATTAATTCAGATTGAATTAGTAGTTCTGTTCACAGTAATTTCATTTTATTCCGCTTTTCATTAACTGCTGTGTGAGTTTAAAATTTGGGGTTGATCTATTCACCCCCCCTCTAGATCAGCAGCTCATCCATTTCTCATCACGTGGTATCAGAGCCTAACTCTCCTTAAGGGCTTAACATCCTAGAGAGATCTAGAAAATGTATGCTAGATGTCTTACAGTTGAGGGTCATTCTACAAGTAAGCCGCCATTCTTTGATGGAATTAACTGTGCTTACTGGAAGAATAGAATGCAGGTCTTCTTACGGGCAAAGGATTATTAGATCTGGAAGGTGGTAAGCCAAGGTTCATTCGAGCTCCCGGAAGATTAAGAAGTCTGGACTCGGGAGCAGATTCGAAGGTCAACCCTGAACTGGAGCGCTGTCAATGCTATGCAATGTGCTCTACATCCCACTGAGTTTTCCAGAGTATCCTCCTGCTCCACAGCTAAGGAAATGTGGGACAAATTGGAGGTAATATATGAGGGAACGTCTCAGGTACGAGAAACCAAAGTGAACATGCTAGTCTCTGAGTATGAAGCTTTTAAAATAAAATCTGACGAAACTATTTTAGAGATGTATGCCAGGTTGATGGTACTCACTAATAGTTTAAGAAGTTTAGGCAAAGTATACAGTGAGTACGAGCTAGTGAGGAAGATCCTCTGGTCCCTGACACCGATTTGGCATACGAAGGCCACTGTCATGGAGGAGTCGAGGAATCTAGCGACCACAACGGTTGATGAACTCATCGGTTCTCTTATGACATATGAACTGAATCTTAAGAGGGTCGATGAGTCTGAGAAGAAGAAAAATCCCCTGGCTCTTAAGGTAAATTCTAGTGGCAAAGGGTCTTCCAGCGAACATAGCTCCTCAAGTTCTGAAGAAGACTCAGTTGAGTTCGCAAAACTAACCCGAAAGTTTAAGAAATTTTTGAGGAAAGAATGTAAGGGTTTCATAAGAAAATATTACTCAGGGAAGAGGCAGTCAAAGTATAAATCTGACACTGCCAAAAAGACTGATGGAATTGTTTGCTATAATTATAGGAAGTCAGGGCACTTGAAGGCAGACTGTCCTAAGCTATAGAAGGAGAAACAGTCTAGGTGGAAGAACAAGAAAGGCAAGACCATGGTGAGCACCTGGAGCGATGAAGAGGAAGAAAGTCAGAGCAGCTCATCTGACAGTGAAGGTGAAGACAAACTGTGCCTGATGGCCAGGAGAGAGGATGAAGAAAAGGAAGATGATGAGGTAACTTTCCTATTCGAAAACTTTACTCATAATGATTGGGAAGAAGCATATGCAGAGATTCTAGATAAATATGATGATGTCCGTAGGGAAAATAAGCATATGAAAAAGAAGACAAATTCTCTAATCAATGATACTTCTCTGAATGATAGGATTGCATGTTTAGAGACATAAAACAGTGATTTGAAAAACTCTCTTACTGAAATAGAAAATTTTAAAACTGTCTTAAATGAACTAAGATGTGAAAATGAAAATTTGAAGAATATCATTGATGAATTGAAAATCAGCATGTAAAAATTTGAAGAAGAAACAAAAACTACAAGGGAAAAATATGAAGCTATAAAACGAGTCAATGAGGAATTGAAGAAAACAATTGAAAACTTAGAAAAAGAAAATAGTGATAAACAGACCTCCCTTGAGGGCATGACTCAAGGAACTAAAAATTTGAATGCAATTCTTGGAACAAAAGTCAACTTCAGGAGAGAAGGGTTGGGTTTTTATCCAACAAATAAAAAACCGTTTGATGTTAAGACCACATCTTTCATTGGAAAAAAAGAAAAAGAAAAATTCAATCCCTTAATAAAAATGAACTGTGAAAAAGATAACGATAAAAAATCTATAAAAATAGGAAACAAAACAAGTTGAGTGCCAAGGACAAGGGTAAAGGGAAAGTGGAAGCACCTAGAGAACCCAACACACACACCACTGCACCTAAGCCTAAATGTTAGGTTAGGGGTCAACCAGTTAGAACCAAATTCCAAGGAAGCCCCAAAACCAAAGTAACCCAGCTACAACAGAAAGGTCGATGCAACAACCAATCTGCATCGATGCATACCTCATCTGGGTTTTACACCTTTAGAGGTCATAGTCAGAATAGGGGTATCTCAGGTCGATGCTACTACCATAGTGCTTTGAGTCACCCTTCTTACCTAAACACATCTTATCACAACTCTGGTAGGAAAGGTCGAGGCAACCATAATGTCAGGTCGATGCATCAGAACATTCAGGAATCTCATCCTAATCAGGTGCATCGATGCTACCTATGGAGTGCCGCTATGCAGCCTAGGTTCAGAACATTTAAGAACCAGAATTCCTATGGCTTCATCCATCCTAAGGTTGTTCAACCTAGGGTCTCCAGTGCTAACACTCATTCAAATGCTTATTGGACCAATTACTGGCACAGAAATTCATATGTCTTTAAAATGGCCAAAATATAAAGAAACAAAAGCCAACAATAACTCAGAATGTACACAACAAACAGAATAATCAAAAAGGTAAGAAATCCACAATCCAATCAAAATCACAAAAACAAATGTGGATACCAAAATAATTGTTGTCTTGTTTGCATGATTTAACTATTGAAATGGGGCCCAAACGGTATTGGGTTCCAAAATTCTCTGCTTGATTATGTGTATAGGTATGCCTGGCAGCCAACCACAATAGGTGGTATCTTGATAGTGGCTGCTCCAGGCATATGACCGGGGATAAAGGAAAGTTCTACTTGCTTATGGAGAAAGATGCTGGTCATGTTACTTTCGGTGGCAATACGAAAGGGAAGATCATAGGGTCAGGTAAGGTTGGTAAGTGTCCTTCATGCAGCATTGAAGATGTTTTACTTGTTGAAGGACTTGCTTATAATCTTCTTAGCATCAGTCAACTGTGCGATAAGGGTCATAAAGTAGTTTTTGACTCACATGCATGCACCATTTTTGAACCTAACTCAGAAACTATGAAAAATCATTGGAAAAAGAGTCAATAACATATAAAGTCAACGTTGACTTAGATGATGCTGCACACATTAAACTGTGTCTTACTGTAAATAAGGATTATTTAGCCTGACTTTGGCATCGTAGGTTAGGTCATGCTAGTTATAATGTGTTGCATAAATTAAATAAATTTAGCATGGTGAGAGGTATACCTGAAATATCATTTAAAAAAAATAATCAAATTTGTGAGGCTTGTATCCAATGCAAACAAACTAGGAAGTCAAAGAACTGAGAACATGTCTTCTAAACCTTTTCGGCTGATTCATATGGTCTATTTGGACCTACTAGATCAGCTAGTTTATCTGGTCGAAGATATGGATTTGTTTTAGTAGATGACTTCTCTAGATATACTTGGGTATTCTTTTTGACTCACAAAAATGATGCCTTTAAAGAATTCCAGGTATTCTTCAACAGAATAAAACAGAATGGTGAGCAGTCTATATCTAATATTTTGTCTGATCATGGTGGTGAGTTTGAGAACTCACAGTTTGATGATTTTTACAGGGACAATGGGATAAATCACAGATTCTCTTCACGAAGAACTCCATAACAGAATAGAGTGGTTGAAAGAAGGAACAGAACCTTGGTGGAGATGGCTCGGACTATGCTAGTTGAAGGCAACTTTTTTTTTTCAATAAGCACCAGCCATCAGAGTCAGGAGCCAGTCAAGTGCACCATCCCCCAGAAGGGGACAATGTTCTCACTTCCCCAGACTGACTCTGTGGTTAAGAAATTTTATTGATTTTTGAAAGAATACATTTTCAACGGGGCATACCCCTGTCTTTCTCTATAACAGCCATGAAGAAGGAAAAAGCTACTAACTCAAAACAAAAATAATTACAATTCTGAATTGCAGGAAGCCCCGCTTTATCCACCCTCAAGGCGCCCCTGGCTAGCCTAGGAAGCTCACTGACCCGAGAAAAAATAGTATTGTTATGATTGGCACAGGCATGGGAGGCCAATGCATCAGCTACTTGGTTGCCCTCCCTAAAAATATGCTGCACAGAACAACCACATTTGGTTATAAGATCTAGAGTTTCCTTCCACCATGGAAGGATATTCCAACTTGGGACCACCCCTTTCCGGATTGCTTCGACAAGCACTGCACAATCACTGAAAACGACATCCACATGAAGACCACTAAACAAAGCTATTGATAATCCATCATGAATGGTCCTTGCCTCTGCTAGAAGACTGCGCCCATGGCCATAGTGAAATGCAAATCCTGCTAAAAAGTTGCCAGCTGGGTCACGGAAACATCCTCCTCCACCACTCATTCCCGGATTGCCCTTTGAAGCCCCATCAACATTCATGGTAATCCTGGACGATGACAGTTTACACCGCACAACAATTGGCCATTTCTGTACACACCTTGGATAAAATTGGAATTGAGCCAAAGTGTCCCTTTGCAATGTAGATATGGCTGCAGGGAAAGAGATTTTATCCAGAGAGAAGATAATAGCTTCACTGATTTTCCTTTTGATAACTCTCACAGCTGGACTGATATTGTCAAATCTATCGGAGCATCTAGCTTTCCATATCTCCCACATCAATAGAACTACAGCATACATTCCCACAAAGCTTGAAGCCGAGGCCAATCTGGTTCCTACCAAAATATTCCAGCATCGGATGGTTATATGCTCATTAAGATGTATCTTTGAGCTAATAAGAGGCATTACCCATGCCCATAGTTCTGCAGCCAAGTCCCCTTTGATAAAAAGGTGATTAAGATCCTCATAATCAGGTTGGGCACATCAGTTGCATTTAGAAGCCATAGGTATACCGCATTCTGCCACCCTACTATCTACAGGCACTGCACGGTGGAGTAGTTTCCAGAAGAAGATGGCAGCCCTCGGAGCTAGGCTAGAATGCCACAGATTGGCCCAAGGATCTCTAGATATACCCGACGACCTCAGAAGTTTGTTAACTGATTTAACTGTAAATGAGCCTCCTGCAGTGGGTGTCCATACACATGAGTCTTCCTCATCTCTTAGCTAGATATTGGGAAGGCAAGTGGTAATCAGTGTTCTAGCTTCATGATGAGGATCTAGCATTACTTCCCTGACAGTAACCCCGGGCCTATTCAGAATCCTGCCAATGTCAGCCTGCACAATAGTGTTGATTAGAGGTCCTTGCCCTGTCCAGTTATCCTTCCAAAAGTTAACTCCCTTCCCATCACCAATGATCCACCTAGAGTTGTATATGATAAGATCCTTCGCCTGCTGAAAAATGTTAGCTGGCATGCCTGCAGGAAAAGCCTTCGTACAATCAAAGATATTAGTTTTAATGAATCTACTTCGGGCATATAAGGACCACAGTGAAGATCCATGAATAATATTCCACAAGTTCTTTGTGGCCAGTGCAACCTGGACTTGCTGAAGGTCCCTGATAGACAGGCCCCCTTCTGTCCGAGGCTTGAGAATGCAGTGCCAAGCCACCCAGTGCCGACGCCTCTGGCCTTCAGAACCCTGCCAGAAAAAATTGGCGCATATGCTATCAATAGCTTTGACTATAGCTTTGGGGATGAAACAAGCCGAGGCCAAATAGACTGGCATACTACGGAGGACTGAATTAATTAGGATGGCTCTCCTTGCCTGAGAAAGGAACTTGGACTGCCAACCCTCCAGTTTCTTTTGGACTTTGTCCACAATGAACTTGAAATCAGAAAAAATATATCTGCCTTTCTTTATGGGAATACCAAGATAACTGAAACTAGCTTGAAACTTAAAACCTGTCATGGAGTGAATGAACTGCTTAAGGCCAGTGGGAGCTTTCACAGAGACTGTAAATCCACTTTTTCCTGAGTTTACTTGTTCACCTGAACTCTTTTCATATCTTCTTATGAACTGCTAGAAATAGCTGATATTATGTTTGCTCCCATTCAAGAAGATGAGAGTGTCATCTGCATAAAGGAGATGTGAAACTGGAACCACATTCCTGGGTCCATTAAAACCCTTCAAGGTTTCTGACTGGAACTTGGCAGCGAGGCCTCTGCTAAGCACTTCCGAGGCTATTATAAATAAGTAGGGAGCTAGAGGATCACCTTGCCGTATCCCTCTGCTTGATTTGAAAAACCCTGCCATCGACCCATTGAAGTTGACAGAAAACCAACAATTTGATAGAATCATTCCAATGAGGGAAGTAAACCTGTTATTAAACCCAAACTTCTTCAAGACTGCAAGGATAAAATCCCATTCCATTCTGTCATAGGCCTTGGCCATATCTAACTTGAATATTACATTATGACCCCTTACCTTCCTGTCTATGTCCATCATCATCTGTCTGGCCAAAGCAATATTGTCCAAAATGAACCGGCCCTTTACAAATGCCCCTTGTTCCTTCGAGATGATGTTGGGAAGAATAGGTGCCAGCCGCTTGGAGATGATACTTGATATTATTTTATAAGAAAAATTGCAAAGACTAATTGGACGGAAATCACTGAAGGACTTTGGCTCCTGCACCTTAGGAACAAGTGCAATAATAGAAGAAGAGATACCTCTGGGAATAGGGAATCCCATAAAGAAGCTCTGGGTTGCTACTATAACATCTTTGCCAATGATGTCCCAAGCTGCTGTGTAGAATTCACCTGAAAACCCATCAGGCCCAGGAGAGCTTGAACCCTTGAGAGACCACACTGCTGCCCGGATTTCCTCTCCATCTGGGATTGAACAGAGAAAAGAGTTCTGATCTTCGGAGATAGATTGTGTAATGCAATCCAACAGGGATATGTCTACATTGTGTTCCTCAGAGGAGAAAAGATCCTTAAAGTATTTCTCAGCATGCACCCGGAGAATATCCTGATCTTCACACCATGATTCTGAGTCGTCCAGTTTAAGCCTCCTGATATGACCCCTTCTTCTATTGCATTGAGCCATAGTATGATAGAATGTTGTATTCCTGTCACCACTCTCAATCCAGTTGATACGGGATTTTTGATTCCAAAAAACTTCCTCCCTGTGGAGTGCCTGTCGCAGGGCTGCATTAGCTGCATTTAAGACACTTCTGTTTTCAGATGAGGGAGTTTGGTCAAAGGCAAGCTGTTTTAACTCCACATCCATTTCTGCTTGTCTGACATTTTGTGTGACATCACCAAACACCTCTTTATTCCACTTCTTAAGAGCAGTCTTGACTGCCTTCAGCTTATTAGACAATCTGACCATAGCATTTGGATGGTCCTGAATCTGATCCCACACCTGAACTATTACTTGCAGAAAAGAGTTATGAGAAGTCCACATTTTCTGGAAAATAAACCTGGAGGGCCCTGCAGAGCAGTTGTTACTAAGGAGCAGCAATGGAGCATGGTCAGAGGGACCCCTCGGAAGGTGCTTAACTATCAGATAGGGCATTACTGACTGGCATTGACTATTAATCAGAATCCTGTCCAGTCTGGCTCTGATGTTGGCTGGACCAGTTCTGTTATTAGACCATGTCATACCCATCCCTGAAAAACCAGCATCCAATAATCCTACCGAGCAAGCAAAGGCATTGAATTCAGTCATGGGAGCTGAAGCTGGGGCTACCCCCCCCCCATCTTCTCTGAAGGCCTCATAACACAATTGAAGTCACCACCAATAACCCAAGGAACCGAAACAGAGGCAGAGAAGGAAATTAACTCATTGAATAATTCCAATCTGAGCTGAGGATCACAGGAGGCATATACAAAAGAATAATACGCAGAGATAGCATTTCCAGTTTTCAAACCAAGAGTGACTTGCTGAGCAGAAGAGGAAATAAACTCCAAGTTACAACTGTCATGCCAAAACAACCAGATTTTTGAGACATTTGAAGAATTAACTGCATACTTAGGCAAATTTATGTATCTACCTAGCTTCAGAGCTTTATTGGCCACGAGCATTGGCTCACTGATTGCCACCAGCAAAGGCTTATTTCTGTGCACTAATCTCTTAAGGCTTTCCCGAGAACCTGAGTTCCCCACTCCTCTTATGTTCCATATTAAAATGGGACTTATCATTGAGATGATGGTCTTGGGTCCTCGGCAGATCTAGCTCTAGATCTTGTCACCATACACCCTTCTTTATCCACCTGCCTACTTTTTTCACCCCTTCCTATCCCACAGGTCTGCATAAGAGAATTATCCAAATTTGCCCTTTCAGCCACAGCTTTGCCAGCTTCTTGTACCTTCGATAGGTCTACAACCTCCTTGGCTTCTAAAGTCTGACTATGCAAGATCCCACCATCTGCTACTGCTGGTTCCTCCAAAACAGAGACAAGTGTAACAGAATTACTTTCAACTCCATCGTTAGCCTGATTGTCTTTACACTTTGTTACGTGCACTGGTACTTTCAATCCACCTTTTGATAACTGGATGCCAATTTGGTTTGAAGGAAGCTCCACACCAACAGACTGAATAGGACCAGGATCAATTCCTCCCAATGGCACTAGTTGGTGCGAGGAACCTGGTTCCGAAACACACAACTCCATACCAGCTGCAGTATGGATACTACTGCAAGGCTGCTCCCTGCTTACAAATTCAGAAGAGCCTTGAATCACCCCATCTTCCATTAATTGAAGAATCGCAAAACTGTTCCCCTGAGAGGACTCCTGTCGAGCATGTTGTGTGTCCACTATACAGGGCCTGTATACCGCCTTAAAGGTCTTTGGAGGGGCTAAAGGCTGGGTGGGATTGCGGCCCTTGCTACCAAGCTTCTTCCTACAGCTTGATTCTTCGTGACCAAGCTTATGACAAAATGAACAGAGATGGGGAACACGATGATAGCTAGCAGCCTGCCAATAGCCCTGGCCTGTCAAATATATCCACAGTGTTTCCTTCCGCGGAGCTGCTAAATCCATTTCTATACACACCAATGCCTCTACAGTATCTGACATTGCCAAAGTTCTCTCATGAATGTGAAGGACATTGCCAAAATTACCAGCAATAGAGTGAAGATAGTCTTCATGGTAAAGATTAACAGGCAAATCCGGAAAGCTAATCCAAACCGGGACCATCGGCGGATCTGAATCGAAATCAAAATCCTGTGTCCACCGGAAGAATCGGAACAAGAAACCTTTGATATACAGGTTTTTCTGCATCAATAGCTTCATGAAATCTGCCTCGCGTTCAAAACGTAACAGAAGATGTCGCTGGTTAAGTCTGCTTACCACAAAATCCGAAACAAGTGAAAGCCTCTGCTTTAAGCAGCTCTTGATCTCCGGGATCGCTGGTCTCCCATAAGAACATTTTGCCACGATGGAAAAGGAAAGCGGTATCAGAGAGGCTTGCACATCCTCCTTCGAGAAAAAGACCGCCGGCTCTCCAAGATCAGTAAAACTTGGAGCCTTGACAGGGATTGCTACCTTCACCTTCCTATTGGAATCAATGAGAACATGTGCGAAAGACTGACGAGGGCCAGGAGGGAGGGCCGGTGGAACAGGAGGCTCCCCCTCCTCGCCAGCCATAGCCAGCCAAGGCTGAACGAGGACACGAAGCTCTCCCTCCTCTCCATTTCTAGGGTTCTTGCGGAGCCAACCGGCAGAGGAGCCCTGCGCCGCCACTGAAGGTGAGTAGAGATGGCCGTGCCACTGCTGACCAAGAAGATCGTGAAGAAGCGGACGAAGAAGTTCAAGAGGCCCCAGAGCGACCGCAAGATCTGTGTTAAGCCAAGCTGGCATAGGCCGAAGGGTATTGATTCACGTGTTAGGAGAAAGTTCAAGGGATGTACGTTGATGCCCAATATTGGCTACGCCTCTGACAAGAAGACCTGCCACTATCTGCCCAATCGGTTCAAGAAGTTCGTGGTTCACAATGTGAAGGAGCTGGAATTGTTGATGATGCACAACAGGACTTACTGCGCTGAGATCGCACACAATGTCTCGACCAGGAAGCGCAAGGAGATAGTGGAGCGGGCTACTCAACTCGACATTGTTGTCACCAACAAGCTGGCTAGGTTGCGCAGCTAGGAGGATGAGTGAGATACCGGGTATCTCCTCTTCGCCCCAGTCTCTTATTTTCCAAGGAGTTTTGTACTTCTACTTTTTCTTCAGGAATTCTCAGGTGGTTTGAAAAGACTGGAGACTCTTGTAAGCTGGAAACATATTAGTTTTGGTTCTCTTCTTTCCCGGACGTGATATATGCTTTACATGATTTGAAGATGTTTGTATTAGTTTTATCAAATGTTTAGTTATCAAGGCCTGCATTTTCCAGTGACCGGTTGGTCGCTCAAAAAAAAAATAAAAAAAAAGTTGAAGGCAACTTGCCTAGAAGGTTTTGGGCTGAGACAGTAAACATCTCTTGTTACATTATCAATAGAGCCTTGGTAAGACCTTCTACCCAAAAGACTCCTTATGAAATATTAAAAGGTAAGAAACCTTCACTAGCTCATTTCAAGGTCTTTGGATCTAAGTGTTTTATCCATGTTAACTCAAAAAGAGACCTTGATAAATTTGAAGCCAAAAGTGAACTAGGAATTTTTCTAGGATATTCCGAGACTTCTAGAGCCTATAGGATCTATAATATTAAATCTCAAACTGTTAAAGAATCACCACATATTATGTTTGATGAAACCTCTAATAAACATGATACTGATTTTTGCAGGGACAAAGATGATGGTGAAATCCTGGAAAATAAAGAAGAGCAGAATGCAGAACATGCAGATGAAGGTGAGATTGAAGGATCAGGAGTTCAGGGAAAGGTAAATGCAAATTTAGGTAATCAACTTACCAATATTAGAGTGCTCAGAGATCATCATCTAGAAAATGTCATTGGTAATTTGAATGAACCCCCTAGGACAAGATCTCATTTTAGAATTGAAAATGAACTTAACTCATTTGCTCTTGTTTCACAAATAGAACTCAAAAATATTGAAAATGCCTTAAAAGATGAACATTGGATAAATGTCATGCATGATGAACTTAATCAATTTAATAGGAACAAGGTATGTCACTTAGTTCCTAAACCAACACATGGCTCTATTATAGGCACAAAATGGGTTTTTAGAAATAAAACTGATGAACAGGGAAATGTTGTTAGAAATAAGGCTAGGCTAGTGGCACAGGGGTACAATCAAGAATTTGGGATAGACTTTGAAGATTCATTTGCTCCCGTAGCCAGGCTAGAAGCCATTATGATTCTTCTTACATTTGCATGCAGCCTAGGAATAAAACATCAACAGATGGATGTCAAATCTATATTTTTAAATGGCTTAATAAAAGAGGATGTTTTTGTCAAACAACCTTCTGGTTTTTAGTGTTTAGACTTTCCAGATCATGTGTATAAGCTTGATAAGGCATTATATGGACTGAAGCAAGCTCCTAGAGCTTGGTACGACAGATTGAGCTCCTTACTCATAGGTAAAAGTTTCTCAAGAGGTGAGGTTGACCAAACTCTATTTATCAAGGTAGATAATGAAGATATTCTTGTTGTTTAAATTTATGTGGATGACATAGTGTTTGGGTCAACTAAACCATCCATGTATGTGAAATTCTCTACCTTAATGACTGCTGAATTTGAAATGAGCTTAATGGGAGAACTGGAGTTTTTCCTTGGATTGGAGATCTGTCAAACTTCAGAGGGAACCTTCACTACTCAGGCCAAATACATCAAGGATCTGCTGAAGAAATACAAGCTGGAAAACCTCAAGGCCATTATTGCACCAATGGGTACATCAACTAGTCTTGATGCTGACCTAGAAGGTAAATTGGTTGATACCAAACCATATAGAGGTATGATCGGATCCTTACTTTATCTTACTACATCTCGTCCAGATATCCAATTCTATGTGTGTTTATGTGCTAGATTTTAGGCTAGTCCTAGGGAATCTTACATGAGTGCAGTAAAAAGGATTTTTAGATATCTATCTGGCACCCTTGAATTAGGTCTATGGTATCCTGCTAAGTGTGAGTTTGAACTAATAGCTTACACTGATGCAGACTATGCAGGGTGTAGGATAGATCGAAAAAACACTAGTGGCTATTGTCAATACCTAGGTGGTTGTCTAGTTTCTTGGGCATATAAGAAGCAACACATTGTTGCTCTTTCCACTACTGAAGCTAAGTATGTTGCAGTGGGAAATTGTGCAGCCCAAGTTCTCTGGATCAAACACCAGCTTATTGATTATCACATCAATCTTGGATGTATTACTATCCTTTGTGATAATACTAGTGCTATATGAAGTCCCGCGATCAATGACACCCAAGAGGGGGGTGAATTGGGTGTTTACAAATTTTAAGAAAACTTTTGGCCTTTTTAGAATATGTGATAGAATGCTAGTTAAGAGATTCAAAACTATTTGTATACAAATTGGATTTATCAAACTTAGTTGATGATGATATGGATTAAGCAAGATATGCGTAGATAAATCCAGAACAACAATTTACACTAACACTCATGTAGAATGGAGGTAGAAGAAATGGATCAAACCACACAATTCAAAACACAATGCATTTCGGTTTTGAAGGTGGTTCGGATGCAACGATGGCAATCCTACGTCCACCCCTCACCAAACCCGGTGAGGCTTCACTTGGGGATAAATCCCCAAATGGAGACGACGCTCCAACCACACACGCAGGACGACGCCTACACACACACACGGGGATGCACCCCAAAAGACACACATACACACACGGAGATGAAGTCTCCAACACGATCTGATAACCGGATCACCAACACAAACACCCGCTGCCACAAGTGCAGCAATCCACACACACGAGACAGAACGGATCTAAACAGACCCACACACACACAAGCGCAGATCTAGGAAGATCCACGCACACACATGAATCAAATACAACATACACACATACGACCACGGATCCAACAACGATCCACACACACACAAGTTCTTGCAGTTTATGATGAACACAATTACAACACCCAAAACATAAAGATGATGAGGCTTAGTTTAGAAAACTCATGTTTTGGGTTTCCCTTGAATGCATGTTGCGGATCTTGAACGTATCTTCACTTGATCGGAGCTTCAATCCATGCTTACTTAGCTTTTCTCCTTTCTTGCTTGCTTGGCTTCTCTTCTTTCTCCCTTAGGCACTCTTCTTGGAATCCTTGCTTGATTGCTTGGCTCTTCTCTTCCTTGGAGGAGGTTGGCTTCAGATATGCCTTCAATGGGTTGAGAATGGATGAAGAACACTTGCTGCACGGAGTACTGTTCACGGCTACAGTACCCTTTTTCTTCACTTGGACAACCTTCCTTTGATCTCTTCTTGAAACCCTTACTTGATTCTTGATAGCCTCCGCCTTGATCTCTCTTTGTTGATTGCTTGCTTCTTCACTTCATAGATGCTTGTTGGCTTCAGAAGTACCTTGAATGGGTTGGAGATAGATGAAGAATTTTCTGCACGAGATACTATTCACGGAGCTACAGTACCCTCTTCTTTCTCCTTGGACAGCCTCCCCTTGGATCTCTTGGATTGTTAGGGTTTATGACTCCAATGAGATATTTTATAACCCTTGAATGGTCCATAGACAAGCCCCAGACCAGATCCACAAATCCCTCCTTGATTGGGGTCATTGGGATTAAACAAATGGGAAGAAAGACCTCTCCACACGCTTGAAACACAAAGTCAAACAAGGCTGCATCGGGGCTGGCGGTCGACTGTAGCTTGGGGCGGTCGACTGGAATTTTACAGGTTTTGGAGATTTAGGTTCTGGGAAAATCAGTCGACCGCCCCTAGGCTGATGGTCGAACGAAATCTGGGATTTTCCAGATTTCGATCATTCAACTCCTAAAACCCATTTGCAGTCCATGGGATCAAACTCCTTCGACCTTGAAGTTTTGTACTGAGTATATGGAGTTGCAAACACATGGATAATTGAACTAAGTATATGGACTTGCAAACACATAGATAATTGATTAGAACTATAGCTCAAACATCCATATGATGAATGCATGAACTTCATGCAAACCATTAAGAGGAAGTAAGAATTGAGTATGAACACCGTTTGATCACGGTTAAGTGAATAGTTCCATCAACAAACAAATCCACATGTTAAGGCATAAGGAGCCTTTGCACATCAGACCAAATCAACTTCCCATGGAGGCAAGTCAACTTTGATTGCTTTACTAGAATTGAAGATACCATAGCCTTACCAAAGGTTCTTGACGAGTGTGGACATGGTTTACCACTTGTGTTAGATTGTAGATAGAAATGTACTTATCCACATGTTTGTTTTACCTCTAAAGCAATCGTCATGATGTTTGATCCTGTAATCAAGATAGATAAGTTTTAATACCATGCTTGTTCATATTAAAGAGATTATGAAACCTCTTGTCTCTTGTAAATATGAAACCTCTTGCCTCTTGTAAAAATAACAAGATCACCCATGGAACAAGACCATATGGCCATGCATTCAAACAATCATGTTGTAGCCTCAAAAGCCATTTGTCAACTCAATCATATTTACAACAACATGAATGTACACAGTCATCAAGAACATGTGCAATCAACCATAAGTTTAGTTATCATCACGTAATCACACATTAAGTTTAGTTATCATCAAAACCACAACTCAACAATCTCAACAATCATCAAAACTATAACTCAATAATCTCCCCCTTTTTGATGATGACAAACTTAGTGATGATGACAAACTTAATGATAAACTTATTAAAGATGATACAACTAACAGAATGGCACAACTGTTCTTCTCCCCTTGTATGTTCTTCTCCCCTTGTTACACAAAGTCATGAACTTTTCTCCCCCTTTGACATTATCAAAAAATGGGATAATGCAGATCTTTCTCCCACAACAACATTATCAAACAAGCTGGAAGAAGCCAACGAAGCAAGAGAAAATCTTTCTCCCTCTTTGAAACAGCAATGGCTCAGAATTCAGATGAAACAACGGCAAATCATGGACTAACAAATCAATATGAGTCAAATCAGAGGAGACCAATTGGTGATTATTCTCACACATCAATATGATACCATCTAAAGTAAATTTAGTCAAGCATGTATTGATATCAATTGAATGTAATGATTGGCCTCAAGGATATGAGCCAGTGGAGGAAGATATTCACAAGATGAGATGTTCAGCACGATAGCATTCAAAATCTAGATCCCATGTCAGATTTTCACAACAAGCAAGAGGAGGAGGGCATATCAAAAGGATTTTCTTTGATTTTTAAAATTTTTGATTTTTATATTTTGGTTTGAAATGCATGAAATGCAATACATGCAAGTGATGTCATATGAGATGTACAATCAAATAAATACGTATATGTACATGCAACTCAGCTCCCCCGTACTTATATAAGAAGGGAATGGGTATAAGAAAGATGCAAGAGAGTCATGACAACCGGAATGCACATGTGTAGCACATGGAAGATTGTGCAATCATATAGGAGATTCATGTAATTGTTAATGTAGTCAATCAACTTTTTGAATACATGTTTGTTGCGCGGGTTTTTTTATGCCGATTACCGGGGTGAAGGAAGGGATACAATGAGGGAGGAAGATACGGGAGTTTGATATGTCTCGGGTATCCTCCTTACGGGTGCATGCCTCTCACGGTGATATCGGGCACTCTCCTTTCAAGGAAAGTCGAAAAGGGTCGAATGGCACGGAAATATCAGGATAAGGGTTCACCGGACAGGGTGCGGGCGTGCCAGTCGATTTCTCAACAATCACTCATGGAACCAAGGGTTGGCCGGGGAAGCGCCACCAGGGCGCGGCACGTGGGCTCAGGCGTGTAGATTATGGAAAATCCACTAAAGAAAAGAAAAAAAATAATAAAGCACGTTCTGCTAATGAGGAGTGTGATCGCCAGAGGGGTTACCTCAAGAAGAATAAAATGATCGCATGTACCTTGTATTGAGCGTGGGAGATTGTGGACTTTTCCTTCCTCCTTCTACCGGCCGGCCGACGAAGGGGGTTCTTAGTTTGATTACCCTTGCAAAAATACACAAAACAAGTGAAAAGAATGGATTAGCCAAAAGTGTGTAGCATCAATGTTCTAGAGGTATAAAATCAAACAAATGAAGCATGAACACACCTTGTGTGTTTTGGTTTTAAACCCCTTAAGAGGAGTAACAAAGGTACGGGAAATATGAATGCAACAATATGCAAAGCAAGATATATGATGTGAGAATCGCAATGTCTTCTAGCAAAGTAGTTAGAAAGAATAAGATGAAGATGTTAACCAAATGCTAATAAAGAAGAGAAGAGTCTCCTCTCTGCTGTGTGTGCAGCAGTACTGGGAGAGAAAACCAAAGAGGTCGAATGGCAGCTGATGACCACCGTGGAAGATGATCAGCACTAGGAGGAAGAGGGATTGCTTGAAGAATAGAACCTGCAAAAACCAAAAACTCTCTTCTCCCCGTTAAGAAAACTCTCAGTAGCTTCTCTCTGCTATCGTTATTGCACAATTCTCTTCTCTTCAGCTCTTTTTAGCTCTGCTTCCCTCTCTCGCGCGAGGGGCACAGCAAGGGGTATTTATAGCCCTTAAAATCTTTGCAAAACAAGGATTAAAACTAGGCAATGCCCTCCAATAAGAAACTCTCTTCCCAATCAAACACAATGTGTAAAATGGGGAAGGGATTATTACTGGAAAGAAGCATGCGAAAGGGAGACGGAAGTGGAAATGACGACGCAACCTAGGGCGTCAATTAAAAATGACGAATTTACCAAAGGCGTTAAATAATATGATGACGTTCACAGGGGCGTCAATTCCTGGATTTCATTATGGAAATAAAATACTTTCCTTATTAAAAATTCTGAAATGACGCCTTCGGTTATGGGCGTTAAATAATAGACGCCCTTCCTTGGGACGTCAATTCTTTGAATTTGGATTTTCTTTAGGATTCGTAAAAATCCAGAAAATGACGCCTCTAGACACGGTCGTCCATTTATTAACACACGCCCCGGGCTTGGCCGTCAATTAAATGACGCCCCTTGTTAAAGCGTTAATTCTAATTATCACAGAAAAAACTCAAAAAATCACAATTAACATATAGAAAATAGAAAAACTTCATATTAAACCAATATTGAAGTCCACTTTGGGGCGTCTGTTGACACTAAAAATATTCCTAATATTTCTTGACTTCTGCTTCTGCAGGTCTTAAGTTCTGATCGGGTGCTCATGTGCCGACAGATAAGAAAAGAAAAGAAGGAAAGTAGTGACAGATGCCAAACAAAGATGAGGAACAAAAGAAGAAGAGAAGAAAAGAAAAGACGCCCGGCTCCAATGGACAGTCACTTAAGCAAGACTCAAGAGCTCAGAAAAGGCTCGGGACCATCCCCGAACGAACAAGATAAAAGCTCGGACAGCAAGACAAGTCAGTCGATAGGTCAACCCTCGCAAAATGAGAAATGAACACAAATGGGCCTAAACAAACAAAAATGGGCCAAATGATGCTAAGAAATGAGCTGAAACCGACACGGGAGTGAACCGGCACGCCACTGAACCGGCACGGAGGTCAACCGGCACGAAATGAAACCGGCGCGGGATCGCAATCGGTGCGCAAACACCAATCAGCGCGCCGGTTCCTCTACACGCTGATGGAAACAGGGCCACACCCTCTATATATATAAACCTTGCTTCGAGCACAAGAAGGAGAGCGGTAGAAGCCAGAGAGAAAAGAGTAGAGAGCGGTAGAAGCCAGAGAGAAAGGAGTAGAGAGAGGTGATCGAAGCCAGAGCAACCACTGAAAAAAAAGAGACACGAGAGCCCGCTGAAAGGGATCTAAAGAGGGGGAGAGAGTAGCAGAAGTCCGGGGAAGGAGATCCAAGGTGGGGTTCGCCTATCAAGCGTCTTCAGGAGCTATATTCTCCCCTTCCCCATCTTTGTTTCGCTCTGTTTTTCTTTCTTTTTTTTGATATGCTTCCGAGCGCTGTTCCTCCGTTGATATCAAATGCCGGTATAGTCTGGTAGATTGTAAAGGGGCATCATCTGCATGTAAAATTTTGTAGTCTGATTCCCCTTCCGTGCTGAATGTATGCGATCCTTTGAATGAAATGAGATATGGGATTCTGAGATTTTCCTTTCTCTGCCTCTCTGAAATTTATTATATTCGATCACCGTTGTGAGCGAAGTTGGTTCTGTTGTATGCACGTCCCTCGGATCATCTGATTGGTTTCTGTTGTATCATCTCTGTACTTTCAACCTCGCAATCACGATGAGAGCCTGAGACAGTCCATCTCATGGCTTCTCATTCGTGAAATGGTGAGGGATATGTTCGAGTCAAAGCTCACGGGATTCAATCAATAACTTGGCTCCCAGTGAGGCTCCAGAGTGAAAGCCATCTTCTCCTCGGGGTGATTTCTTCCAAAACCATCCTTAGTTGCCATCTGAAAGCTCGTGAATAACCCCCCTAAAGCCCTGAACAAAGCCTCTCAAAGCCCTTGAATAAAACCTCCCAGAACCCTGATGTAAAAACCACAAAGATCCACAACCTCATAAACCCTTAAAACCCCCTCTAAAACCTCCACTATCGGCACAGGAAGGCCTCCCGGCGTGGCCCTCTCTCGGCGCGGGTTCTGCGCCGAGTGATGGGCGCGCCGAGGAACACCAGCGTGCCGACCACCCTTCAAACAACTCCCCAGGCCGATGGCCCTTTGTGTTCTCTGTCGCGCCGAGACTTGCCGCACCGACACCTTCATGCCGACACCCTCATGAACCCCTCAGCTTGATCATCTCTAGTATAAAACCATCACCACCCCGGGAGGAGTAATATTCCTTCACTCAAGCCCATGGGAACTAAATCAATGGGGTTAACCCCCTACATTCTACTGCCCCACTGGCCTATGGAGTTCTGCCACTGCATGTTCTCCCATGGCCTCTTCAGGGGGATATTAACAAATACCATGATGAGCGGACACTGTCCCGTCGGATTACGATCCTTTTGGATCCCGGGCTACGCCCATCTCTATTATGGATTCCGTCTCGGCTCTCAGTGGACGGTTTCCTATATACCCCATCAACCCTCCGAGTACAGGGGAGATGCTACCGGATTTTTGCCAGACTAACGGTTGAATTGTTAATAAAATAAAAATAATAATAATAATAATAATAACTAAATATAAATAAATAAAATAAATAATAATAAAATAAAAAATAAAAATAAACAAATAAACAAACAAACAAAATGGCATAAATAAAAAAAATACAATAATAATAACAAGTAAATAAAAATACTAAACAAAATATAAACTGAGAATCGGCCGGGGGGACTCCCCTCGGCGTCATTGCTTCTCGGCGCCAAAAGCACGTCGAAACCAATGCGCCCCGAGATGAAAGCCACGCCGAGATCCCCCCATGTATACAAAAAAAATAAAAGGGGCAGCATGGTGGCGCCGAGGGTGGCTGTGTGCCGATGGCAACCCCCTGCTGGTGCCAATCGGCGCCACCCCCATTCCCTACATGCATATAGTAGTAAAAGAAAAAGGATAAAACAACTTCAACAAAGCTAAAGCAAAAAGACAATGCGCAGTGCAATAAATGCTAGACATACTTAACACTCCACTAAATATGCTTAATATATAAGATAACACCGTGAGATCAACTACACACGTGCATATTACAGGCCCCATTCAACAAAACACACAACTATGTAATCAATTCACGTTATGTTCATTCGTAACAAAAAACGCATACAACGAACATATGTCCACCCTCCTCATATATAAAAATCCTATATATGCACATTCATATAAACACAAAAAAGAAGAAGCAAACAATAGAACGAAACAAGACATCCCCCCTTCAAAAAATAGAGAAATAAAAAAAATAGTTAAAATAAAAATACACAATAAACAAGCAATGCAAAAATAAATCACAACAAACAAAATAAAAGTGACAAATAAACAATAAAAAAATAGTGAATAAACAAATAATTGTCAAACAAATACTAATAAAGAAATTAAAATGTGCATGCATCTCATATAAGAGGATATAAAATAAATAAATAAATAAATAGTAAATAAATAACAAATGAGCAATAAAAAAAGGGAAGAACATAAATAAAATGAGAACAAAGACAATCACGTGTCTAAAATAATAACAGGAATAAATAAAGAACAATGAGCATGACTGTGCCTACTCTGGAGCCTTCACCTTCCCTAGACCCCGGGTATGGGATATTAAGGATGTTTCGACGAGTCGTGCCTGGATCTCGGGATTTCCCCCCTACTGTAGCCAAAGCACGACTTTGTCATTGGCCAATAACTCACCGAATTTGATTTCTCCTGATCGGGCTTCAACCGTGCTCCTACGATTCCTGAACAGTAAATTTGCCGTACCCCGGCATACATTGCCCCAATAATATGCGCTTGCCCAAATACGGTTACACTCGGCTCACTTCATGGGTCCATGTGTGTGCACCGTAATGTGATGCACAGCTTCAAAATAAAAAAGGCCATAATGCCCCTCGGAGCAGGATGTCGTTGCCGAAATATCTTTCAAAGTTATAAATAAATGATCAAGCAAATAATAAATGATAATATTGAATACTATTATCTTGCATGCTTGCATGATCCGATTCTCTGGTATATCAAATGGTGATTTGTGAAAAGCCGGGTTATGCCCGACCGGAAGCTATCACTATGCGTGATGATGCTCCTCGGACCTAAGTTCTCCGCCTCGTACCGGGAGTCGATTTAATAAATAAGTACTACCCTATTGTGTGCTTGCATGCAATTGCATCTTTAGTTATATGGGCCCCATGGTCTTTATTTTGGCGATTAATCAAGGGTTGTCTCTCTTTCGGAGAGGCGTAATTAACGTCGTAGCCTTTATGGTATGACGGGTTCTGGGTCTCGACACGATCACCCATAATTGTCTGGTTAGTCAGATGAGCGCATAATAAATCGTCACTCCGGTGACTGGCACGCCTAATTAATAAACCAAATAAACAAGTAAAATAAACAAATAAATATCAAATAAAATAATAAAATAATAAAAATCTCATCTCCCACAAGCTGGCACGCCCGGTGGGACTAAACCTCCCTTCATCTTTTCGCCAAAATAAAGGGACCATGGGGCCCCCACCCAACTACCTCAAATGCTAATTATTCATTCATCTTGTTTCTCCTCTTTGTAGGTTGAAGTGATGGCGAGCGGACTGTCTGGAGTTGTTTTCGGTTCCCAAATCGTGGCCGACCATGCTGCATACGGCTACCTTGCCGTACCCACTCCCTTCGGCAACTTTTCCCCGATCGTTGGCTTCCCCAACTTCTTGGGAGTTGCATTCGCGGATCTCCTGGATGTGGAGAGTTCTGAACCTGCGAAGCTGAAGAACGACAAAATTGTGCCTCGCCGAAGTGAGGGCCATGTCAAGGAAGCTTTGCTGAAGAGCCTGGTGGTCGTGAGCTGCCACGTCTACCATACTGTCTGCCCAACTGCGGCACATAAGAAGAAGTCTGCTGGGGACAACAAGAAGAGCTCCAGAGGAGGAATTGCTGCTGATCCTCGGAGCCGACTTTCAGCCTCTCAGAAGTCCATGTTGATCAGGGACATCCGAGTCTACTTTAATGGCCGTGGCGCCGAAGTTCTACCTGGTCGGATCATCCCGACTGTGCCCACTCACAACACCTTCCAAGTGCTAGCAAGCCGGAGGGTGAACTTTAATGACAACAAGCAAGGGAGGCCGACCCCAAATCTCTTAAAGTTCAGACAAGTCTGGGTTCCCAAGAAGACTCGAAACACTACACCGGCCTCGCAGAACTTCAACAATTCTACTGATGTCCCCAAAAGAGGGGGCAAAAGGGATGCCCGTGCAGAAGATACCATGGTTGTGATCACTTCACCCACCATCGGGGTCTCCGCAAGACAAGCCCACATCTCCAAATTATCAAGGAATTTTGATCAAGTGGCCAAATTGATACGGCTTTCATACATGCCGTCAGCCCGAATCCAAGTGCTACCTTCTGCCATCTCTACAGAATGCAGTCGGGAAGACACAATGAGGATGGTCCGGGAATATTTCCATGCCTTTAGAGGTCCCATCATGGGTCGGCAAAGGTCGGCTCGAGTCATCAGGGCCGAAGAGGAAGAAAAAGACAAGAGGGCACCGGTTGAGGTGAATGAAGAGGGGAGGCGAGCCAAAGTTAGAAGCCTTGAAAGGCCTCCACAATATGAAAAGATGAAAGGAGCTTCTATATATGAAGAGCCGACTTTCTCCCATCGGGCTCGAAGGGGAGTCGAAAAGCACAAAAGAAGAATGCAAATTCTTACTTGTAATATGACAGGGGTGATGAGTACACCTGGTCACCTACCAAATGAACAAGAAGAGTCAGCCGAGATTGCCAGAAGAATAGACCCGGCGACAAGACGGGGTAAAAATGAGGCTGAGCTACTGCAAACCACAAAGGGCAAGCAGCTTGTTGAAGAAAACATCACTACTGTCACCGCTAGAATAGTGGCATCTGAGCAAGGGGGCGCATCCCCACCTCCTTCAATTGAAGCTCCTTTGGGTAACATGCTCAAGGGCATCAGTGATAAAACAACGATGGACCCTGCCGTCCTGATGCTGCTGCAAGGATATCAGGGGGAGATAAAGCTGCTGAAGAGTAAATTAAATGAAAAGACTGAGCATGTTGCGGCGCCCGAGCAACTGGGGGTACAAAATGGGCCATCACAGGAAGGTTTTAACCCCGGGGGCGCTCCTTCACCAGTCGTTCTACAAACTGCTGATCAAAACTGGGCCATTCCCCAGCATTATTCTCAATGGCTTCAGCCAGCATGGCTAATGCCTCCCCAAATGCAGCGGCAGGCTCCCCTGTTAGAGCCTTTACCATCCAATGCTATGACTTCGGCCCCATTATCGATGCAGCCTTTTCACCTCCACACTCAACCAATGGAGCCAGCTATGGTAAATAAATTGATGATGGAACAGATGATCGAGGCGAGGCTGGGAAAGAGGGGTGGTGATGATTGCGCCCCCTTCAACATATATGAAGTGCCATATCCAGCTCACCATGCTGCCAAAAGACTGCCGCCGGGCGTCAATAAACTCCCAAAATTTGACAAATACAACGGGAAGGGCTCCCCGAAAGAACATATTGCACACTATATATCAGCCATGGGCGACTTGGCAGCGGACGAGTCGTACCTATTGAAGTTCTTTGGGTCTTCACTAACAGGACCCGCCTTCGAATGGTATTCCAAGTTACCGGCCAGGTCTATCCATGACTGGCCAAATATGCAGCAGAAATTCAGTGAAAGATTCCACATCATCGAGGCAGAGGTGACCGTGGCTGAGCTGTTGGCAACCAAGCAAAAAGATGATGAAACAGCTGCAGAATATATCGAGAGATGGGAGGATCTGAGCATGAGGTGTTGGCGTCCTCCGCATCTAGAAGATGCAATACAAATATGCAAACAAAATCTAAAGAAAGAGGTTCTGGAAAAGATGATCGGAATAAAAATATGGTCTTTTGACCGATTAAGTGATATTGCCACGGAGGTTGAAGACTTCTTCACAAGATATCCCTCCATTTCTACTGACTCAAGTCATGAAGCCAAGCAGGTTAATAAACGGACGATATTGAAAGCGGTTCATGCTGTCAGCCTCACGGCAAAAAGGCACAAATGGATGCACAATCCTCTGCTCAATGAACATGTTGGACGTCGGGAGAGGCCTCCTCCGCAGAACAAAACAAAGAAGCTCTATGGCTTCCCCCGAGACAAGACTCGAGCATTGTTCGAATGGGCTGTCAAATATAGCAAAGTCATCCTTCCGAAGCCAAAGAGACCAGATGACGTCAAAAGAAGAGATGATCCTTATTTCTGCCCCTACCATCAAATCTTGGGACACCCTATTGAAGATTGCCAAATATTCAAGGACATCGCCCAAGGCTTAATAAAAAGAGGGGATCTGCAAATGGGGAAGGACAGAGTCGATCCTCCATGCCCTCATGAAGTGCCCGCTACGGGTGCATCAATTAACATGATATCTATATGCCAACAGCTGCCCGAAGAAATGCCAGAGGGCTGTGCCTAGCACACTCATGAAGACTATATCCCATCGCATGAAAGGGAGCAAGAGAATTGGCGATCATCGCCAAAAAAGAAAGGAACAGAACCAGCTTATCACTCGGCACTGGAAACCCAAATTCCTGGCGCCATGGACCGGCCTACTCTGCCTCTTCAGTCTCTGCCTGCCTTCAAACAGTCTCTCCAATGGCCATCAAAAGGTCAACTGACAATAAAAAGAAGAAACAGACCCCGTCATGGGTACACGAAGAAGCTAGCTCAGCCATGGAGCAGTCACAAGCTATTATAAGTGGGCCTGATAACCATGAGCAGCCAAAGAACCAGCCTATGCAGCTCAAAAAGTATGCCCCTCGAGGATGCAATGAGTCCCGCGGGTTAACAAAAAGAACTGAAGAAAAAGCAGAAAAGCTGAATGCATCAAATAGCCCACTGTGGGGGCAAGTGCCGACCATGAAGGGAAATAAAAAGAAGAGTGCAAATGCTAAAAGGAGGAATCTTGTTCTCTCCTGCAACACATTGTCAGCATCCTTCAGTGGGGCACAAACTACTGATGAAGAAGATGAAGAAATCTGCTTTGTGCCAAGAAAGCAGCTCCAGCTAAAGCTTATGCCTCTCACCCATCTTCCAGGTCTGGGAGGATTCCGAAGCAACGCTCACCAGTTGATAAGAAGGCTCAATGTCATATTCCTCCTCCACCCAGAGGCATAGAACAAAGGGATTCTGTCCGAAAGGAGCTATCTACAGCCGACAATGATAGCGGGAGAAAATTCATCTTGCACAAATCAGAGGCGGGGGGCAGTAGCACTCCCGGTCCCTTCTTACAAGACCCTGCCATAATGGCACTACTACACCAGAAGCAGCAGGAGATAGAAATGCTACAAAGGCAGCTGAATGAAATGAACATACAGCCATATATGTCACAATTGACAAGACATCTATATGAGACAGCCCAAGACAGTGCTAGCTCATCAGAAGCTTCAACATGGCCAATAATGCCCCGAATAGTACATGATCATTCAGGGGGCATCCTCCCTCAGCCATTCCAACCCACAGTTCCCTGGGTAAGTCAGGGGGCAACTAAAGCATCTCCGGCAATGAGGTCGATGAGGCCGCATATACAGCCAATGGTGGAACGAACAATGAATACAAAGATGGCTGAAGAAGAAGTCACTGAAGCCAAATTACAAGCAGCCAAACAAAACGATGATGAGTCCGTCAGGGACTACATAAGCAGATGGAGGAGCCTTCATGAAAGATGTAGGCACCCGCCTAGTTACAAGGAGTCTGTCCAAATTTGCAAAGAGAATCTAAAAATGGAAATTCTACGATGGGTCATTGACTTCGAAGTCACAACCTTTGAATATCTAAGTGACATCGCAGCAGAAGCTGAAGCAGTCCTTGCAAGGTTTTGTCCAGCCTCCACAAGCTTGGGTCAAAAGAATAAACCAATCAACAAACCTCCGGCACAAGAAGAAGCTTGCACCTCAAATTTTGAAGCCTTCGAGCAACAGAAGAAGAAAATGAAAGAGGCATCTTCCGCCGATCCGACAAAACAAGGGCCCTCATTAAGGGGCAAAACGATGAAACTGTATTCCTTTCCAAGGGACAAGACTAGAGCACTTTTTGAATGGGCCCGTGAATACGGCAAAGTAGTGCTCCGAGAGCCAAAGAAGCCAGGCGATGCCGAAAGAAAAGAAGATCAACGATTCTGTCCTTATCACCAAATGTTGGGGCATCCCATTGAGGATTGCTATGTGTTTAAGGACATTATTGAAGGCCTGATCAAGAAAGGCGAACTACAGATGGGCGAGTATAAGGTGGACCCACCGTGCCCTCATCAAATATATGTCCTTAAAAGAGCAGCCCCGTGCGGCGTTACCGCATCAACTGCTCCTCGCAAATCTGGCTGAAGCCGATGTCTAGCAAGCCCGCATGGTTTGAATGCGGATGTTTGCCAACAAAAGAAGAATGGCAAATAAAAAAAAGGAAAGAAAAAAAAAGAAGAGAAAAAGAAGAAGGAAGGAAAGGTCCTGTTCTGGAGGCAGGCACCCAAAAAAAAGGGAAAAAAAGGAAAAAAAATTCTTTTGAAGGAGGCCTTGATGGCTGCATCTGTCAAGGGAGATATCACTCCCCCCCATGTCTTGGACCATGCCAAATAAGAAACTACCATTGTGGGGTTGGCGTGGTGGAGCGAACCACTTATCCCCTCTCTGAGGGGTTGAGCGCTCTCCTATGCACCCACTTTGGTCTGTTTAAAAATAAATGGATGAAGGGTGACGGCTCTGCACTGCACTGCACTGTCGACGCCATCCAAGTTGTCCGTTCAAAAAAAAATGAATGCAAAAGAAAAGAAGAATAGAACTTATAAGGTCAGCAAGGCCTCTTCATCCTCCCCATGGACAGAAGACTCCTTAGTAGCATTGCACGGTGAATGCCCAAGGAATAATGAAATGACTATATCATCTATGGAGGTAAGAGGACCCTACAACTGCAGCTTCTAAGAATAAGCGTCAAGAGGAGGACACTTGGCGTAAGTGTCGGAGGCCCGAACCGAAGCTATTTGGAGCATCTCCTACAAGAAATCAATCACAAAAGAAGATAGCTATTGATCTGATGTATAGCTGTCACTAAATACTCCCAGGGGGATCATGTTAATCAACAGTCCCACTGACGCTAAAGAACCTTCATTGGCCACTGGGCCTCCCGTTTCAAATACGGGTCCAAACCCTGTTGGGGAACGAAAAGAACAAGTCATGCCGAGTTGTCTGCAATCTCGGCTCCTTTCTCCTCATCAAGCCAACAAATAAGAGCCTTTCGACTTTTAGTGGCCTATCTCAGCACCCTTGGTCCCACCAGAATTCATGGTGCCTTGCCGCCCTCCTATCCTATGGGGATACTCCCCACTCGCCTCACCAGGACTAACCCTCCACCCTTGATCTGGGACCTATGCTCCCAGCCAATGCACTCTCATGGCCTTTCGGCATTCAGCCACGACAATGCCATATTTGTCCCATGGGACTCTCCTATCACTGTCGATTTGGATTCCTTGCCCAATGTCGGCCCAATAAAATCTCCTTTTCCTTGGCATAAGGCACTCTGCCCTCGTCGAGCTCAAAATTTGCCCATCAGTCTCGCCGGGCTGTGTCCATAAAGCTTTCCCTTGGCTAGGGGCGCTCTACCTTAGCCGAACTCGAAAATTATCTTCCGTCCCATCGGGCTGAGTCCACAAAATCCTTTCCTTGGCCTGAGGTGCTCCGCCCTCGTCGAGCTCAAAAGTAATCTTTGTCCCACTTGATAAGATTCATAAAACCTTTTTCCTTGGCCTAAGGCACTCCGCCCTCGCCAAGCCCCAAAACTACCCTTTGTCCCACTGGGCATGATTCGTAAAACTCTTTTCCTTGGCCTGAGGCGCTCTGCCCTCGCCAGGCCCGCCGAGCTCTTGGACATCAATCCCCAGCCCCACCAGCAAAATAAATAGTCAACTTCATCAATAGTCCCACCAAACAAAAATATCCCGCACCGTAGATGAGTCTGCACCAGGGAGACCAAAAAAAACAAACAAACAAAAGTAATGTAAAAAAAGGGAAATGAAAAGAAGAAAGAAATGAATAAAAAATGATGAAAATGAATGAAGAAAGAAAAATGAAGATTTAAAATAAACTTAATGAATCAATAAACTCAATAGACCTAACAAAATCAACTAATTCAATGAATCAATAAACCCAACGAACCCAATAGAGTCAATAAATCAATAAACCCGAAACACCCAATAAATCTAATAAACTCAATAAAATTAATGAAATCAATCGAATCAATAAATTCAACAAACCCAATGAACCCATCAAAATCAAACTCAAATGAATCAATGAACCCAATAAGCCAAATAAACTCCAATAAACCCAACCAATCCAATAGATCAAACAAACCAATAAACCCAATAAATCAACAGACTCACTAAACCAAATAAACTTAATGAATCAATGAACCTAACGAACCCAATAGAGTCAATAAATCAATAAACCCAAAGCACTCAATAAACCTAATAAACTCAGTAAAACTAATGAAACCAATCCAATCAACAAAATCTAACAAACTTAATAAACCCAACAAGCTCAACTTAACCAATAAGTCTAATGAACCTAACAAACTCAATAAGACCGATAAATCCTATAAAATCAATAAACTCAATAAACTCCAATAAACCTAACTAATCTAATAGATCAAATAAACCAATAAACTCAATAAATCAATAAACTAAACAAATAAACCCAATAAGCTCAATAAACTCAAACAAAGAAACCAACAAAAAGATTTCTTCACTTTGTCTTAGACCTTCTGTCTGAGCAAGGTTTGTTGATCTCGACATCTCCACGGGTCAACGTCCATATTCTATCTTGGCTTAGACCTCATGTCTTCGCCAAGTTGATCAGCTTCGACATGACATTGGGTTGACATCTTCATCTACGCATTCTACCCTTGTTTCAGATCTTCCGTCTGAGCAAGGTCGGTTGACTCTGACACTTCGTCAGGGTTGACATTGATATCTAGCCCTTGGGTTTGGGCCTCTCATATGTCTGCATTCTAGTCAATCCTCGCCCCAAATCTTCTATCGGGGGTAGGGCCTGTTGACTTCGACATTCCGTCAGGTCAACACCTATCCTACATTATACCCTTGTCTTAGGCCTCACGCCTCTGCCAGGTTCGTCGGCTCCGATAGGACGTCGAGTCAACACATATCCTGTATGCTTCCCTTGGCTTGGGCCTCACGCCTTTGCCAAGTTCGTTGGCTTTGACATGACACCGAGTCAACACCTATTCCACATGATGCTCTTGGCCCAGGCCTCACGTCTCTGCCAAGTTCGTTGACATCGACAGGACGTCGAGTCAACACTTATCCTATATTCTTCCCTTGGCTTAGGCCTTACACCTCTGCCAAGTTCGTTGGCCTCGATAGGACGTTGAGTCAACACTTACCCTATATTCTACCCTTGGCTCAGGCCTCACGTCTCTGCCAAGTTCGTTGGCTTCGATAGGACGTCGAGTCAACACCTATCCTATATTCTACCCTTGGCTAAGGCCTCACGCCTCTGCCAAGTTCGTTGGCTTCGACAAGACGTCGAGTCAACACTTATCTTATATTCTACCCTTGGCTTAGGCCTCACGCCTCTGCCGAGTTCATTGACCTCGACATGATGTCGGGTCAACATTTACATCCTATATTCCTTCCTTGGCTTAGACCCCATGTCGTCGCCAAGTTGGTTGACTTTGACAGTCTGTCAAGTCAACATCCATTTTCTACCTTGGCCCAGACCCTGTGTCTCTCCCAGGCTAGTCGTTTTCGACATGACTTCGAGACGATAACGGTGTTTTATGTCTGCCCTTGTCTTAGACATACCGTCTAAGCAAGGTTTGTTGACTCCGACATCCTGTTGGGTCAACGTTCGTATTTCACATTTGGCTCGGACCTTCCATCCGACCATACAATAAAAAGACCATTCTACCTCTGGCTCGGACCTTTCGTCTAGCCAGTCAACAAAAAACTTTCACATTTGGCTCGGACCTTCCATCCGACCATACAATAAAAAGACCATTCTATCTCTAGCTCGGACCTTTCGTCGAGCCAGTCAACAAAAAAAACTTTCACATTTGGCTTGGACCTTCCATCCGACCATACAATAAAAAGATCATTCTACCTCTAGCTCGGACCTTTCATCTAGCCAGTCAACAAAAAAACTTTCACATTTGGCCTGGACCTTCTGTCCGACCATACAACAAAAAGACTCTTCTACCTCTGGCTCGGACCTTTCGTCTAGCCAGTCAATAAAAAGAAAACCTTTCACCATTGTCCTGGACCTTCCGTCCGACCATACAACAAAAATAAACTTCTACCTCTGGCTCGGACCTTTCATCTAATCAGTCAACAAAAAGACCCTTCTACCTCGCTCGGACCTTTCGTCTAGCCAGTAAAAAAAAAAAAACTTTCACCTTTGGCCCGGACCTTCCGTCCGACCATACAACAAAAAGACCCTTCTACCTCTGGCTCGGACCTTTTGTCTAGCCAGTAAACAAAAAAAACCTTTCACCTTTGGCCCGGACCTTCCGTCCGACCATACAACAAAAAGACCATTTCACCTTTGGTTCGGACCTTCCGTCCGACCCCTTAACAAAAAGACCCCTTGACATTTGGTTCGAACCCTCGTATTCGACCAAACAATAAAAGACCCTTGTACCCTTGGCATCATGACATTATGTCTAAGCCAAACTGTCCGGAGTCATGGCCCTATGCCTAAGCCGATAAATTTTCTGTCTTGGCGTCATGGCCTTCAGCCTAAGTCAAGCTGTGCGGCGTCATGGCAATTCGCCTAAGCCATTTTAACATCCTATCTTGGCGTCATGGTCTTCCGCCTAAGCCAAGCTGTACGGCGTCATGACTTTACGTCTAAGCCATTAAATATTCTACCTTGGCATCATGGCCTTCCGCCTAAGCCAAGTTGTACGGCATCATGACTTCATGTCTAAGCCGTTAAATATCCTTGTACGGCGTCATGGCTCCCCGCCTAAGCCGTTCAAAATTCTGTCTTAGCGTCATGGCTTTCTGCTTAAGCCAAGTTGTACGGCATCATGACTTAACGTCTAAGCCGTTAAATACTCTGCCTTGGCGTCATGGCCTTCTGCCTAAGCCAAGTTATACGGCGTCATGACTTCACGTCTAAGCCATTAAATATTCTTGTCTGGCATCATGGCTTTCCGCCTAAGCCGGTAAATATTCTGCCTTGGCGTCATGGCCTTCTGCCTAAGCCAAGTTGTACGGCGTCATGACTTCATGTCTAAGCCATTAAATATTCTTGTCTGGCATCATGGCTTTCCGCCTAAGCCGGTAAATATTCTGCCTTGGCGTCATGGCCTTCCGCCTAAGCCAAGTTGTACGGCGTCATGACTTCAAGTCTAAGCCATTAAATACTCTCGTCCGGCGTCACGGCTTCCGCTTGAGCCGATAAATATTCTACCTTGGCATCATGACCTTCCGCCTAAGTCAAGTTGTACAGCGTCATGACTTAATGTCTAAGCTGTTAAATATCCTTGTCCGGCGTCATGGCTTTCCGCCTAAGCCGGTAAATGTTTTGCCTTGGCGTCATGACCTTACACCTGAGCCAAGTTGTACGGCGTCATGACTCTATGTCTAAGCCGTTACATATTCTCCCTTGGCGTCATGACCTTACGTCTAAGCCAAGTCATTCGACGTCATGACCTTTGGTCTAAGCCGACAAACCTCTTACCCTTGGATCGGAACTGTTGTCCGAACTAACGAACGAAAAGACCTCCTTTGGTTTCATACCAACCCGTGATCCCTTCAGGGATTTACCACCACATATGACACCTGCCCTCCACTGCCATGGCATCGGGCTCCCGAGGCCAGAATCATTACGGGCATGCCCATTAAGCCCTTTAGAAAAGAGAAAACAAAAAGAAGCAAAGAAAAAAAAGAAGAGAAAAAGAAAAGAAAAGAAGAAGAAATGATGATCATGACGTGATTTATGTGCTTGCTTGCCTCACGTGCATGTCTGCCTGAAGTATAGTATTAATGTGCTTCCTTCAAATTTCTAAGGCCGCGTACTCCTTTGCTAGATAACGTTGCCCTGATTCAGGATATGTGTGCGTCAGGGCATACACTAAGGATGAAAAGCCAATTCTCAGCGAGTGCATACGGCCAGGGGAAGAGTCATAGCTATGTTGCTAGCATAACTCGCATGATACACCATAGACAAAACTCCTACACTTCGCACATAATATGAGCAATGGTCCTTAGTCATAGGGACGTCATAAATTCTTCTTAACACTTCATGGAAACTTGAATCCCTACACTCACATGAAGAGTAATCGTGAGGGAAGAGTCGCATGTCCCCTTTAAAAAAAAAGAAAATTTTTTTGATGAGAATGAGGATGAATCTTAGTAGCCGGGAATCCCCATTGAGACACATGAGGAAACTCGCGCCGAACGGTGAAATCCGTAATAAAATTGCTATGAATGATGAATCCTAGTAGCCGGGAATCCCCATTGAGACACATGAGGAAACTCGCGCCGAACGGTGAAGTCCGTAATAAAATTGCTATGAAAGATGAATCCTAGTAACCGGGAATCCCCATTGAGACACATGAGGAAACTCGCGCCGAACGGTGAAGTCCGTAATAAAATTACTATGAAGGATGAATCCTAGTAACCGGGAATCCCCATTGAGACACATGAGGAAACTCGCGCCGAACGGTGAAGTCCATAATAAAATCGCTATGAAGGATGAATCCTAATAGCCGGGAATCTCCATTGAGACATATGAGGAGACTCACGCCAAACGGTGAAGTCTAAATATTAAGAATAAACGAGGGGGTTATGCGAAGCTACCCAAAAATCGAGAGTCCTGAACGTGTGTGTAGGCGATGAAGTAACCCTCCAGTGTTACTTAGAACTTCTGCACATCCATATATCTAGGGTTCGCTACTCATATAATTGCACTTTCACACTATGGAGGAATAGTCCTAGGTGTGGATCGCGGTTTAAGCTATGCATATGTTCTATGCGACGTCCTTTTTACGTATGCATATCTCTCTTAGCTATGCTTCGTGAGCCGCACTCTGTCTGTGAATCATGGGCGCTGTTCTTATCCTATCCCTAATGTAGGGGAGTTATTCTATAAACATCTAGTTTATGCGTTCGATCGATGGATGTCTGCATGCTTGCATGAATAAAGAATAAACAAAAAAAAACACATTCTCATATAGGGCTGCACCCGCAGGTCCCGCTCACTCATCTCTCTTTCGCGACACCCGCGGGTGGGGGACATTTGTTGACACTAAAAATATTCCTAATATTTCCCGACTTCTGCTTCTGCAGGTCTTAAGTTCTAATCGGGTGCTCCTGTGCCGACAGATAAGAAAAGAAAAGAAGGAAAGTAGTGACAGATGCCAAACAAAGATGAGGAACAAAAGAAGAAGAGAAGAAAAGAAAAGACGCCCGGCTCCAATGGACAGTCACTTAAGCAAGACTCAAGAGCTCAGAAAAGGCTCGGGACCATCCCCGAACGAACAAGATAAAAGCTCGGACAGCAAGACAAGTCAGTCTATAGGTCAACCCTCGCAAAATGAGAAATGAACACAAATGGGCCTAAACAAACAAAAATGGGCCCAATGATGCTAAGAAATGAGCTGAAACCGGCACGGGAGTGAACCGGCACGCCACTGAATCGGCATGTAGGTCAACCGGCACGAAATGAAACCGGCGCGGGATCGCAATCGGCGCGCAAACACCAATCAGCGCGCCGGTTCCTCTACGCGCTGATGGAAACAGGGCCACACCCTCTATATATATAAACCTTGCTTTGAGCACAAGAAGGAGAGCGGTAGAAGCCAGAGAGAAAAGAGTAGAGAGCGGTAGAAGCCAGAGAGAAAAGAGTAGAGAGAGGTGATCGAAGCCAGAGCAACCACTGAAAAAAAAGAGACACGAGAGCCCGCTGAAAGGGATCTAAAGAGGGGGAGAGAGCAACAGAAGTCCGAGGAAGGAGATCCAAGGTGGGGTTCGCCTATCAAGCGTCTTCAGGAGCTATATTCTCCCCTTCCCCATCTTTGTTTCGCTCTGTTTTTCTTTATTTTTTTTGATATGCTTCCGAGCGCTGTTCCTCCATTGATATCAAATGCCGGTATAGTCCGGTAGATTGTAAAGGGGCATCATCTGCATGTAAAATTTTGTAGTCTGATTCCCCTTCCGTGCTGAATGTATGCGATCCTTTGAATGAAATGAGATATGGGATTCTGAGATTTTCCTCTCTCTGCCTCTCTGAAATTTATTATATCCGATCGCCGTTGTGAGCGAAGTTGGTTCTGTTGTATGCACGTCCCTCAGATCATCTGATTGGTTTCTATTGTATCATCTCTGTACTTTCAACCTCGCAATCACGATGAGAGCCTGAGACAGTCCATCTCATGGCTTCTCATTCGTGAAATGGTGAGGGATATGTTCGAGTCAAAGCTCACGGGATTCAATCAATAACTTGGCTCCCAGTGAGGCTCTAGAGTGAAAGCCATCTTCTCCTCGGGGTGATTTCTTCCAAAACCATCCTTAGTTACCATCTGAAAGCTCGTGAATAACCCCCCCTAAAGCCCTGAACAAAGCCTCTCAAAGCCCTTGAATAAAACCTCCCAGAACCCTGAGGTAAAAACCCCAAAGATCCACAACCTCGTAAACCCTTAAAACCCCCTCTGAAACCTCCACTATCGGCACAGGAAGGCCTCCCGGCGTGGCCCTCTCTCGGCGCGGGTTCTGCGCCGAGTGATGGGCGCACCGAGGAACACCAGCGTGCCGACCACCCTTCAAACAGCTCCCCAGGCCGATGGCCCTTTGTGTTCTCTGTCGCGCCGAGACTAGCCGCGCCGACACCTTCATGCCGACACCCTCATGAACCCCTCAGCTTGATCATCTCCAGTATAAAACCATCACCACCCCGGGAGGAGTAATATTCCTTCACTCAAGCCCATGGGAACTAAATCAATGTGGTTAACCCCCTACATTCTACTGCCCCACTGGCCTATGGAGTTCTGCCACTACATGTTCTCCCATGGCCTCTTCAGGGGGATATTAACAAATACCATGATGAGTGGACACCGTCCCGTCGGATTACGATCCTTTTGGATCCCGGGCTACCCCCATCTCTATTATGGATTCTGTCTCGGCTCTCCGTGGACGGTTTCCTATATACCCCATCAACCCTCCGAGTACAGGGGAGATGCTGCCGGATTTTTGCCAGACTAACTGTTGAATTGTTAATAAAATAAAATAAATAATAATAATAATAATAATAACTAAATATAAATAAATAAAATAAAAAATAATAAAATAAAAAATAAAAAATAAAAATAAACAAATAAACAAACAAACAAAATGACATAAATAAAAAAAATACAATAATAATAACAAGTAAATAAAAATACTAAACAAAATATAAACTGAGAATCGGTCGGGGGGACTCCCCTCGGCGTCATTGCTTCTCGGCGCCAAAAGCACGTCGAAGCCAATGCGCCCCGAGACGAAAGCCACGCCGAGATCCCCCCATGTATACAAAAAAAATAAAAGGGGCAGCATGGTCGCGCCGAGGGTGGCTGTGTGCCGATGGCAACCCCCTGCTGGTGCCAATCGGCGCCACCCCCATTCCCTACATGCATATAGTAGTAAAAGAAAAAGGATAAAACAACTTCAACAAAGCTAAAGCAAAAAGACAATGCGCAGTGCAATAAATGCTAGACATACTTAACACTCCACTAAATATGCTTAATATATAAGATAACACCATGAGATCAACTACACACGTGCATATTACATGCCCCATTCAACAAAACACACAACTATGTAATCAATTCACGTTATGTTCATTCGTAACAAAAAACGCATACAACGAACATATGTCCACCCTCCTCATATATAAAAATCCTATATATGCACATTCATATAAACATAAAAAAGAAGAAGCAAACAATAGAACGAAACAAGACATTCCCCCTTCAAAAAATAGAGAAATAAAAAAAATAGTTAAAATAAAAATACACAATAAACAAGCAATGCAAAAATAAATCACAACAAACAAAATAAAAGTGACAAATAAACAATAAAAAAATAGTGAATAAACAAATAATTGTCAAACAAATACTAATAAAGAAATTAAAATGTGCATGCATCCCATATAAGAGGATATAAAATAAACAAATAAATAAATAGTAAATAAATAACAAATGAGCAATAAAAAAAGGGAAGAACATAAATAAAATGAGAACAAAGACAATCACGTGCCTAAAATAATAACAGGAATAAATAAAGAATAATGAGTATGACTGTGCCTACTCTGGAGCCTTCACCTTCCCTAGACCCCGGGTATGGGATATTAAGGATGTTCCGACGAGTCGTGCCTGGATCTCGGGATTTCCCCCCTATTGTAGCCAAAGCACGACTTTGTCATTGGCCAATAACTCACCGAATTTGATTTCTCCTGATCGGGCTTCAACCGTGCTCCTACGATTCCTGAACAGTAAATTTGCCGTACCCCGGCATACATTGCTCCAATAATATGCGCTTGCCCAAATACGGTTACACTCAGCTCACTTCATGGGTCCATGTGTGTGTACCGTAATGTGATGCACAGCTTCAAAATAAAAAAGGCCATAATGCCCCTCGGAGCAGGATGGCGTTGCCGAAATCTCTCTCAAAGTTATAAATAAATGATCAAGCAAATAATAAATGATAATATTGAATACTATTATCTTGCATGCTTACATGATCCGATTCTCCGGTATATCAAATGGTGATTTGCGGAAAGCCGGGTTATGCCCGACCGGAAGCTATCACTATGCGTGATGATGCTCCTCGGACCTAAGTTCTCCGCCTCGTACCGGGAGTCGATTTAATAAATAAGTACTACCCTATTGTGTGCTTGCATGCAATTACATCTTTAGTTATATGGGCCCCATGGTCTTTATTTTGGCGATTAATCAAGGGTTGTCTCTCTTTCGGAGAGGCGTAATTAACGTCGTAGCCTTTATGGTACGACGGGTTCTGGGTCCCGACACGATCACCCATAATTGTCTGGTTAATCAGATGATCGAGCGCATAATAAATCGTCACTCTGGTGACTGGCACGCCTAATTAATAAACCAAATAAACAAGCAAAAAAAAACAAATAAATATCAAATAAAATAATAAAATAATAAAAATCTCATCTCCCACAGCGTCACATGGTGGCATGAGATTTACTCAATATAGCATCGATTTTAGCGTGTCTACAAGGCGATCTGGCGACACGTGGAGAGAAGGGGTTCCATGGGTGCGATTGCGTAGGCGATTACGGGAATCGTGTACAAGACGTCTTTCCCCACTGGCCGCAAGCAACCAGTGTTTATTTACATCAGATTGAATCCGAATACCTTCGTTCAAAGCTGAAGAGAAGTCTGTATATGTGTCTGAAGCCGTGGGTAGAGGGCTAGGGGGCATTCAGCATCTATGGGTGTGCGTTAGACCTGGGGTTAGGGTGTTGGGCACGGATGCCGAGTGATGTAGATAGAAAATTGAGGGCCTGAACGTGGGTGCGAGAGCACTCGTCCAATCGGTGGTGTTACACTAAGGTGTATATTTCTTTACAGGAAAGCCATAATGGCTAAGATACAACTGGCGCATGCCGCGGGACAGCTCCGACATGTTAGTCGGTCCCCGGGTCAATGCGTGATGAATGAACACACATGTGTTTTACGGAGGGCTCCTCCCATGGCGTAGGCCATGGCCGAGATGCCGAACGGGGGCCTGTGACTGGATGACTGGGGGGATACATCGATCCGGTGTCTGGGTGAGGGTCGATCACGACTCTAGTTGAGCGGTCGGACATGGCCTTGTGACTGCGAAAGAGCATGACATCATGGTACACGTGTGGTTGCAACCGACGGACACGCGAGGGGAAATCCCGGCATGAGGGGACGTCCGCCTATGTCGAAATGCCTCACATACGATGGGTGTTGACTTGTGTGTGATGGCTACATACGGCGTGAGGGGAG
The DNA here is from genome assembly GCA_022559845.1 of Amorphophallus konjac. Taxonomy (NCBI): domain Eukaryota; kingdom Viridiplantae; phylum Streptophyta; class Magnoliopsida; order Alismatales; family Araceae; genus Amorphophallus; species Amorphophallus konjac. The sequence goes on along the minus strand of CM040122.1, from coordinate 71,690,169 downwards.
TGCAAACGACATACCCCCGGCGTATTAGACCGCCGAACAAGTCACCCACACACAATTCTCCTTAGCTCGTTGCTTGGAGCCGCGCTCGAAGTCCTGTGCTTGTTGTGTATCTGGATTTGATTCAATTCGATTCTTGATGCCCCACCCCTTGAGCTCCTAAGGGGTTTTTATAGGGGAAGTTGAAGGGTCACAAGGGGTTTACGCGGAGCAGCTAAGGGGGGTGAGCTGGTCTGCGTAAACCTAAGTGAATAGTGTCACTGGGAGTTACACGGGCTGAGAGAGGGGGAAGGGGTTTACGCGGACCAGCCAGGGGGCCTGAGCTGGTCCGCGTAACCCCTCCTTGGGTGGGCGTTTACGCGGACCAGTTAGGGGGCCTAGGCTGGTCCGCGTAAACCCCCCCCCCCCTCAGGGGTTTAGGCGGACCAGCCTGGGGGCCCAAGCTGGTCCGCCTAAACCCCACCCCAGGGGGGGTTTAGGCGGAGTGGCTGGGGTTTTTTCTTTTTTGAAAAAAACAAATTTTTTTAATTGAATGGGGGGTTTACGTGGACCAGCTAGGGGGGGCTAGCTGGTCCGTGTAAACCCCCCCCATGGGGGTTTTAGGCGAGTTCGCTCCAAGAGAGAGAGGGGCTGTTCCCCACCCTATAAAAATTGATTTTTTGGGTCCTTCTCTTCCTAAATTGACTAAGAAATAAAAGGACAATTGTGTGGAAGGATACGTGGAGCTTGCGGAAGCTTGTGTGCGCGTCGACTTGAGGAATCCCCGCGTGCTGTCACTTTGCACTCCCACGTCCACGTGTCTGCTTCTCGAACTGGTACGGCACACGAATCGCGTTGTAGGACCGTAAATCGGACAAACCGGGGCTGAGTGGGGTCGTGGGAGCACCGGGCTAGAGGGAGGGGCGCGGCCCCTAGGGAGTTCACCCTCCCTGGGGTGCGCGGCCATGCCTCGGGGTGAACTAGCCCCGGGCAGGCCGTAACCCAGGGGGATGGCCCCCGGGGGTTTTCTTGTGTTGCCTAGGGATGTCCTTTGACGGACTTTGACCATCGGGAGGCTGGCATGGGCCCGCAGGGACGTTGTTCTTCGAGTCGGAGTAGCCGCTCGCAAGGTGTTCGGGCAAATGCCCGACACATCCCGGGTTGCCGAATAAGCCGCGTAAGTGGCCGACGGGCCTTGGATTTGGCCTAGGGCCAAGGGTAGAGGTCCATAGGGGCTGGGAGGAGGCACCTTAAACCTGTGGGCCTTGCCTCGTGCTACGTGCCATGTTGTACGGCGGGTTGGCAGGGTAGCCTTGGGTTGGCCTGAGAGCTAATGTTGAGTGCCATGTTGTCACGTGTCTGAGGGTCGGGGGTGGCCCCGGCTTGCTGGGGGGTCGTTGTAGGACCCAATTAGTGTACTGGAGCAACGATCTAGCCCGTGGTCTTGTGTAAAAGGGCTAGGACACGTGCGCTCACAAAGTGTTCAGAAATATGCCGAACACACATGTGTGAGCCGTAGGTACGTGCTACGAGCCTCCAAAGCCCGTGGTTGACTTGCTTGGGTCTCCCTTTGACCTTGGAGGGTTGAATGAATAGTCTCAGAGTGGGCCCGTGGCTCTTTTACTGGATGCCACGTGGCATGGCTTAGCGTCGGGGCACGCCCGGGTGGTCCCGGGCGGCCATAAAGAACGCGGGCAAAGACCGTATGAAGGTGGCCGGGATTGACCCCGAACACTTGCTTGTGTTGCCGCGTGTCACGTCACGTTGTTCGGGACCCTTGTGGGGACCCGCAGGGTTATAGAAAGGGCTAGATAGCCCATGTCTTGAAGGTGTTCGGGGAAATGCCCGAACCCTTACTCCTTGTTATTTTAGCTGGGAAATGGTCCGAGTACAACGAATGCCCCCCACGAGGCGTGCGTCGGAGGCGGGGACGAGGGCGTACGGCCCGTGAGACCCTCTTTCTGAGTTGTTGTAGTTGTATTTTGACGCTTCATATGTCTTTATTTTACTGTGTTGTACATGTGGATTTTCTGGTATACTGATCATCCTTTTTGGGTGCCCTGTCTTGCAGCTATGGCACGCTTCGACAGAGACGGGCGAGTCTCGAGACGGATGGCTTGGGAAGAGGATCACTGGGTGCGACGGATTGATCGTCCGATGCGCCCTCTGGACGCACCAGTGATCACTGTGGCCGGTATAGAGCAGCTGGACCGGGGCCATACAGTGGTGGCTGATGGTCCGATTGGTGAGAGGACAGCTGGAGCCGGGGCCGTGGAGGTGGCCAGGATTTTGGAGGTGGGTGGTTTGTACAGTTATGACTGGAGCGGGGGCTATCCACTGGAGTTCCCTTGGATCGTCACCTACTTGAGTTCATCCGCAGCTATGTGCCTCCTGGCGTGGAGGAGGGTGACTCGCAGGTTCGGGGGGCCTGCTGCCGGCTTGAGAGGGCCATCTTGATCAGCAGGGACAACCTGCTTGGTACAACTTTCTACAGCTACCCGAGCTTTTCAGAGGACTACTAGAGTTAGCGCCAGTTTCCCAGCGTCGATTATCTGGGGTTTTTCGCTATGGCGGAGCAGTCCGGAGTCAGAGTTGGGCTGATTGGCCTCGCCAGTTGGGATTTGCATGGCCACCATCGTACGTAGATAGAGGGGATTGCTGGGTTGGTATTGGAGCCTGCTAGTGTGCAGTATGCTGGAGAGGGCTATGATGATCACAGTATGTTGAACGGAATCATGCAACAGACCGTCACTAGCTGGTATGGCCGCTGGACAGTGATCTCGTCGCATTACTACCGCTAGGGTGCCACTAAGTGATTGATGGGAATTGTCCACCACTACCGTGACTGCCGCTCTGTACGCATACCCGTGCTACACCGGATTGTTACAGGGCTTGCTGGAGCGTTTCAACCGTCGTTGGAACACGGTGGCAACAGCAGAGGGAGAGACCAGCCTTGACTTGTGGTCTTTGTTCAAGATTTATAGCTTGCCGATTATCGGCGAAGGATACGAGGAGGTAGTGCTGGATAACCTCCACCGCTGTCAGACTAATGGACTAGGGAGATACCGAGTGCCTCACAGTTATGGGTATCTGATAAAGACCTGGAGAGATTTAGCTCTAGTGGGGAGAGAGAGAGCCGCACAGACTCCCCAGGTGCCACTGAATGTATGGGTCCGCCATTTCTACAACGGGCCGTTTTAGTTCTATCAGGAGTTCGCCAGGGACCAGACTCCGTGGGAGGAGTACACCGAGGTGGAGCTATGCTTCCGGACGTACTCCAGATATGTGTATGCACCAAAGGAGGGGTGGAATCCCCATGGTCTGCCAGATGTGACACACCTTGCAGCGTATCTGGCATATTGGCTGGTGACTTTCGTAGTTCCTCACGGAGAGGATGGGCTGTTGATAGCTGAGTTGTTGTGGCCGGCTTGCTTGTTGGCTGAGGGGAGATAGTTAGCTCTAGCTCCCGCTGCACTGGCCAACATCTACCAGAGGTTTGGAGTTCTGGCGGCACACTCAGCGCCGAGGGAGAGGAGTATACTTCTGCCGACCCACTACCATAGTGTGTGGGCCGGGTTACTGTTCCCGGGACTGGTGACACGAGGTACTGTAGCAAACCCGACGGCACCACTTTTGTTCAGCTTTACCGGGTAGCCGGATGGGGATGCATAGGAGCAGCTTGAGGGGGCTAGGAGGGCCCTTTGTTACCTGCCCGCCCAGGGCGAAGAGGGACTGCCTTTTGACAGTGCAGCGAGGGACTCTGGCCTCTTTCTGGGGGCTTCAGGTGGAGGGGCGACCAGCGCCCACCCCAGTCAGGGGGCGGCCGATACAAGACCACAGACTGAGTGGATACTGAGCACCCGAGCAGCTGTGTTAGCATTGCACCAGTCGGCGATGAGTTCCTTGGAACCGTACTACTCACATCACTTTGCCAGAAACTTCGGGAACGACCAGGGGATTCCGCTGAATATAGAGTTCCATCTGACGGGCAGGCAGTACAAGGGCAAGGATACCCACCTACTTGCAGTGGCCTGGTGGGATTTCTACTACCGCCGAGTGCCGGAGTGATTCCCGATGCCGGAGCAGGGACGTCGGGGATGATTTGATGTGCACTACGCCCGGTGGTGGTTTGGGCACAGCCACCTCTACCGACTGAGGGCCTCCGCGATTAGGAAGGTGGAGGAGAGTCGCCTGTTGAGGGAGGATCTGCCTCCCATTGCACTGGATGAGGGGTACTTGAGGACGCGTGTTGCTCAGATCCGCCGAGAGGTTGAGCGGATTGTAGCACAGTGGCCCCGGAGTGGCCGGGGTTCGTCTTCTGGGAGCCGAAGCAATGGAGGGGCACTGAAGCCCCTGGGACAGGCATCGGCAATAGCGACTGGAGCGAAGGTGTCTCGACCGAGGGCACCTAAGGCTTGGTGGACTCAGTTCTTGGCCGATTGTGGCATCCGGGGCAGAGGGTCGCTGGATCGGGAGCTCCAGCACGGGAGCTTTACCGACACATCGGTCGATGACTGGAGACGACACATCGCACATGTGATTGGGTCAGCTGGACCTGTGGAGTTCATGTCCTAGGTTGAGTGCGCACGGACTCCACGGGATATTCGGGAGGCCGTCACGATGGCGGCCCGAGCCTTGGCGATAGGGATGGAGCAGCTGGTGCCTCTACCAATTACCCTCTTTGGGGCTTCAGGTTAGGCTTTCCTCCCTTAGTCTGTTCTCTTTCTTTCATTCTATAATTCTTAGCTACAGAACTGAAATGTTGTATATTACTGTGTTTGTCAGCAGGTTCTGCGGCAGAGGGGGACCAACCCTCCACGGGAACATCCTCAGGGAACGGAGACGCAGGTCTGCAGCCTCGGAGGAAACGCCCTCGCGTGGAGGATGCAACGACTGAGGCTAGTGAGTCCCCTGGGGGACTCGAGACTGGCGAGCAAGCTGAGGTAGGGACGGCCTTGAGTAAGCGTCGCTTTGCCTTCTTTGCTCCTGCTAGGTTTAGCCATGATAGACGGCTAATCTTGTTTTTGCTGGACTTGTGTTTTACAGCCCCGCCGGAGGCTAGAGTGGAGGCGACTTTCTCGCCTCCTCGGGAGGTGGATCCTCCACCTGAAGAAGGGGACGAGTTCGAGATAGACATGGAGGGGCTCCTTTGTTTGATGGACGAGCCTGCACCCCATGCTGGGACCTTCCCCAACTTTGAGTCGTGGGAGGCCACTGGCGGAGCTCCTTCGAGTAAGGGCTTCTGATGCCAGGTGTGAATTGCGATTCACTTGCTTTTGGTTACTGACATAATCGTCTGGATTGTGCAGAGGAGGTAGAGATGTCGGGAGCCAAGGCCCCTGTTGAGACGCTGAGCGGAGCCCCTGAGCAGGCGGAAGAGCCAGCACTGTCACGCCCCGACGCGGAATATCAGGATCGTGAGCGAGTCGTAAGCAAGCGTGTCGATCAGAGCATGTACAATTTCATTTCTAAAGACAGAAATGAATGGGAAAATAATACTTTTATTCTATCAAAATGAAGTTTACAGCACTAATTCATAAGCCATAAAGGTAATTACAAACTTCCAATCCAAAATACATCATTCTTGTAAAAACACTAATGATCTACATAAACCTAGGTAAAAAGGAAAATCACTATCTCACTCTTGTCTATTCCCTTGTTCATTTTCATTTCCAGTAATAATTAACCAAAACGTAAGGTGAGCGAAAAGCTCAGTAGGATTTTATATCTCTAAGAACCAGGTAATCTTTAAGTATTAACAATTTTAGTAATTTTCTAACTTGTATCGGGAAGTGTATAAACATGAATAGAATTTCCAAGTAATTGAGATAATATGATATCAAGATGAATTTCTAAGTAATGACTTTGAACAAGTAAATAATTTCATGTAATTGGCCATTTTCACGCAAGTCAAGTAATTCATGTAATTTTCAAGTAAACAAGTACGAATAGTGGAATGCCGTAAGATCTAGCAAGTCATGCACTTCGGTGCAATGACACACCGTGGTTAATCAACTCCCATGGGCACAAGTACTTTCGGGCGCTCCTCCCAGGACCAGACCGGACCCCATTAATACTAGGTATTGGGTCAGTGGATCATAAGATCCCAAGTACGTTTAGACATCCACTTAACACTATGGCCAATGAATTTCAAGAATAAGTTCATTTATAAAAAGTATAGATCTGGTAAAAATCTCAGAAGTAGCAAGAGGAGTGAATTAAGGCATCATGTTTAACGACATTAAGTCGTGGAATTCAAGAAAGAACGGTAACTAGGAAGAAAATTTAAGTAATTAGAGTTTAATAGAATTACTTTAATTCTATAGTTTAATCTTTATGTCAATTTGGTTTACAATTGTTTAGACATGATTACAGGAATTTTTTTTGTACATTAGAGATGCATTAGTTTAGCCAAAACGGTGATTTATTATAAAAATCAGAATTTGGTTATGAAAATAGGTTTTTATGCCGAAAATAATTCTAATTTACTGAAAATAATTTTAATACGTTACTTTACTGATAAGATGATAAAAATAAATTTTCATGCTGGATTTAATTTTTACATGCTGAAAATTAATTTTTAACATGCTAAAATAATTCTCACACATTAACTTACTGATAAGATGATAAAGATAAGTTTACCATGCTGATTATAGAAATTCTCTGATAACAACATAAATTTTATCATGCTAAAAATTATTTTTCTATATTTATTTACTAATTATTTGATAGGAAAATAGAATTATCATGCTGAAAAATAGTTTTAATATATTTAAAATAATTTTATCATGCTAAAAATAATTCTAACATGTTAGAAATAATTTTATCATACTGGAAGAAATTTTATCATGCTATAAGTAATTTTCATGCATCAATTTACTAATTATTTAATAGGAAATTAGGTTTAGCATGCACAAAAAAATAGTTTTAAATAGATTTAACATGCTAAAAATAGTTTTTATATCTCAGTATGTATAAAATAATTTTATCATGTTGGAAGTCATTTTTAACATGTTAGAAATATTTTTCATGCATTAATTTACTAATTAGTTAAAATTAGATTTTTACATGTAAAAATAATTTCATTCTACAAAAATAATTTTTTAACATGCTGTAAGAATTAAAATATTCTAATATTGCCTTTTCTTACTTTTAGTGACTAAATACTTATAATTATTGGAGATTCCAAATGTTATAATTCATATTGTGTACTGACTAATCTTTAGTCCCACATTGGAAGTTTAGAAAACTTTCATGACTTTATATATTGGAGAGCTCACCCTTAGGTCAGGACCCAAGGGACATAGGATGTGGGCTCGAGTTGTGTGTGGATACAAAACTATTACTGTGCATTACCGTGTCGTGCATTACCGTGCCGTGGTTGGTTTGAAGGCTAGGGTGATCTGACATATATTATTATTTTTTTGAAAAATGGATGATGGAAAAAGGGTATAAATGAACGCGCTATGTCGGCACAGCGCGATCAGAACGCGCTCCTGAGGTATAGCACGTTCTGGTTCTGACAAAAAATGAGAATACCCCTCCAATAAAATGACCATAACTTGCTCATTTCATAACGAAATTTAATAAATGAGCTATCAATGGAAAGAGGACATAAAAACGAACAAAATAACATACTTTAATTAGAGTTTAGCCTTAGAGACACCTACCTTTTTGCGGATCTAAAGAAATATCCCTAAATATAAGAAAACCCTTTGATCTTTCAAATCTTCCTTCAAATCTCCACCAATCTTCGCAGCAGCGTAACCTTAACCTCCAGGGATGATTTGAGGGTCGAATGAGGTTCTATTTATAGCCAAAACATGGCCAAATTTGTCAAGATTCTTAGCCTAACAATGCCAAACTTTTCAACTCTGAATTAGAAGGAAATTCTAACTTCTCCTCTTAATCTAGCCTTAATTTGGTGTGAAACCAATGTAAAAACGGCTAATCCAAGGTGGGCTGTTAGGTAATGGTCGATTTTTGTGTCAACCTTTGAGAAATGGGGTTATTTTAATCCCTTAAATTACATATTAAACACATGTTACGAATTTAGGTTAATTTAACCTTTAATAAATCTTTTAATCTATTAATCTAGCCCATTATGGATTATCCAATGGGCCAATTGTGATCCTAGTCCATTACATGGACTTTTATTAGGCTTTCTATGATTTATCTAAGGTTTAAAGCATTTAATATCTAGTTACTTCTAGTTAATTCAAGTAAATTCACTAAACTAGTTTATTTAATATAGTAAAAATGTAATTTAATTATTTCATGAAAATTTTAATTACATAATAAAATTAAAAAATTTATTTCTCATTTTTAATTATCGAGTTTCTACAAGCACCCACGGTGGCTAATAGTTGTCCGGGTAAGTGTCCAATTGTTGTCGAGGGGATCTTCCCGTTGCTGTTGGACTCTTTTAGCAAGCCAGAATTATTGACTTGATTTATGTTGCTGGTTTGGCAGGTGAGGACGCGGCGGCTACCCTGGAGATGATCCGGGAATTAGCGAATGCCGGCCCGTCAGTGGTCTTGCCATCTTTTGGAGATGAGCCCGGACCGATGACTTCCGTGCTCCCAGTCACCGTTGAGGACACACTGAGTAGGCCACCACTGCTGCTGACGAAGGTGCCTCTCCCACCTTTGCCAAGCGTGGTGTCGGCCTATACGGTGGGGCTGGTGGAGTCCTCTAGTGTGGGACCATCAGGTATATAACTGAGCACTTGATCGCTTCGGGGTGGATTATTTTACTTTCCCGCCCATGCTGAGCCTTGACCGGGATGGATTGCAGGTACTTCCTCCCCTCTGGAGGAAGGAGAACTTCCTCGGGACATGGACCGACTATCAGGAGACGAGCCTCCTGTCGTAGCTATTGCTGGTGGTGATGAGGAGTTTGTCAACATCGAGGGGGTTTCTGAAGGGGACGCCCCGACTGGTGAGCTTCTTCCCTAGCATCTTTGACTAGGGAGCTATCTCTATGTGAGGCTGGACTTGATAGTAGCCTAATCTGGTTTCCCGATGTACAGGTGCCCCTGATTTGTCCATGGCCAGGGGTTCATCAGAGAGCCTGTCTGGTTCTTCAGAGGGTGGCAATGCCACGATGGAGACTGAGGAGAGCTCGAGCTCTTCTTCCTCCGAGGCCTCTTCTGCTGGGGACGCCGAGATGGAGGTGGCGTTGGAAGGTATACGTGGCTTCTTCTTGCCTCCGCATTGGTTTTGATAAAGAAGTTGCGACAGAGAGCTGACATTTTTGTGTTACGTCCAGGATTGGAGTCTGAGGAGGAGCACGCGCCAGCTCCCGTCGAGGAGGGTCAAGAGGAGCCCTCCGTCACCCCAATGGCCAATGGGGAGGATCGGGTTGCAGGGGAGTCTCTACCCTCTCCGACACCGACAGAGGACATTGCCAGGGTGGAGGAGAGGTTACCTTCACCGACCCCGAGCAGGGAAGTGACAGGCGCGGCAAGAGCTATACCAGGTGAGAGTCAGGACCTTTCTCAGGTTTTTCACCTTGTCTTATTATAGGGAAGTCCTGAACATTGTTGACCCGTTTCGTGTTTGATGGGGTTGTGCAGGTCCTTCCGGTGTGCTGGCTGAGATGGGTCACTCTTCTCTCGAGCTGGAGATTGAGTGGCCTACATCCGTTTCACCACCGGAGTCGTTGCTGGACGCCAGTGCATGTGCAACCTTACTTCAGCGAGCCCGGGGCTACGTAGGGGGTGACCCCCTGCCTTCCCCAGAGGAGCTTCGGCAGCGGCTGAGGGAGTGCACATGAGGCTAACACGGCCTTGGATTCCCTCTTGGGCCCTGGATGTCTGGCTTGGCCTGCATCTGGGCGGAGTACCTACGGTTTCGGGAGGCTCAGGAGCAGCAGGCACAGCGACTGGCGGCCATTCATGAGATACAGGATCAGTGTGTTCAGCTTACGTCAGCTACGATCGAGTAGAGGAAGCTTGCCGACGCGGCCATGTCCCTTGCCCAGGACCGTGCCAGGCAGCTGAGTGAGGCGACCAGTAGAGCAGAGGCCCTGCAGAAGGCCTTGGGGGAGCAGCGGCAAGCCATGGAGCTTGTTAGAGCTGAGTGGCAGACCGTCGAAGCCGGAGCCGAGGCTATTGCTCAGCTCGCGTCGGCCTTGGAGGCGGAGCTGGCGACTACGGAGTCCCGCTTAGCGGAGCTGGAGGGGAGCGAGGCTAGGCCGTGATTGTATCACTTCCCTTCCCCCTTTTGGTTATTCGGACTGTGTATCTTTGTTACTCCAAGGGCATGTCTTGGGCTCCCTTTTATAGAGTATCAATGATAAATTCTGGATTTTGGTGTTATTGTTTAATGAGTTGTTCTTCTCCCTAGTCTGTGGGATAGGGTTGGATATAAGGGATGGCTGCCACTTACTGTTGGCCGTGCTTGATTGTTTTAACACGTACCGGCGTAGGGGGCAGGGGACTGGGTTTTACCCGAAACTAGAGTCGAGATAAAAGACTGAGTGAGGAGAGTGGTGTGACTGGATTTTGGGTACTGGGAACTGAGTGCTGGTTGTTGGGAAGTGGGGAACAAGCCATAGCAGAGGGTTGGCGTAGGCCCGTCAAGACGTGGTGGCCTACTTGGTTAAGGCCGGGAACTGATTCTGGGGTGTATCAGTTGTAGGTTGACGTCTGAGTGTTGGTTGTTTGCATGTTGTTATCTGGTAATGTAGCTCTTCTGGACTTAAGAAACTGGGACTGAGTTTGCTGAATGGCCTCAAAAGGCATCACAGCCAGGGGGCCGTGATCGGTACTGAGACTGGTTGGTCCACCCGTGGAGAGATCGTGACCAAAATTGGAGCTGGAAGCTGGCGGCTGGCCCGTAAGGGCGTGGTAGCCGGTGACCGGGGTTAGAAGCTGGCGGCTGGCCTATGAAAGCATTGTAGCCGAAGTATTGGGACTGGTGGTTGACGGCTGGCCTGTAAAGGCATTATAGCTGAAAATTGGAGTTGAAAGCTGGCGGCTGGCCTGTGAAGGCGTTGTAGCCGAAAACTGGATTTGAAAGCTGGCGGTTGGCCCAGGAAGGCATTGTAGCCAAAAATTGGAATTGAAAGTTGGCGACTGGCCTGTGAAGGCGTTGTAGCCGAAGTGCTAGGATTGGGGGCTGGCGACTGGCCTGTAAAGGCGTTGTAGTCAAAAACTAGAGTTGAAAGCTAGCGGCTGGCCTGTGAAGGCGTTGTAGCCAGAAATTGGAGTTGAAAGATGGCGGCTGGCCTGTAAAGGCGTTGTAGTCGAAGTGCTAGGACTGGGGGCTGGCGACTGGCCTATAAAAGCATTGTAGCTGAAGCTAGAACTGGAGACTGGCGGCTGGCCTGTAGAGACGTTGTAGTCGAAACTGGAACTGGAGTTGGCGATGACCGACCCTCTGGGGGTGTAGTGGCCACCATTGTTATGGAGTGATGTTGAGCTCGCCGTCGGGGCGTGTAATAGCCGACGGCTTTGTAAGTGAAGAATCGAGAGGGAGAGAGAGTTTCTTACTAGCCCTACCGCCCTTGCGGAGTTTCGCCAGAGCTGGCCCCCTTTGGCTTTTTCCCAGCCTGCCCTTGCGGGTTTTCACACCGAGGGGTTACCCGATTTTGCCTAAGGCGCCCTTTCAGATTTTCACCTTAGCTGGGTTAGTGGTAATTTTTGTACCTAGTCGGCTCCCTGTGATGGATTCGATCAGGCCCGCCGGGGTATCTCTATTTTTAACCCCATTTTTTTATTATATATATATATTTTTTCTTTTTGAGACTACCGTCCATAGCATGGTGCTGTCAGAGGACGCAACCTGAGACTGGAAGGTGTGGATAGCCAGATATTGTTCGGCCATTCATAAGGGTTTTTAGAAGTCCTCACGCCATGGTGGCGAAGGGCCATTTTGCCATGGCAAGATATGACTAGAGTTATGGCTAGTGGATCAGGGATTGTATGGAGGAACTAGGATTATAATGAACTAGGAGGCTCTGGATTTACGGGAGATGTAGGAGGTAGGGGCAGAGAATGATGAATGTCTAGGAATGTGCTGGGATATGAGTTTACTAGGATGGTGACTGGGATATTGACTATCACAGGGACTGGTTGATCTGTGATGTTGAGGTAAGGGCCAAAGGTTGGCCAAACTGAGCGGGAATAATGCAAGGCCAAATGGCGATTGGAGGGTTTGTGCCGTAGCAGTGTAAATGGATTGGAGACTATCTCTGGATAAGGCTAACGGCCCACCAAGGGATAGGTAGAAGGCCATTCTTACTGGTGGGGAGAAAAAGATTTTCTCGTTATCGGCTCTATCGCCCTTTCGGGTTTTCGCTAGAGCCGACCCCCTTTAGCTTTTTCCGACGCACCCTTGCGGGTTTTCACGTCGAGGGATTTCTCGATTTTACCTGAGGTGCCCTTTCGGGTTTCCACCTCAGCCGGGTTGCTGGCCTTTTTGCCCCCAGCCACCCCCTTGTGGTGAGGATGATTGGGTCTGCCGGGGCATCTCTATTTTTAACCCCATTTTTTTGTATTTTTTTTACTTACTTGGGAGCCTGACGGCTAGACTGGTGTCGGTGCAGAAGTGCCCGTGCTCCCGTGGTGATGGGAACGAGGGCAGGAGATTAGTTCGCGCGAATGCCTGATGGCAGTTCCGAGGAACTGAGCTGGATGGTTGATTGGGAATTGTAGACTGGGAGGACTGGCCGGTTAGATCCTTCATGGGGGAGGACCGGCCTTATTGGTGGTAGCTGGGACGTGCATCTTAGTCCGGCTGGCGCGTGAACTCATGCTCGGGTGCATAATATAGCTTCATGTGTTTGCCGTTGAGAGGCGGGTACGGTCTATGACCTTTGTGATCAACGACCGTGTAGGCCCCACCCTCATAGACATTCTGGATGATGTATGGACCTCACCAATTTGACTGTAGTTTTCCACTGGAGCACCCTGCCATGACCTCTTTTTCCTTGATCATGACAAGGTCGCCTTGCTTGAAAGCTCGCTGCTTGACGAGCTTATCGTAGGCCCGGGCCATGCGGGCCTGGTATACTTGTAGGTGTTTGTAGGCTTCGAGTCGCTTGCCTTCTAGATCGGCGAGCTCTTCTAGCCTTCTCCGGTACTCGTCTTCATCAGAGCCGGCAACGTCGGTGTGGATTGCCACACGATAAGAGGCTAACTGGACTTCGATGGAGATAACTGCTTATGTCCCGTAAGCAAGGGAAAACGGCGAGCGTCCCGTGGGGGTTTTGTAGATCGTCTAATAGGCCCATAATGCTTCGAAGACCTTTTCACCCCAATCGCATTTTCGGTGGCTAACCATCTTAGCCAGGAGCTTACAGAGGGTTTTGTTAAAGGCTTCCGCTAAGCCATTAGCCTGGGGGTTGTAGACCGAAGAGGTTCTCCAGTCGATGTGGAATTTGGTCGCCAACTGGTATACAACCTTATTCTTGAAGGGTGTCCCGTTGTCGGACACTATGCGACTAGGAGTACCGAATCGGTATATAATGTTGTGTCGGACGAATCTAGCAACGATTGTGCCGGTGACCTCTTGCAAGGGTAGAGCCTCCGCCTAACGAGAGAAATAGTCAGTGGCGGCCAAGATGTATTTATGGCCCTTGGAAGATGGCGGGAAAGGCCCCGCAATGTCCATGCCCCATTCAGCGAATGGCCAAGTGGGGGCTGTAGGACGTAGTGGGTTAGGAGGTCTCCTAGGTACTGGGCCAAAGGCTTGGCATTGATGACATGTACGTGCGTACTGGATGTAGTCCACGTACATGGTTGGCCAGTAAAAGCCTTTGAGCTTGATGTTGTGTTTCATTCGATTTTCGGTCTAGTGTGCACCGCACAATCCGGAGTGGACCTCCTGCATGACGGTTCATGCCTCGGCGAGGGAGACACATCTCAGGAGGATTGACTTGTTCTTCTCGTGGACAAGCCGATACAGGGAGTCGCCAATCAACTCATAAGAGGTTGTTCGGCGGAGTAGCTGGACCCTTTGAGCTCGGTCAGGGGGAAGCCACCCTTTCTTGAATTTGATGATGGGGGTACGCCAATCATCTTCTTCTTCTGGAGACGTGCTCTGGTCAAGGTCGTGGACCTCATAAATGGTGAGACGGTGTTGCCTTCGAGTGAGCTCGACATCAGCCGTCTATGCTTGATGACGATGTCGACCTCGCCCTCGGGTGGGAGCTTGATGGCCGTGACCAATTTTGCTAAGGCTTCCGCCTGAGCGTTGTTGCTCCTGGGGATGTGGTCTATTTCGAAGAAATAGAACTTCTGGGTTAATCTGGTGATGGCGGTATGGTACGGGACTAGCTCTGGCTTCCGCACGTCATAGATGCCGAGGATATGTCAGACTATCAGCTGGGAGTCCCCGTAGGCTTTGAGGCATTTAATGCCCATGTGAAGAGCCATCTGGAGCCCAATGAGTAGAGCTTCATACTCGGCTTCATTGTTGGTTAGGGATTTCATGAGGGCACAAGAGTTGTACAAAACTCCACCCTGAGGAGTCAGAAAGACTACGCCAGCACCTACCATAGTGGCTAGATCTTGGTTGCTCCGGGTGATCCCTTGGGAAGCGCCATCAAAGTAGAGCTCCCAGCAAGGTACGCTGGTTGTGAGAGCGCTTGGCTACCAATAATGCAAGACATCTCTGCTCTATTCAACTGGTGGTTGTGATTGAACAACAGTGGTTGTGAGAGCGCTTTGCTGCCAGTAATGTAAGACATCTCTGCTCTGTTCAACCGGTTGTTGTGATTGAGCAGCAAGGGACTCCTCGTCCGGGAGCTCCGAGCTGAAAGGTGAGTCGTCTGGCACTGGATGGGCTGCCAAGAATTCAGCCATATCCTGTCCCTTGATTGCTTTTCTGAGGATATAAGTAATGTCGTACTCCATCAACAGGAGAGCCCACCTCCCCAGTCTGCCCGAGAGGACAGGTCATCGAAGGAGATACTTCAGGGGGTCGTGCTTGGATATAAGCTCGACTCGATGGGACAGGAGGTAATGCCGCAGCTTCTTAACTGCGAACACCAATGCCAAGCAGACCTTCTCCATAGGGAGTAGCGGTACTCGGCACCGATTAGCTTCCGGCTGAGGTAATAGAGGTGTTACTCTTTACATTCTTCATTGATTTGCACCAATAGAGCTCCTAGCGAAGCGTCCATGGCGGCAATGTAAAGGATGAGGGGTTTACCCTTGATTGGTGCCCCCGGGACTGGGGGAGTAAGGAGGTACTCCTTAATTTGCTCGAAAGCCGCCTGGCATTCCGAGTCCCAGGTGAACGGGGCGTCTTTCTTCATCAGCTTGCTGAAAGGCGCACACCAACCGGAGAGGTTGGAGATAAACCTCCGAATATAGGTCAGACTCACTTGGAAGGACCTGAGTTCGGTAATGTTGTTGGGTGGTGGGAGCTCTCTGATGGCTTTGATCTTACTGGGATCCACCTCGATTCGTCGGTACCTGACGACGAAGTCGAGAAATTTGCCGCTGGATACGCCAAAGGCGCATTTCATGGGGTTCATCTTGAGCCCATATTGCCAGAGACGCTCGAAGACTTGGCGGAGGTCGCGCAAATGGTCTTCTCACCTTTTAGTCTTGACGACAAGGTCATCGACATAGCATTTGATGATGTTGTGCAACATCTCATCGAATATTTTGGTCATGGCCCATTGGTAAGTTGCACCGGCATTCTTCAAACCGAAGGGCATGCATTTGTAGTTGAAAATCCCCTTGGGGGATCTGAAGGCTGTGTGGTTCTTATCTTTGAGGGACATCCAGATTTGATTGTAACCGGACGACCCGTTCATGAAAGATAAGGCTTCATGGCCGGTGGTCATATCGACCATCGTTTCTGTAATCGGGATTGGGAAGTCATCCTTTGGATAGGCTTTGTTGAGGTCCCGGAAGTCGACGCAGATGTGGACTTGACCATTCTTCTTCTTGATTGGAACTATATTGGTGAGCCAGATCGAGTAGATGCATGGCTCGATGAAGTCGACCTCCGCCATTTTATGGACTTCGGTCGAAACCTGGAGCTCCAACTCATGGCGCATGCGCCGCTGAGGTTGCTTGACCGGAGCGATTGAGGGAGAAATGGCTAGGTCATGCTCCGCTACGGAGGGATCTAGCCCTGGCATCTCCTTGCAGGTCCAGGCGAAGCAGTCTTTGTATTCAAGCATGTTGTGTATGTGATTTTGATGCTTACAAAATGACTTTGTTGCTTGGCCTTGTGCTTGACTGGTTATTCATGTCTTCATGTGGAATGTTGTTATTGGGATATCATCATGTGGATGCATTTATGACTCTATAAGGCTCATATGTGCTTTGATGTTAGCACATTTCATATACCTTACATATTCACTTGGTAAGAGGCATATACATTGCATATTCACTTGGTAAGATTGCTTTGTATTCAATGAGAAAGCCTTTGTGGAAAACATGCTTGGATAAATGTCATATTGAGCCTCATGTCATGCATGTGTACTTTGGTAATGCTAAATGAATGATTGAGATGCAAACACCATTGCTAGCCCCCAAGGTAATGATGTGTGGATTGATGAGTTTGGATGATGATCAAATGGAATGTGACTCAATATTATTTTACGTGGCTTGGATCCTCGCTCTTTAAATTCCAAAATTAGTTGCATCATGCAATGGTGAATGATGCTCGGACTTATTTCACAAGAACTTATGGTTCTATTAGAGAAGGTGAAATGAAATGGGTTGGTTGGTGAGGTTAACATTGAAGCAAAACTAATTTTCTCTTTGTGTTTTGCAGGCTGGAAGAACTCCTTACAACCCTCTTTCATCACTCCAAAACTCACGGTGAAGTTGGAGCTTTCATTCTTAGCAATATAGGCCATTGGGCCTTCTATAGGAACATGTGTCGACACCCAGTGTCGACTCCTACTTCCACGATGCTCTGTTAGAGCAATTCAGACCTGGGAATAGAGGTGTCGACACCTGACACCTACCTGTACTGGTTCTGGCTACAGGCCAAACTGGTGTTGACACCAGATGTCGACACCCAGTGTCCAGCACTCTATTTTTGGCTTTCTATAAACACCTGGGCACCAGGTGTCGACACCAAGTGTCGACACCTGTGCAGCGCCGTGAAAGACGACTTTCATGTTCGAGCACCGAAAGTCCATCAAACCCAGTCAAACCGCCCTCAAATCACTCCCTAATTTGTGGATCTTGTCCCAAGACTGTCCCTTGACCGTCCTAGTAGCATATATACATCTTATTGGGTTGTAAACCCAAAGGGAACCAAGCTAGATCTGATTTTTCATTTTGTTCTTAACCCTTGTATGTGCAGGGACGCTACTGCAGCTCCAGGGCTTCTTCCACAACATTTTGGGCGTGAAAGTGAAAGGAAGAAGGCTCCTTCCAAGTCTTCAAACGACCATCTACTGGAAGCTGCATGAAAAATCAAGATACAACCATTGTCCTCGCAAGAATCGACCATCTTTCTTCAAGAACGGTTTCTCATCCTGCAGAAGCATTTCATTGAAAATCTGAGGGAGTTTTTTTTATATAAAGCCAAGTCATCAAGCAGGAAGAAGGGAGAGTGCACCCCCATTCTAGAGGAAGGGAATGTTCTCACTCCACCAAATCACCACTTGATGCTTTATTTAATTGATTTTTCAAATATGTACAAGTTCATAAGAGGCCAAGCCTCTAAAAATACAAAGAAATATAAAATGAAAAGAAGCTGTACAATCCTCCAGAAACTAGCGCATTCGGTGCACATGCTCAAACAGTTACTTGCACAGGACGTGCACCAACAGGACGTGGCATATCCCTGAGAATGTATAAAGAACCAATCTATCACAAAAATAGACCAACACATCATTTTACCCCCTCCAGCTAGGAATGCCAGCAGCATCTACAGTAGCAAGACCACACACTCTACGAGGGAGGTCATGCCAACTTCTATAGTCCTTGTTAATCCAGGTAGAACACGCTTGGGATGCCAAAGCATCAGCAACAGAGTTCCCCTCTCTATATATATGCTGAAGAGACCAGTTATTATGAGTGATAGTATGCCTAATCTCATCCCACCATTTTCGTATCCTCCAAGGTGGTTTATTGTTCGACTGTAACAAAGTAACTAAAACTTTGGAGTCAGAATATATCACAGCAATTGGGAGGCCACATTTAACCAGGACCCTCAGCCCATCAAGTAAGGCTCCCGCCTCAGCCACCATATTGGTACCCACACCATAATAATATGAGAATCCAAAGACAAATTCACCATGACTGCCTCTGATGCAACCACCTCCACCTGCTTGCCCAAGGTTTCCTTTAGCAGCCCCATCAACATTCAAAGTATAACCATGACTAGGACATGACCATTTAATTAACTGTGGGGGTTTCACATTCAACCTGAAAGTAAATTTATACTGATCTAAAATAAGTCTCTCACTATCTGAGGGAGCCTTGCTGAAGATCACTTGTTGCAAAGAGTACTCAGTCTGCCTATAGATTTGCTGCTGTATTACTCTGATTGAGAGCCTTTTGTCTTCAAATTTAATGCTGCATCGGGCTTTCCATGTCTCCCAAAGAATGAGCAACATGACAAGGGTGGCAGTAAAACCAAATGGAGACTTGCAGTCAGCTGAACATAGAATATCCCAGCAAAAACCCGTAAGAGAGCTATTAGTTCTGCATCTAGAATCGAAAAGCAACCTGAAGAAATTCCACAGTGGTCTGGCTATTTGACTCTCCATAAGTAAGTGATTCAAGGTCTCCTCTTGGTTATTATCCTTGCAGCAAACACACTTGGAAGGTAAGCATATACCAACCTTTATAATAATACTGTCAACCGGCACTGCTCGGTTTAATGTCCGCCAACAGAATATAGAGGCCCTAGGAGGGAAATGCTCTCCCCAAATCCTCTTTAAAGGAGGTCTTTTGTTCCCTTGAGTTCTCACTGAATTATATGCAGTTTTGCTAGTAAAACCACCATCATTATTGGCATCCCAGGCACAAATATCTGGCATCTGTTGTAACTGCAAATTACCCATATATTGAGCCACATTAGGAGGAATATAGGACCATACCTGGTGATTAGGATTAGCCAGGGCTTCACCAAGCGTAACATTAATGGGGCAATTATTGGGTGCCAGAATTACACCACACCAATTGTCCTTTAAGACATTGATAGTTTTACCATCCATAGGGATCCACCGGGTTTTAGATAAAACTAGGTTCCTGGCTTGCCTGAATATGTCCCTCCGGACACCACTTGGAAAGGGGTCCTGAATAGAACTAAGATGCTCCTTAATATATCTTGAAGTGGCATACTGTGACCAGAGAGAGGAACCATGGAGAATTGTCCAAATTTGCTTAGCTACCATCGAAATTTGAATGTAACGCAAGCTTTTAATTCCAAGGCCGCCTTCCTCAATGGGATTGGTGATGCTGGACCATGCCACCCAATGATGCCTGGTTCCTTCTTTACCAGCCCAGAAAAAGTTAGCACATAGCTTGTTGATCATGCTAATAATAGTAACTGGAATACAGGAAGCACTAGCAGTATAGATAGGGATGGATTGTAATACAGAATTGATAAGGCATCTTCGGCCTGCCTGAGAAAGGTATTTGGACTGCCAGCTAAGAGGGAGTTATCTTTATCTTTCACTTCTGTATCTTTTGTTTGAGATTGCAGAAGATTTTGAATGATTATCTAAGAGGTGCAATATATATATATATATACATGTTCTTTTGTCCATCTATTTACTGCCCTCTTATTAGTGCTGCGTTTTTCATCCTAAGCAACAAGATGAGCTAATGCTTTCCATTCTCTTGCAGAAGAAGGAGGAGTGCGGCCACAAGGTTGAGAGGAGAGAGGTTTATGAGGCTAATCATTTTTCTGATGTATGAAGGTTTGATTGGAGCTAGGATTTGAAGGACAAGAGGATCGGCTCGAGGAGAGGAAGAAGATGATGTCTAAAACATGATCATCCGTCAACGAGCCAAGGAGAATCAAATTTTGTTGAAGAAGGGGGAGCTTTTTACTTGATGCATCTTTCTAGTTTACATCTATAGAATTTGTTTGGGGGGCCATAGCATATATTTATCTTTGATTCATATACATTTGAGAGAATACTTTGTGTGGGTGTTCGGAGAAAGGGGTCTCCAAGTGTGTGTGTTGTCATATGTGTGTCGATTTGTGCGGAGTATATCCGCGTGTGTGGTTGGGAGTTTTCTCCCGTGCGGTTGTGTAGGCATTGTCCTACGTGTGTGTGGACGGAGTTGTGTCTCTGTGTGAGGTATTTAGTGCGGGGTGTGTTCCCCAGGGGTGTGTGTGTGCGTGTGTGTGTGCGTGCTGCTGTGGCAGCAATTTGAGGCAAGGCCTCATGTGTGGTTTGCTGCGGAAGCAGCGTGTGTGGTGTTGGGGTTCATCCCCGTGTTGCTACTTTTTGTAGCGTGTAGTGAAGCTGATAGGATAGGTGCGATGGATTCAGAGGGGGGGTGAATGAATCCCCTCCTCTAATTTTGCCAATTAAAATCTCTAACTAGTGAGTGGATGCGGAATTGAAGAGGTTCACTTAGTTATCTAAAGTGCTTACCAAATATCAGAAAGATGACGTGAAGAACGGTGTCAGAGGAACTATTAAAACCAATGTTGAACAGTCAAGGTGCAACCATACATCTCACCAGCCTGAGAAAGATTGATCAGCCCTAAGCATTCATCTAACAAAATAAGACTATGCAATCAAACCACAGTGCACAAAGGAATTTTTAGGTGGTTCGGTCCGCAGACCTACATCGACCCCACACTCCAACCAGAGTGTGGCTTCCGCTGATACACAGCTTAACCCGCTGTGTTGAGTACGGACTGAATAGATCTAGAGGGGGGGGGTGAATAGATCTTTCCCCCTTTTTTCGATTTAATATCTATTGACTAAATGAGTTGCAGGTGATTGACGAATTATAGAACTAATGTTGATATCAATGAAGAAAACAAACACATAGAGAAGCACGCACACACATAAGCAAACCACAAGATAGGATTTTTAAGGTGGTTCAGTCTCTTCCCGAGACTTACATCCACCCCTTGCTTAACTCAAGCAAGGCTTCACTTATGAGAGCCTCTGATCTCAATCCAAAACACAAGACACCGCTGTCACACAGCTTGTTCCTGCTGACACACAGCTTGTACCAGCTGACACACAACTTGAATCCGCTGCCTCACAGCTTGACACTTGGTGTAAGGATGAATAGAAATGATGAGAAGGTGGGATGATGCAACAGGACTGAATATAGACTTTTGTAACAAAGTAAAGAATTCAGCCTGGGACTTAATCACATAAATAACAAGAGTAGACTCCCTGTAGAGCTTCCAATCGGATGCCTTCAGCTGCTTTGCTGCTGGAGGTCGCACAGCTTCAAGCCCAGTCTTCCTTCTGCAGCAATGAGAATGCCTTTAGTCTTCTGCAGATTTCTGATTGATGGAGAGCCACTTCGTCCTGTGATGTAGGTGTGTTTCTTAGCTTCTGTTCTATGCTCTCTCTGTGTGCTTTTCTCCGCGATCAGTTGCCTTCTACTTTTTATGCAGATACTTTTTCAAGCCTGAAGCTCTTCCCGCTCAAATTCCAGATCGAGCGTCAATCTGCTAGAAAGCAGGGAGAAGGTTAAATCCGATCACTACAATAAGTTTGACCACTTCTAAGCAAGATTCTCTCCTTGATTCCCGTGCGGAATCTCATCATTTGAACTACCCAACAACCTGCAACAACAATCTGCAGGTTTTAAGGAACCAAAACAGAATTCGGTTAGAGTTCGGTTCTGGACGCTATAACACCCGTGGTCGACCATGACACTGTCCCTCGTCGACAACGAGCAGTGTCCTGATGGCGGTTTCATTCTGGCTGACACTCACGTCCCGTGGTCGACCACAGCCTTGTCGCTGGTCGACAAGGGGCAAATTCCAGATGGCTGTCAGTTCTGTCTGATGCTCTGTCTGTTCTGTGGTCGACCAGAAGTGGGGCTTTGGTCGACAGCCAAGGCACATGCAGAAGATGGATGACTTGAAGTGTTTCTGGCTGGGTTCGTTGGTCGACCATAACCACTTCCCTGGTCGACAAGCGGCCTTTGACACTTCTTCTGATTTGTTGATTCCACTTGGATTTCAGTGGACCTGAAATTACTTAACATATCAGAAGTAACTTGAACTATCAGATTTATATTGAGTTAATCAAAAACATTGTTTGTCATCATCAAATAGTCATGAGTCCATTACTTTGAAGGAACAATCAAACCACTTGTATTTGTTATGAAACAAGATAGAACTTGATTAATCAAACATATCCTATTATCATCATCAAAACCAAGGGATGCACAACATTCTCCCCCTTTTGGATGATGACAACCATGAGTCATTGTGACAAACAACAGATTATAAAATTCATTTGATATTGCATTCAAGGCTATCATAGCACAGATTTCATTCAGACAATTCGTTTGATGTGCCTTTCAAAAACTATAGCACTAATTACATGAGTGACTCAAAAAGGATAAAGACACTAAGGACACGTAGACAAAGTAAACTTGACATCTAGACACACATCTAGACACACAACTAGACACACAATGACACATAAAGTCCTATCTCCCCCTTTGTCAACAGCAAAAAGAAGATCATTTAAACAATCCCTCTGAGGAGGATGAGGAAGTCTCTGGCTTCACGTTCTCTTCCATGCGATCCAGCTTGTCAACAATGTGGGCATAAGAGAGCCTGAGCTTCTGGATCTCGGAGATAGTAGCATTGTGATACTGTTCATTCTGCTTGGTTGTGAACTCTATGCGGTTTCCCATTTCTTCTGACACTTGACCTAAGGTGCCAACTAGTCTGTTGAACCGAGAACTAGCATGGTCAGTGTGTTCCTTTTGCTTGATGAACCTGGCCTCCATCTGTTGTTCCAGCCTTTGGACTTTCTGCTCCAGGCGCCCGGTGGCAGCATTCATATTCTCTTGAAAGGATTGGAATTGAGTGGTGAGAGAGGACAACTGAGATGCTATCTGGAGAAGCACTCCGTGAGACTCAGTGTTGGAGGTGAAGGATGGTGGTGGAGCAGAAGTAGATGGGGTGGAGGTAGGTGGAACTTGGGTAGGTGGAACAGAATGAGATGGAGCTTGGGTAGGTGGAACCATCACGATGCAGAAAACGAGCGGCCAGGATTTAATCAGCATAACTCAAATTTTTGGAAGATATTAAAGTGTACTCCCTTTCTTTAATAGAACACTTATGGAACCTTTCCACCCTTATGCAAAGACCACCTTGTGACCAAATAGAGTGGGTATTGTGGTTCAATGAATTTGAAAGTATTGCACCAATAAATTGACTCCCCATATCCAATTTCTTTCACATGGCTCCTTGAACTTATAATATATTTCAAGAGATAATTTGACTAACTATGCTAGCTGAACAGTGTTTTGTACTTATATTTGCATGCTATGCTTTAGGTCAACCATTTTCTCTGCCTTTGTGATAACTTTTTGAATCATTTGAGAGCTGTGGTCAGGTTTATCACATGCTTTTCTACACGAGGAGACACGCTTTTTACACGCCAGAAACCCCAGCTACTTAGCATGCCTAACCATTCCACTAATGACTGGGACACACCTTTTATCCGTGAGGATATACGTTTATCAGACGCCAATATCCCCAGTTACTCAGTATGCCCAATCAATATTTTTGAAAGCAGCAGAGTTAGATTGGATCTTCATGACACACTTGTCTCCCATCTATTGTTCAGCCAATTTTTTTGCTTTGAGATGGAGAACAGTAGTTTCTCAGAACTCAATCCATTGCTCTACCAAGAAGGCAGAATTATGGCGTATTCCATGTTCATACATGTTATATTTGAGTTTATTTTTACTGTCCAACACAGACACAGGTAGAGAAATAGTCTCATTACTAAAAATCATAAGTCCTCAAAATCTTGTGACAGAGTCATAGTTATGGTTTGAATTTATTGCAGTAGTACAGTTCAAATTCTCATTACTACACTCAACCTCTACTCTTAATGATTACCTTGGTGATTTTATTGAAAGATATGGTTAGGTTTTTCAATGTTTTATCAAGGAATGAGTTTACACTTTTTCTCCCCCTCAATTTGTGAGTCCTTGCTGAAGATAAAAAAAATGTTGGCCATGAAGAGATATAGAGACACAAGGGATGGGAAGTATGGATAAGGATGAATGAGTGAAGAATCTGAGCACAAAAGTTCACTTAGTTCAGAGGATTTCCTAGCAGAGCCAGCAGCCTTTTTAGATCCATTTTCCCTTGTTCAGATCCTCTGTCGACCATAGAGTTGCCTTTGGTCGACCTCTGTGCTGTCACAGAAGCTGCCTGATGAGTAGTCACCTGTGGTCTGCTTTCTGACAATTCTGTTGTCGACCATGGGACCGCCTGTGGTCGACAGCTGCGAAGTCACAGAACCAACTATTTCCTGTCCTGATGCCTTGGTCGACCAGCGCCTTGCCTGTGGTCGACCACAAGAGATAATCCGTAGTAGAACCAGGATTCTGCAGAACTTGCTGAAGTAGCAACCGACACTAGACCTCCAAACTCAAAACTTGACCAGTACTAGAGACCTAGTTGACATAACTTAGTACAGAAATGACAGAATCTATACAGTGAACACATGAATATGATTATTTCAAGAATTTTCAGGAGAAATTCTACAAATTCCTAACTCCCTTCTTAGAGTTGAAAATCTGTCATTGTTAAGGGGTTTTGTGAAAATGTCTGCCAGTTGTTTTTCAGTTTCTACAAAATGAAGCATGAAATTTCCTTTGGAGACCTCATCTCTTAGAAAGTGATGACGGATCTCAATGTGTTTTGTCCTAGAGTGTTGAATGGGGTTTTTAGACAAATTAATAGCACTAGTGTTGTCACAGAAAATAGGTGCACATCCAAGATCTACATTGTAGTCTTGGAGTTGATGTTTTATCCACATAACCTGTGTACCACAGCTCCCTACTGCGACATACTCAGCCTCAGCAGTGGAGAGTGCCACAGAATGCTACTTTTTAGAAGCCCATGATATTAAACATCCACCTAATATTTGACAATAACCACTAGTACTCTTCCTATCAATTTTGCAACCAGCATAATCAGCATCTGAATATGAAATCAAATCTAGTTTGCAGTATGTAGGATACCATAAACCCAATTCTTGGGTGCCGGCAAGGTATCGAAGGATACGCTTGACAGCCCCTAAATGTGATTCTCTAGGGCTAGACTGATATCTAGCACACATGCATACACTAAACTGAATATCTGGCCTTGAAGCAGTTAAATATAGCAGGGACCCGATCATACCTCTGTATTTCTTGGCATCTACCATGTTACCTTTTACATCAGCTTCCAATGTTGCATTTGTACCCATGGGTGACTCGATTGGTTTGCAGCTTTCCATGCCAAACTTCTTCAACATCTCCTTTATGTACTTGGATTGATTTATGAAGTATCCTTCTCTACATTGTACGATCTGCAATCCAAGAAAAAACTGTAAATCACCCATTAAACTCATTTCAAACTCATTGGTCATTAAGTTTGCAAATTCAGTACATAAAGAAGCTTCGGTAGACCCAAACACAATATCATCCACATAGATTTGTACAACTAGTATATGCTTACCTTGGGTCTTGGAAAACAATGTTTGATCAATTTTACCTCTTATGTATCCCTTCTTGGTGAGGAAGGAGCTCAACCTTTCATACCAGGCCCGAGGAGCCTGCTTTAATCCATACAAAGCTTTATGCAATTTGAAAACATGATTAGCAAGTTCATCATTTTCAAATCCAGGGGGTTGTTCCACATAGACTTCTTCTTTTATTATTCCATTTAGAAATGCACTTTTTACATCCATTTGTTGTAGTTTGATTCCATGAGATGCTGCAAAGGCTAACAATATCCTGATGGCTTCTAATCTAGCAACTGGAGCATATGATTCTTCAAAATCAACCCCAAATTCCTGGTTGTACCCTTTAGCCACCAGCCGAGCCTTGTTTCTCATTACAACCCCTTCTTCACTTAGCTTGTTTTTATAGACCCACTTGGTTCCAATAACGGGGTGAGATGAAGGTCTAGGGACAAGACTCCACACCTGATTTCTTTCAAATTGATTTAGTTCTTCATGCATAGCATTTATCCATGAGTCATCTTTTAATGCTTCCTCTACTGATTTGGGCTCTATTTGGGACACAAGTGCAAGCTGATCTAGTTCATTGATTTCTTTTAACTGAGATCTAGTCTTCCTAGGATCATGAATTCCACCAATGATGTTTTCTATGGGATGATCTCTAAGAAGTCTTAAGTTCTCAAGATTGTTACCTGAGATGCCTTCTCCTTCGGGTGGAGCATTAGTAATACCTTGATCTCTTTCCTGAGATTGTTCTTCTTCATTTGGTTCTTCGTTGTCTTCTAGAAATTCCCTATCTTCTTCTTCCTTGCTGACCTGCTCATTTTTGCCAAGATCATTAATTTCATCAAATGTAATATGAGGGGATTCTTCAACAATTTGATCTTTGGTGTTAAAAACTCTATAGGCTCTTGATCGGTCGGAATAGCCCAAGAATATTCCTGGATCACTCTTCGGTTCAAATTTGTCCAAGACCCTTTTATCATTGTTATGAATAAAGCATTTTGACCCGAAAATTCTAAAATGAGCTAGGGATGGTTTCTTACCTTTGAACATTTCATATGGTGTATTTTCACTAGCCGGTCTTACCATTGCTCGGTTTACAATGTAGCATGCTGTGTTGACTGCCTCTGCCCAAAATCTCCTTGGAAGTTTAGCTTCAACCAGCATGGTTCTAGCCATCTCGACAAGAGTGCGGTTCCTTCTCTCCACAACTCCATTTTGTTCTGGAGTCCTTGGTGAGGAAAATCTGTGGGTTATGCCCTTGTTTCTGCAGAATAAGTCAAAGTCAGAATTTTCAAACTCCCCCCCATGGTCAGATATGATTGTACACACTTTGGACTTGCCATCCTGCTTCATTCTTTTGTAGAATTCCTGAAACTCAGAAAAAGCATCACTTTTATGAGATAGAAATATTACCCATGTGAATCTAGAGAAATCATCAACTAGTACATAACCGTATCTCTTACCACTAAGACTAGCAGTTCTTGTTGGGCCAAAAAGGTCCATGTGCACAAGTTCTAGTGGTCTAGAAGATTGACTTTCAGTTCTACCTTTGAATGATTTTCTTGTTTGCTTACCTTGGGTACATGATTCACATACTTTGACATTTTGAGCAAACGAAATTTCAGGCATACCAAGAACCATTTTATTCTTCACAAGTTTATGCAACACCCTATAGCTAACATGCCCTAGCCTTCGGTGCCACAGCCAGGTCAGGTCCTCTTTCTTGGCGGTTAGGCACAGGTTGGAGTGGGCTGGATCATCCAAGTCTATTATGTAGACATTGTTTACTCTCTGGCCCATAAACTTGACTGTATCTGAATTTGGTTCAATAATCTTGCAGATCTTGGAGTCAAATATTACTTTATGGCCTTTGTCGCAAAGCTGACTGATGCTCAGCAAGTTATATTCCAGTCCATCTACCAGCAGTACATTTTCAATACTGTTTGAGGAGATCTTACCTATTTTACCTGTCCCGATGATCTTACCTTTGTTATTTCCTCCAAAGGTCACATAACCTCCATCTTTTGAGCTTAGTTGGGAGAACTTGGTCTTGTCTCCCGTCATGTGTCTTGAGCAACCACTATCTAAGTACCACTTATTGTGCATGGCTGCCAGACATTCCTGCATCATGAATTACACAGAAATTTTTGGACCCCAATGGTACCCGGGTCCAAGATAACTTGTAAAATTGTGAAATTGCTGTAACAATCCTTTGGGAACCCAGATTTTGTTAGAGCAGTTTAATTTTTCGTCTCTGAACTTGTTCAGATTGGGTGGCTTTTGTTCTAATGTTTCTTTAATCTGAATCCACCTTTTTGATTTCCAATTTTCATTTTGTTTCACCTGAGAAAATCTGTGGTTTCTGTTTGCGTGTCTGGTCATGGTCGACATCTGGTGTGTCTGTGGTCGACCATTGCTTTTCCAGAAGCCAGCGCTTGTTCTGGCAGTTCCTCTGGTCGACATCTGGTATGTCTGTGGTCGACCACTGCTTCTCCAGACGCCAGCGCCTGTTCTGGCAGATCCTCTGGTCGACAGAGGAGGGGTCGGTTGTCGACCAGCCTGTCTCCAGACACCTTGTTTTCCAGATTTATGTCCTTTAACTTGATTTAGTACTTGGTTTGTTTGGTTATTTCTGTGAATTTGAGTTTCTTGTCTATTATTTTTAAGCTTATGTTGATTGACTGTTTTCTCTTTAATGTTTCTCTCTTCCTTGGTGACATTATTCCTTTTGGAGGAGCATTCAGCTACATCCTCTTGTTTGTCTTGATATAGATTGATTAGGGGCCCTTTTCCTTTTGAGTCAGCAATCCCAGTTACGGTTTTTATTTGGAATTCCTTTTTAGCCGTAGGATTGTATCCTAACCCTTCTTTTTGAAAGTTTACTTTTATTCCCAAGACAGCATTTAAGTTTTCTTGACCTTTAGTCATTTTTTCCAAGGTTTCCTGTTTGTTTTTCAGTTCACTCTGGATTCTTTCTATTTCTTCCAGAAGTTGACAGTTTTCCTCCTTGAGTGAGTTGTTTCTTTCTTGAGTTACCTTAGTTTGCTGTTCACTTTCTTGAGTCTTTAATTTTACCTCATCAATTGTGTTTTTCAGTGACTCATTTTCTTCTAACAGCCCTTTGACATTTTCTTCATCTGTCTCGTATTGTTTCAGCTTATTTTTCAAGGTGGTGATTTCTAATTCTAGTTCAGTTCTGTTGGCAAATGGGTTGCTGTCATTATTGACCTGATTAAGCTTTTTCTTCAAACTCTTATTTTCCTTTCTAATTCTTTCATATGCATCAAGTAAGTCTGAGTAGACTTCTTCCCAATCTGAGCTAGAAAAATCTTGAAACGGAGGGATTACCTCAAGATCATCGCTATCTCCTTTGGCCATCAAACAGATGTTTCCTTCTTCTTCCTCGGAAGTTGTTTCCTCCTTACTGCTTTCCTCCTCCTCGCTCCATGTGCTTATCATTGCTTTTGGTTGCTTGCCTTTCCACTTGAAGCTTGATTTCTTAGGAGTCTCTGGACATTCAGCCTTTATGTGTCCTAGTTTCCTGCAGTTGTAGCAGACAAGTTTGTTAGATGAAGTTTTATTTTTATCAAACTTAAACTGAGATGACTTTCTTACCATGCCCTTAGGATTCCTGAATCCCTTACCTTCCTTCCGCAGAAACCTTTTGAATTTTCTTGTTAACATGGCTAGCTCACCAGTTTCCTCACCTGTGCTAGATGAGTTATCAGTGTCAGATAGTTCAGAGGTGCCTATTTTAGTTTTTAGGGCGAGCTGGTTCTTTTTCTTGCCCTCATCTTCTTTTCTTTTCAGATTGACCTCATAGGCCATTAGGGATCCCACTAGTTCATCCACAGTCATAGTGGTGAGGTTCTTTGAGTCCTCAATTACTGTGGCCTTGGTATGCCACATAGGAGTGAGGGATCTTAGGATCTTCCTCACTAATTCCTGTTCCTTGTAGGTTTTCCCTAGACTCTTTAAACTATTCGTTAATTGCACTAGTCTAGCATACATTTCAGAAATATTTTCGTCAGTTTTCATTCTAAACATTTCATATTCTGAAACTAGCATATTTGCTTTTGACTCCCTTACCTCTGAAGTACCTTCATAGATTACTACTAGTCGATCCCACATTTCCTTGGCCGTTGCACATTGTGAAACTCGTGAGAACTCCGTGGGGTGTAGTGCGCATTGCATTACGTTCATGGCTCCCCAGTTGATGGTTGATTTTCTGACCTGTTCTCTGGTCCAGGTATCCTCATCTTCGGGCAGCTCGTAGGGTCCTCGGCTTACTACTCTCCACATCTCATGATCTTGTGCTCTCAAGAACACCTGCATACGATTTTTCCAGTATGAGAAATCATTTCCATCGAAATATGGTGGTCTAGTTACTGAGTGTCCCTCAGCCATTAGACTTCTAGAGTTCAGTCCGGCAGGCCTCTCCTGGTTGTTAGACCACATTTTTGGAGAGTCTGGCTCTGATACCACGTGTTGAGTACGGACTGAATAGATCTAGAGGGGGGGTGAATAGATCTTTCCCCCTTTTTTCGATTTAATATCTATTGACTAAATGAGTTGCAGGTGATTGACGAATTACAGAACTAATGTTGATATCAATGAAGAAAACAAACACATAGAGAAGCACGCACACACATAAGCAAACCACAAGATAGGATTTTTAAGGTGGTTCAGTCTCTTCCCGAGACTTACATCCACCCCTTGCTTAACTCAAGCAAGGCTTCACTTATGAGAGCCTCTGATCTCAATCCAAAACACAAGACACCGCTGTCACACAGCTTGTTCCTGCTGACACACAGCTTGTACCAGCTGACACACAACTTGAATCCGCTGCCTCACAGCTTGACACTTGGTGTAAGGATGAATAGAAATGATGAGAAGGTGGGATGATGCAACAGGACTGAATATAGACTTTTGTAACAAAGTAAAGAATTCAGCCTGGGACTTAATCACATAAATAACAAGAGTAGACTCCCTGTAGAGCTTCCAATCGGATGCCTTCAGCTGCTTTGCTGCTGGAGGTCGCACAGCTTCAAGCCCAGTCTTCCTTCTGCAGCAATGAGAATGCCTTTAGTCTTCTGCAGATTTCTGATTGATGGAGAGCCACTTCGTCCTGTGATGTAGGTGTGTTTCTTAGCTTCTGTTCTATGCTCTCTCTGTGTGCTTTTCTCCGCGATCAGTTGCCTTCTACTTTTTATGCAGATACTTTTTCAAGCCTGAAGCTCTTCCCGCTCAAATTCCAGATCGAGCGTCAATCTGCTAGAAAGCAGGGAGAAGGTTAAATCCGATCACTACAATAAGTTTGACCGCTTCTAAGCAAGATTCTCTCCTTGATTCCCGTGCGGAATCTCATCATTTGAACTACCCAACAACCTGCAACAACAATCTGCAGGTTTTAAGGAACCAAAACAGAATTCGGTTAGAGTTCGGTTCTGGACGCTATAACACCCGTGGTCGACCATGACACTGTCCCTGGTCGACAACGAGCAGTGTCCTGATGGCGGTTTCATTCTGGCTGACACTCGCGTCCCGTGGTCGACCACAGCCTTGTCGCTGGTCGACAAGGGGCAAATTCCAGATGGCCGTCAGTTCTGTCTGATGCTCTGTCTGTTCTGTGGTCGACCAGAAGTGGGGCTTTGGTCGACAGCCAAGGCACATGCAGAAGACGGATGACTTGAAGTGTTTCTGGCTGGGTTCGTTGGTCGACCATAACCACTTCCCTGGTCGACAAGCGGCCTTTGACACTTCTTCTGATTTGTTGATTCCACTTGGATTTCAGTGGACCTGAAATTACTTAACATATCAGAAGTAACTTGAACTATCAGATTTATATTGAGTTAATCAAAAACATTGTTTGTCATCATCAAATAGTCATGAGTCCATTACTTTGAAGGAACAATCAAACCACTTGTATTTGTTATGAAACAAGATAGAACTTGATTAATCAAACATATCCTATTGTCATCATCAAAACCAAGGGATGCACAACACGCTGGGCCTCACAGCTTGCCTACATCCGCTGAGCATCACAGCTTGCTTCCACTGGGCAGTACAGCTTAGCCATCCGCTGCCTAACAGCTTGACCCGCTGGGCAATACAGCTTAGCCGACCAGAAGAATCCTCCTCTGCAACCGCTGAGCAACACAGCTTGCTCCGCTGACTAACAGCTTGAATAAAGGTTCAAAAGAAAACAAAAGATGATAAATCACAGCGACAGAAAGCTATAAACGATGGAACATAGATGTGGCTCTCAAGGAGCTGACTGGCTTGGATCTGATCCAAAGTCCAGTGAAAATAAATCTTCCGATGAAGCTTTTCTTCTTCCCCTAGAGCTCTCTACCTCTCTCTTCATTTCTTTCTCTTCTTCTGCTTCTCTATACTTCTCTACTGCACACTCTTTTCTTCTCTCGATCACTACTCTCAAAAGCTCTCTCTCTCTTTCTTTCTTCCTCTTCTTCTCTCTTTCTCTTTCGAACACTCTCCTCCTCTGCTCTTCTTCTTTTTTTTTTCTGGATCGTGCAGTTTCTGTCTGCTTCTACTCTTCTAATGTAACTTTTGATCCTCTCTGCATGAGCATCTTCTCCAGATGGAGAAGTCTTCTTTTTATAGCAGGAGCAGATAGGTGGGCGTGTGTCCTCCACAAATTCCCGCCCTAGCGCCTTGAACACGTGGCAGCATTTCAGCTTCCTGCACTACACGTGTCATGATCCTGGCACTTCCTCCATTCTTAGATCACGTGCCCTTCTTAAGCTCCTTGAGTAGCAGTCCTGTCAGATCAGGCTTGTTATCGGTGTGAGTTAATCTGAAAGGAAAGAAAGGATGCATCGAGTAAGTTTGATATTTGAACTGAGCCTGTACAGACTTGATGCACAAAATGCAGTGTGCATATAAGAAAGTATGTACAACGAGAATGAATGCACGGACATGTCATCCACGAGTGTACAGACTTTGAATGCATGTAAAGCATTTTGCATATGGAGAAGTATGCACATTGAAAGTGAATGTACAGACATGCCATCAACGAGTGTACAGACTTTGCGTGCAATGTACAAACGATGTACATACTTTCTATGCCTAACGCTTAAGCATGAATGCATAATACACAAACTATGTGTGTGCATGTGTGGACTTTGAGTGCATGACACTACCTTACGTATGTATGCAATAGAATGTATAGACTTTGAATGTCGGGTGAAGAGTGTACAAACTTTGTCTTGAAAGATGCATGAATGCATATAGGAAAGTATGCACATTGAAGAGAAATACTCAGGCATGCTATCAAGGAGTGTACAGACTTTGCATGCATGCGACAAGACGATGTACAGACTTTGATAAAATGATGCACGGACATATCAGCAGAGAATGTGCAGACTTTGTATAGACATGAAACAACCGAATGCACTGACTATGCCTGTGCATTGAGCAAACAAATGCACTGACTATGTAACGATGCAAAAGGATGCACTGACTATGTTCACGAATGTA
This sequence comes from Amorphophallus konjac, assembly GCA_022559845.1. Taxonomy (NCBI): domain Eukaryota; kingdom Viridiplantae; phylum Streptophyta; class Magnoliopsida; order Alismatales; family Araceae; genus Amorphophallus; species Amorphophallus konjac. The sequence goes on along the minus strand of CM040122.1, from coordinate 71,657,061 downwards.
TAGACTCGCTAAGTCACCATGTGCAGACTTAGTGTATGTGCGAGACAAATCAATGCATAGACTATGTATATGCATGAAGACCATTGGCTGAACTGACTTGGTCGAATGAAACAATGGAGGTTGTACAGACTAGCCACCAAAGAATGTACAGACTTGAGTTGATGCAGTCCAGGCAAACCTCTTTACTGACTTAACCTGTGCATGGGCATTTAATCAGAATAATGCACTCAAAATATCATTTCATCATCAATGCACAAGGGGACTGGACCTAACACACTCCCCATAGCAGTTAGCATAGATCATCATCATTCTTATGTGGTGACTCATTGAGTTGCTATCATCAAAACAACAACACACTATCATCAAAGCACAAGGGGCACAATAATCTCCCCCTTTTTGTTGATGTCAACACAATGAGTCTCACAGACTCAGCAAACAATTCTCCCCCTTTGACATGATCAAAAAGGAAATGGTTTGCGAGTGGAATGAAAGACATGTATGAAATCTGATACCAATTCTCCCCCATAGAAACATGCAAAGTGAGCACTGAAGAATAAAATATAAGAACTCCCCCTATCAACATGAATGTTTGACTACTCTCCCCTTAAATGCAGATGACCCAGAACTCCCCCAGAAGTGCATGAATGAACTCTGGTTATTTAATGAAGCAATATGAAATTTGTCATCACAAGGAATCCAAAACAATAATGGTTGTGGCACCTCACATATGTATGGACAGAATAAAGCAGGTGGAAAGTCCACATAACCAGAACTGGTTACAGAAACAAGATAGAAGATTCTAACAATGTGGAGAGTGAAGTAGATGTGGCCAAGGGTGGGAGTAACAGGTGAGTTGACATGATGATTAAGTTGTCAGAGGTGAACCTGATCAGAGGAAATTGTATGGCAGGTACCACAGTAATAAGTCCTTATAATGAAAGACTCTCCTATCATAGGGGATTATGAATTAATCGACATGACCCAACTGATTTAACCATGATGTATACCAGATTTGTCAATTAAATTCAATACTCATATCTGAAGGTAGGTTTTAATAAAGGTGAACCAATTAGTCAAGCAGTACTTAAGAACAACCATCTTCCATCTTACTCAAATGAACTCGATGACTCCTTTGAGAGTCACATAGAGCAGTATTGAGATTAGACACCCTTACAAGAACAAGAGTTGACTGTTTTTGCAAGATATTCACTTTTTAATCAGCACATCATTTTTCCTGAGTAATTTAAGTTGATCAATACCTTTCAACATGAGGCACAACACGTCTTAGGTGAGCTGACCCAGTTACTTAGTGTGATAACTTTCATTGCCTCTCAACTTCGAGAGCAGAGTTAGCAATATAAGTGTCTTTTTACATGAGGAGACACCTTGATTAGAGGCCAGACTCCCCAGTTACTCAACACAGATATGCTATTGCTCTGTCAGATTTTTCAATAACTTTTCACCAAAGATAACTATGGCACTTCATGACATAGAATTACTCTATTTCATTGATAGAGAATCCAGTTTCTCAGTGACCAAGTCATTGCTCTGAATTCAATTTCCTTTTAGTCAACAATTTTCAGGTTAATGTTTAAAAACAATACTCACTCTATAAGTCTCTACCAATGTAGTCTAGAAGACACATTTTCAGATTTCAGATGAGTGATTCTAGGGTATCCATGACACAGTTGGTTAAAATTTATTAAAACTCATCATTCAGATACTTTCAATACATTTGAATGCAAATCTGAGAACACATTAAACTTATATCAGTCTGAATCAGTAGACATTCTTGAACCTATATGATAGGAATTTCTTTTAAGAAATCAGACTAAAACATGGTACACAGCATAAGGATCTCAGATCAGTCCAATCAATGCTACTGAACAACTTATCATACCTGGAACAAGAACCAGATTAATCAGACTTGCTTGAAAGGATGTGAATGTTTGATAGGTGCAAGCTGATAGAGCAAATGATAGCAGGAGATAAGAGCATCAAATATATGCAAAGCAGAATCAATTTCAGTAGCTGAGTCTGGAATACAGACAGATCAGCTTGACAACAATGAAGTCTAGTTCAACTCAAGAAAGATTTGAGTGACTGGATTTGGAATGGTTCAGGATGTTGAAGACTAATGAGTCTCAAATGCTCCCCCTATCTAGATGCAATAAATCAACCCTTTTTGGATTTTTTCAATATAAGGACATGCAATGCAATTAACTATATGGTGCAAGGACATGCAAACTCCCCCTGACTATATGCATTGAATGAGGTTTCTAAATGCAACATATGCAATATCATTATGCAGGGAATTTGACGAATATGTATCATAAGAAGGATGTATAATGCATTCATGAAACGGAATTGTCATGATATGCAAGCATCTGGAGCACACAAATTCAGAAGATAGAATTTAAATAGAGTTTTCAGAACTAACCTGAAGTGTAGGACCTTGGGGGTTACATTCTTGAGTGCCTTGAATTATTAACCCTTTTATTCATCAGCTTCCAAGGCACACCTGCAGCAAGACAATCATTTCGATCCTGCAGGAACCCAAGCCGCCTTGGGTCCTGTATTAGCCCTAATAGGTGTTCTAAATAATCTTTTAGCAACATTGTCATCAAAGTTCATCAACTGACAATTAGTCATGGAATGTCCAATTCTACCACAATATCTGCATAATACAGCATGTTTTCTGGTCCTATGATGCACAGCAGCTTGAGACCTATGATTATGAGCATGAAGTTTCCTGCTATTCGCATGGACATTTTGTTTCCTATTGTCTGACAACCAACATTCAGCATACTTGTGACCTGACTTGCCATAGTTAAAACATGAAAAAATCACAGGCCTTTTGGTAGAGAATTTAAAAAATTTGTCATTAACATGGCTTCCTTGGGCATGCCAACAGTCCTTGACTGTATGGCCATGCTTTCTACATTGAGAGCAGCTAATTGGATTTCTTCTAAAAGAGCCTGACCGGCATTCGGTGGCCTTGTGACCAGATTTGTTACAGTTATAGCAAGTGATGTGCTGGTTTACAGGAACAAGTTTGTTCTTATTAAAACCATGTTGGTTTGCAGAGAATTTTGTATGATATGAACGTGATCTTTTCTTACCACTTGTAAACCAACATTGAGCAGCCGTGTGTCCTACTTTTCCACAGCAAAAACAATTTATTTTCTTTCTTTGAAAAGCATGATTTCTAACGGGAATTTTCTGTGCAGTAGTAGCAGCTAGGTCATCTAATTCAAACAACTTACACTCATGCATCATATGACCTATCTTATTGCAATAAAAACACTGCACATTCTTTTTCTTTTCAAACTGAATTTTATGAGAAGATTTTTCACAGCAATTTTTCTTTTTCTTTTGTTCAGCCCCGTGCTTATGGATGTTCTGAGATTTCTTAGGTGAAATACATTTTGAGGTACTAGCACATTCTGAACTTTTCACAAAAATAATTTGTTCTTTTCCTTTCATACTTCTCTCATTATCCGGATTAAAACCTAATCCTTCTTTCTGAATGTTCACTTTATTTCCCAGTAGTTTATCCATATTCTCTTTTCCCTTAACAAATTTAGACAGTGGTTTATTCAAATCAGCAATTTCACTTTTAAGTGAAGTGATATGTGTTTCAGAGTTTGTTAGATCTTCTTCACAGGTGAGAATTTGTTTCTGCATGGCATCATTCAGATTTTTCAAATTTTGAATCTCATGCAGAAGTTTTTGTTCTTTTTCATCATTAAGTTTAATTTCAGCATATTTTTCCCATTCAACAGTCATGCATCTTTCAGTTGCAATAATGTTCAATACCATCAACTTCTTATTTTGATCTTTCAACAATTTATTTTCATCAATCAAATTATTTTGATCCACAGTTTTCAAATTCTCATTCACTTTCTGTTTAGATATTTCTAACTCAGAATTTCTATTCTTCAATTCTTCTAATTTTTCTTTCAGAGAGTCAATTTCACATTTCAATTCTCTTATTTCGTACAACATCTCCTTTTTCATTTTTCTCTTGTCAGTCGATTTGTATTCTTCTAACAAGTTTTCATACATTTCTACCAATTCATCAAATGAGGGTTCTTCTGATCCGGAGCTTACCTGAGATGATGAATCTTCATTAAAGTGACTACTGCTATGATCACTCCGGTTGGCTATCAGACATTCCTCTTCTTGCTCCCCATTTGCAGCCGTGATTCTATCAAGAATTTCTTTTCCAGAAGCGCACCTGAGAGCAAAAGGATATATATCAGTATTAACCGCAGCTCTCAAGATATTAAGAACTATGACATTATCACGGTTCTTAGATCTGTCCTCACTAGACCACTTGGTCTGATCTTTAGGCAATTGGTGTGGGCCTTTTGAAACTAATTTCCATAGATTAGAGTCAATGGAATTCATATAAACACATAGGCCGCCTAATCACTTACTAAAGTTAGAACCATCAAACGCAAAAGGTCGATCCATTAAGATAGATGGCAAACAGATTCAACGCACAAACCAATCGATAAGAATTGCACCAACAACAACATAGCACCGAAGACAACAGGATCCTCTGCAGATCGTTGGATCTGGAAAGTCAGAGACCCGCTTTGATACCAACTGATAGGATAGGTGCGATGGATTCAGAGGGGGGGGTGAATGAATCCCCTCCTCTAATTTTACCCAATTAAAATCTCTAACTAGTGAGTGGATGCGGAATTGAAGAGGTTCACTTAGTTATCTAAAGTGCTTACCAAATATCAGAAAGATGACGTGAAGAACGGTGTCAGAAGAACTCTTAAAACCAATGTCAAACAGTCAAGGTGCAACCATACATCTCACCAGCCAGAGAAAGACTGATCGGCCCTAAGCATTCATCTAACGAAATAAGACTATGCAATCAAACCACAGTGCACAAAGGAATTTTTAGGTGGTTCGTTTCGTAGACCTACGTCCACCCCACACTCCAACCAGAGTGTGGCTTCCGCTGATGAACAGCTTAACCCGCTGGGCCTCACAGCTTGCCTACATCCGCTGAGCATCACAGCTTGCTTCCGCTGGGCAGTACAGCTTAGCCATCCGCTGCCTAATAGCTTGACCCGCTGGGCAATACAGCTTAGCCGACTAGAGGAATCCTCCTCTCCAACCGCTGAGCAACACAGCTTGCTCCGCTGACTAACAGCTTGAATAAAGGTTCAAAAGAAAACAAAAGATGATAAATCACAGCGAAAGAAAGCTGTAAACGATGGAACATAGATGTGGCTCTCATGGAGATGACTGGCTTGGATCTGATCCAAAGTCCAGTGAAAACAAATATTCTGATGAAGCTTTTCTTCTTCCCCTAGAGTTCTCTACCTCTCTCTTCCTTTCTTTCTCTTCTTCTGCATCTCTATACTTCTCTGCTGCTCACTCTTTTCTTCTCTCGATCATTACTCTCAAAAGCTCTCTCTCTCTTTCTTTCTTCCTCTTCTTCTCTCTTTCTCTTTCGAACACTCTTCTCCTCTGCTCTTCTTCTTTTTTTTTTTCTGGATCGTGCAATTTCTGTCTGCTTCTACTCTTCTAATGTAACTTTTGATCCTCTCTGCATGAGCATCTTCTCCAGATGGAGAAGTCTTCTTTTTATAGCAGGAGCAGATAGGTGGGCGTGTGTCCTCCATGAATTCTCGCCCTAGCGCCTTGAACACGTGGCAGCATTTCAGCCTGCTGCACTACACGTGTCACGATCCTGGCACTTCCTCCATTCTTGGATCACGTGCCCTTCTTAAGCTCCTCGATCAGCAGTCCTGTCAGATCAGGCTTGTTATCAGTGTGAGTTAATCTGAAAGGAAAGAAAGGATGCATCGAGTAAGTTTGATATTTGAACTGAGCCTGTACAGACTTGATGCACAAAATGCAGTGTGCATATAAGAAAGTATGTACAACGAGAATGAATGCACGGACATGTCATCCACGAGTGTACAGACTTTGAATGCATGTAATGCATTTTGCATATGGAGAAGTATGCACATTGAAAGTGAATGTACAGACATGCCATCAACGAGTGTACAGACTTTGCGTGCAATGTACAAACGATGTAGATACTTTCTGTGCCTAACGCTTAAGCATGAATGCATAATGCACAAACTATGCGTGTGCATGTGTGGACTTTGAGTGCATGACACTGCCTTACATATGTATGCAACATAATGTATAGACTTTGAATGCCGGGTGAAGAGTGTACAGACTTTGTCTTGAAAGATGCACGAATGCATATAGGAAAGTATGCACATTGAAGAGAAATGCTCAGGCATGCTATCAAGGAGTGTACAGACTTTGCATGCATGCGACAAGACGATGTACAGACTTTGCTAAAATGATGCACGGACATATTAGCAGAGAATATGCAGACTTTGTATAGACATGAAACAACCGAATGCACTGACTATGCCTGTGCATTGAGCAAACAAACGCACTGACTATGTAACGATGCAAAAGGATGCACGGACTATGTTCACGAATGTATAGACTCGCTAAGTCACCATGTGCAGACTTAGTGTATGTGCGAGACAAATCAATGCATAGACTATGTATATGTATGAAGACCACTGGCTGAACTGACTTGGTCGAATGAAATAATGGAGGTTGTACAGACTAGCCACCAAAGAATGTACATACTTGAGTTGATGTAGTCTAGGCAAACCTCTATACTGACTTAACCTGTGCATGGGCATTTAATCAGAATAATGCACTCAAAACATCATTTCATCATCAATGCACAAGGGGCCTGGACCTAACACACTCCCCATAGCAATTAGCATAGATCATCATCATTCTTATGTGGTGACTCATTGAGTTGCTATCATCAAAACAACAACACACTATCATCACAGCACAAGGGGCACAACAGAAGCCTCACCGGTTTGGTGAGGGGTGGACATAGGGAGCTCGTCGTGGTCCCGAACCATCTTAAAAATCCCCGTGTCTTGTGGTTTGTTCCCTGTGATTGTGTGTTTCAGTATCCTTTCTATTATGCAATCGTGTGAGCTCGGTGAGATTGAGTTAATTAAGTTTAAACCTATTTAGATTAAATTCCTCAATATGATCAATCTTGTAAATTCCGCTGTGTGCTAGTTTGTGTTTTTAATTGGACATAGTTTTTAGTAGAAGAATCTATTTACCCCCCCTCTAGATCCGTATTCTTGCACTACAGGACCCAACAATTGGTATCAGAGCGAGGCTCTATTGTCCCTAGATCTTGCGATCTACAGAGTGATCATAGTGCATTCTACAATCATGAATTTTTCTGCTGAACATATCTCAATGAATTGTTTGCCAATCTTTACTGGTTCGAATTTCAATTCATGGCTAGGCAAACTGTGTGTGGTGATCAATTCTATTAATCCTAGCATTTGGAAACTGATTTATCATGGTCCACACATATTACCTCTAGATGAGACAAAGTGGTCTAATCAGGCTAAAATGATGCATCATGATAATGTCACTGCTTTTAGCTTATTAAAAACTTCTGTATGTACTAACAAGTATCCATTTGTATCTTCTTGTAGGACGACAAAGGAGCTTATGGACCGGTTGATCAAAGCTCAAGAGAAGGAAAGGAAAAAATGTCTCATGACCGATGTTGTTGATCAACAAAGTGAAGAAAATGCAGAAGAGGTAAATTCTGATTCTGAAGAATTTACTCTTGATGATCTTGTTGATGCTTATGATGAGTTGGAAAAATAATATAAGAAAGTCAAGTCAGAAAATAGAAAATTAAAAAAGAAATCTGAAATCATGTTTCATGAAAATGGATTCTGTGATAAATGTTCTGAGCTTAATAACTTCAAAGAACTTTTAGAGCATGATGTTGAATGTCACAAAGAAACCATTGCTTGTTTGAGAAATGAAAATGTTATCCTCAAGAACAAAATCGATCAATTGGAGAAAACTGAAAAAGATCTAAGAAAAAAAATGGAATTAAACTCTATTGATCAGGATATTTGCAATGAATTGATTATGAATGATAAACTTGCAAATGAAAATGAAGAACTTAAAACGGAGAATAGTGCGATGCTAAATCAGATCTCCCTGCTTGAAAGTAGAATGAAAAATCTTGAAAAAGGGAATTATGTGATTGTTGATGAATCTGATAAAATACATGTGCTTGAATAAGAAATAGCTAACTATGAATTACACATTGCATCACTTGAATCTGAAATCGTTGACTTGAATGCATCCTTGTCTAAGTTTGTAAATAGGAAAGAAAATTTGAACAAGATATTGGAGACTAAGGTGAATTTCCAAAGGGAGGGGCTGGGCTATAATCTTGTGAATAAAAAGAATTTTGAAAACAAAGTCTATACATCATATGCCCATAGTTCAAACATAGCCAGCACATCAAATGGGTCTCCAAATCAATCTGCTCCTCAAACAACAAAGAGATCAAATGAATATCTGAAAAAGAAACAAAACCTGCATCAAAAGGCTAAAAATGTTGTTGGTGTCACGATGAATGCCAAGAAAAATCATGTTGCACACACACATGCATCCACAAAAAAATCTCATTTTTTTATTATGGTGAACTTGGTCATATGATGCATGATTGCCTTTTGATTAAATTTGAAGATCTAGAAGCATGCAAGAAAATAAATGGTTTCACAAAGCCAAGAAAGTTGTTGAACATAAAAAGAACTTTTGATAACTCTTATGTTCATGCAAGAAGACCATTTGAAAGATTTGCTCCATTGAACTATTTTCATTGTGGAAGGTTCGGTCACAGGATGAACAATTGCTTTAGTTTGAAAAATGATAACATCTCTACAAACCCACAGAAATTCCATGCTCTTTCTTACAAGAAAAATCTGGAGTCGTTTGATTGTTGTCATTATTGTGGTGAATTTGGGCATACCATGCATGATTGCTCCTTAATGCATTTTGATGATATGCATGCCCAAAGACTGTGGAAGGCACCCACTAGAGGTGCAACTAACCATCCGGGACCCAAGAAGGTTTGGGTACCCAAAACTATTGAATGAGAACTCTTGTTGTAGGATTACCTTGAGGCCAAGAGGAAGGCTTAAAGTCGACTTGGCCAGCTCTGGTGTGATGCCTTGGTAAACACGGGCTTGTCCTTGAGTTGATACTGATTTGTAAGTTGGTTGTTCATGCTTTGTGCACATTGATTGTATGAATTCTCAGTTCATATTGCTGAAAATTAAGTCTCTAATATGCAGTTTTGAAGAGGCAGTCTTGTGTATTTTATGTGCATCAACCCTGTCTACACATGTGGTTTGACTTGGTCCTTCATGTGCATTGACCTGTGCTACACATGGATAGACCTGGGTTCTTCATGTGTTTAGTCTTGTGCTTTATATGCATAGACTTGACTCTTTACATTGTTGGACTAAACTTGAAATTTCTGAACTGAACTTTGAACTCATGTCAACTTGAGTGAATCACTTGTATTGATAGCTGCAGCTCATCATACATACTTGTAGCTCATAGAAGATTGTCTTGTGGAAGAAAAGCACTGAAATTGGCCTTCTCATTTGTATTGAATTGAGATTGATATGAAATTGAGTTTCTGATATTACAAGTTGAGAGAGAGAAAGTCTTATGTGATGAAAAGCCTTGAAGTTAGTTTCTTCATATGCATTGGCTTAATATTGACATGAATTGAGCTCTTTACAGTGCATGTTTGATAATGACCATCAACCCTTAAAATCATGGAGAGAAAGAAAGGAGTTTGAGAGGATTTCAAACGCCAGTTTTAATCTACCTCCATTGAGATTTGGAGCATGTTGATGAAGAAGACAGCAAGGGGAATAAAGCGAAGAACTTTAGGATGTCAATAAAGGTAACTCAAGGTAAAGGTGAGAAAATAAAGTGTTTGGTTGAAGTTCTTTGGTCTTGATGTTAGTGCCATATCTTGACAGATAGTGATTTTGAAATCTTGAATACCCTTTGGTTGCTCTTGACTATGTGAAAATGAATGCTTGGCTGAAAAAAATTGAAAAATCTGAGAAGTATATTTGAGAGTGTAGCCATTGAATGCCTTTTTCAAGTGGAATTGCTTGTGTATGTGTGAAACCATCTGAAATTTCTGGTATATCAAAATGTGTTGCCGGAATGGTAGGTTAGACCTATCAGAAAGGCATCACTTTGCGAGAGCTTGGCCTTCGGACCAAAATCTCCGCCTCGTATCAGAATTCAAAAAATTGAATGTTTGGTTCTAGAAGAATGTTAAACTGTCATTCAACGCTCATGAGTCTGAAAAATCCCCGATGTCATATAAGAATGCATTGTATTTTTCTGATCATCAATTCATGACTACATGGTATATAAAATAGTGATATGTGGAAGGGCAGGTCAAGCCTGTCTGAAAGCCATCACCATGCGTGAGAATGTGTCTCCGCCCGATACCATGAATCATCTATGCATATGGCATCAAATTTAAATAAATTTTCTGAAATCATGCATTAATTATGGGGGAGTCTTGCAAGTTGAAAATTTTAAGATTGATGTTTTTCCATTCTCTCAATATGATGATATTATTCTGTGGCTGAACTCTTTGAGGACTGAATTTGATCAATATTCTATGGTCTGTACTAATGTACTACTCATCCTTTGGATAAAAGTAAAATTGTTTTCAAGAAAAAGTTCACATGTGATGATTTTGATGCTTTGAATGAATTTCTTGAATTCTCTTTTCAAAGTAAAATTGTGTCCTCACAATTTAACAAAAAAATGCATGTCAGGCATCAGTTGCATTAGGTGCATATAGAGTGTCATGTGAAATCTAAAATCTTGCATCACATTACATATTTACATATCATTCTCTGCATATCATTCACATAGTACTCTTGGAAGATGAAGCTCATCGCGTGTCTTGTTGCATAGTTGGCATTTTCAGCATACATATAGTGCATATTTTAAAATGTATCATTTTTAACATTTCATGTTGCATAAATGCCAAAATGGATACTCCCAACAATGGTATCATACCTTTAGGGCCAACAATTCCAGCACTGAAATTGCATATCTTTGCATTCTGCACTGCATATATGCATATCTCCATTGTATGCTTGCATGTTAATATATGCTAAAACCCTTCCTTTGAAACTTCTAAGACCAAATACTCCATTGATAAATATTGTTGCATCTGAGTCTTAACAAGTGTGCTTCATGTCAAACTCTCAGGGGGAGCATTTCATGCTTATTACATTTACATAGGGGGAGCTGCACTACCTTGTTTTGAATTAAATTTTCTTCATACATGTTAAATCAAATTCGCACACCTCATGCACTATAATGTGAAATTGAGTGTTATTCATAAGGATATAAGAATTTAATTTCAACACTCTAAAGTAATTCAACTTGCTACATAGATGATAAGAGACAGTTGAGGAAAAAGCTGCCTACCTCTACATAAAAAAATGGTTGAAATGAAAAGGCAGAGTAATGCTTTATTTCACTGAGTAAATTGGGCACATGTCACCTGAGACATGATGTGGGTCATTTCTGAAAAGTGTTGACTAAAGTATCTCTGTTCAAAATGAGGTGAAATGGTTCAGTATTATGAGTAATCGAAGATTCTGGCATGAGCTCCATGTGTCTCCTCGCGTAAAAATGAATTATTTGAACCTGATCATTCTTAGAAAAATTCAGATTGTCAGTGTGAAAAATTCGGATGATAAATTTGATTGAGGCAGAGCGAAGTCTCTAATACGCTGCTCTCTAGATTGAAATGCAGTTTGTGTAATTATTATTATGTTTAATTAAAAATCTAATTATCCATATGGCTAGAATTCATTCTCATGTTACTCACGTACACATGATAATTTGATTTGATATGTATTCTGAAAATTTGATTAACTGCATGACCTGTTGTACGTCTTCTCCTATCTATCTACACAATCCTGTAGGTGTAATCATGAGAACTCTGATCTTAATGACTCACTTGCACTTTTCGTACACCTATCCCTTCACTCTAAATAAAATGGGGGAGCTATATTACATGTGTATGTATATCTATTTGCCTGTGATCAATCGTACTGGATCATCTTACTCGCATTCTGGATGTCCATATTGTCCACATTTGTATTTCATAGTTGTGCCATTAGTTCATGCATATTGTGCATATTGGTTCTCTTTATAAACATAAAAAAATATTATTTTTGATTTTTGCTGCCATCATGGATTCCCCATCATGATCCCCGTTTCTGATAATGTCAAAGGGGGAGAGAGCATTATAGCATAACATTTTGTCATCATCAAAATGGGGGAGATTGTTGTGTATGTGATTTTGATGCTTACAAAATGACTTTGTTGCTTGGTCTTGTGCTTGACTAGTTATTCATGTCTTCATGTGAAATGTTGTTATTAGGATATCATCATGTGGATGCATTTATGACTCTATAAGGCTCATATGTGCTTTGATGTTAGCACATTGCATATTCACTTGGTAAGAGGCATATACATTGCATATTCACTTGGTAAGATTGCTTTTTATTAAATGAGAAAGCCTTTGTGGAAAATATGCTTGGATAAATGTCATATTGAGCCTCATGTCATGCATGTGTACTTTCGTAATGCTAAATGAATGATTGAGATGCAAACACCATTGCTAGCCCCCAAGGTAATGATGTATGAATTGATGAGTTTGGATGATGATCAAATGGAATGTGACTCAATATTATTTTGCGTGGCTTGGCTCCTCACTCTTTAAATTCCAAAATTAGTTGCATCATGCAATGGTGACTGATGCTCGGACTTATTTCACAAGAACTTATGGTTCTATTAGAGAAGGTGAAATGAAATGGGTTTGTTGGTGAGGTTAACATTGAAGCAAAACTAATTTTCTCTTTGTGTTTTACAGCCTGGAAGAACTCCTTACAACCCTCTTTCAACACTCCAAAATTCACGGTGAAGTTGGAGCTTTCATTCTTAGCAATATAGGCCATTGGGCCTTCTGTAGGAACAGGTGTCGACACCCAGTGTCGACTCCTGATTCCAGGATGCTCTGTTAGAGCAATTTCAGACCTGGGAAAAGAGGTGTCGACACCTACCTGCACTGGTTCTGGCTGCAGGCCAAACACCAGGTGTCGACACCCAGTGTCCAGCACTCTATTTTTGGCTTTCTGTAAACACCTGGGCACCAGGTGTCGACACCTGTGCGGCGCCGTGAAAGATGACTTTCATGTTCGAGCACCGAAAGTCCATCAAACCCAGTCAAACCGCCCTCAAATCACTCCCTAATTTGTGGATCTTGTCCCAAGGCTGTCCCTTGACCGTCCTAGTAGCATATATACATCTTATTGGGTTGTAAACCCAAAGGGAACCAAGCTAGATCTGATTTTTCATTTTGTTCTTAACCCTTGTATGTGCAGGGACGCTGCTGCAGCTCCAGGGCTTCTTCCACAACGTTTTGGGCGTGAAAGTGAAAGGAAGAAGGCTCCTTCCAAGTCTCCAAACGACCATCTGCTGGAAGCTGCGTGGAAAATCAAGATACAACCATTGTCCTCGCAAGAATCGATCATCTTTCTTCAAGAATGGTTTCTCATCCTGCAGAAGCATTTCATTAAAAATCCGAGGGAGTTATCTTGATCTTTCACTTCTGTATCTTTTGTTTGAGATTGCAGAAGATTTTGAATGATTACCTAAGAGGTGAAATATATATATATATATACATGTTCTTTTGTCCATCTATTTACTGCCCTCTTATTAGTGTTGCATTTTTCATCCTAAGCAACAAGATGAGCTAATGCTTTCCATTCTCTTGCAGAAGAAGGAGGAGTGCGGCCACAAGGTTGAGAGGAGAGGGGTTTATGAGGCTAATCATTTTTCTGATGTATGAAGGTTTGATTGGAGCTAGGATTTGAAGGAAAAGAGGATCGACTCGAGGAGAGGAAGAAGTGTTGTGCCTCTTCGACACAAGCATGTGCTATGTTACTTTTATGATAGCAATGCTATTTGGTTTTGATGATAGCAAGATAGTGAGTGCATTTGATATTGTATTTTGATGAAGAAAATGTTATTGCGTTTTGATGATAGCATGCTGATTTGTTTTGATGATTGCAACATAGTCAGTGCATTATGATATTGTGTTTTGAATATGGCTGCTGATATGATTGCATAAGACTGTGTCTGATATACATCATTGTATTCATGAGTTTGCATGCGTATTGCATGATGCGTTGACGCATGGGATCATTGCGTCAACTCACTGGTCTGTCACAGAGTCCAGCGTCTCAGTAAGCGTCTCATGCATTTGACTAAGTCTGTACAGCCATTTACATAGTGAAGTCTACACATTCGTTTGCATTGCATGAAGTCCATACAGTGGGTAAAGTCTGTACACTGTCCATGTTTCATATAGCGTCAACTCTACAAGTGTGTACATTGCTTGGCAAAGTCTGTACACAGCATTCGCCTTCAAAAGTCTACACATCAGACTACATTATGCATGGTTGAGTTGAAGTCCATATAGAGTCTGCATCTTTGAAAAGTCTGTACAGCGTGAAGTCTAAACGTTGTCACTGTAGCTCGCTTGTGCAAGTCTGTACATTGGAGTCAGAACACAAGTCTATACAGTCATGCATTGTTACTGAAGTCTATACATCGTCCGTCTCATGCATTGTCTCAGGCGAAGTCTGCACATTGCATTGATGCTTTGGTCGCATGAGTTGAAGTCCATACATTGGACCGTCTCCTTCAGCGTCTCAAGTGGACACAAGCGTGTACACTGCCTGCATTCGCTGTGAAGACTAAGTCCATATATTAGACCGTCTCACTTAGCGTCTTATGCATAGGCTAAGTCTCCATGTCTATACATCCGAGCGTCTCATGCAAGTCTCAGCATTACTGTTCATGCATCAGTCTTCATATGCTAAGTCTGTATAGCCTACGTCTCATGCAGCGTCAACGCTGTGAGCATTCTCAAGTGTACAGCGTCAACGCATGAAGTTTGTACATCAGTCTTAATATTCTAAGTCTGTACAGCCGTTGGCTTTAATCCTCAGAGTCTGTACATCCGAATTGCCCTTGATCTGGTCAAGTGTGTACACTCATTCACTGTAGCTTTCACTTATTCAAGTCTTTACATTGAAAGCATATACATTGCTGGATGATCAAGTCTGTACATCCACAGTGGATCTTCGAAGTCTGTACACTGCTTGAGCCTCAACAAGTCTGTACAACGCCTTAAGCGTTTCAAGTCTATTTATTGGCTCATGCTTACAAGTCTGTACATTGGTTCAAAGTCTACACAGCGCCTGCCTTCATCAGAGGCTTATGAAACCTTTGTATTCATTAAGTCTATACACTGCGTTGTGCATACTTTGCATTGCTTTCGCCTTCACAGCAAAGTCTATACAATGCAATGCATATACTTAGAACTAATGACTTCGTTTCATCTGTCTGACAGGGACTGAAGAGGCTAATGAACCCCTTAACGCAAGAGGGCTGAAGACATCCAATTTCAGCTGCTGGAACACACCAATGCGTCAACGCCTTGATCAAGTGGCGTGGACGCAGCAGTTCAAACAATCAAGAAAGAAGCTGGTGGATTACTCTGGTGCGTCAACGCATTGATCAAGCAGCGTCGACGCAGCAGTTGAAGAAGCATTCAGCTTCACAGGCTATTCCACTGCGTCAACGCCACAATTGAGCAGCGTCGATGCAACAGCTAAAGAGACGCCAGTATACAAATGTACATGTTCGTGCGTCAACGCCACCAACTGGCAGCGTCGACGCAGCAGTTCAAGAAAGGGGCAGCTTATCTCTGGCTGTCTTCAATGCGTCAACGCAGCAGGCTGATGGAGTCAACGCAGCAGTTAAAAAGGTTGAAGATCTCTGATGGCTGCGTCAACTCCTTGGAGCAAGTGAGTTGACGCCATCTAACTCCAGTTGCTGAGCGTACTGGTGCTGGGCACGTGATCCAAGGATAAGGAGAATGCCCAGATGAGGACACGTGTATTGACAGACTGCTAGATGCTGCCACGTGGTCCGAATTCTTAGGGCGGGAACTGTGGAAGCCACACGCGCCTTGCTACTGCTGCTGCTGTTGCTGGTATATAATGGAGCCTTCGTCTTCAGATGGAGGCTGATCGTGATCGAAGCCAGGGAGCAGAAGCTGAGAGAAGAATAAGAGAAAAAGGAGAGAGAGCTTCCACGATCCAGCAGAAGAAGAAGAAAAGAAAGAGAGAAGAAGCAGAAGAGAAAAAGTGAGAGATAGAGAGCTCGAGCAGAGTGTGAAGAGAAAGAAAAGAGGAGAGAAGCAGACGTGAAGGAGTTGAGAAGAGAGAGAGTGAAGAAAGAGAGTGAGATCGAGGGAGATCTGTTCTTGCTGGAAGTTGGATTAGATCCACTCCAGTCAGCTCTTTAAGAGCCATATTTTGTGCTTAGTGTTTACAGCTTTCCGATGTTGTTATCTTGTCTTTTGTTTTCTATTTTACATTTCCTTTCAAGCTGTTAGCCAGCGGTTTGCAGAGGAGGACTCCTCTGGACAGCAAGTTGTGTTGCTCAGTGGGCAGTGGAGGTTTCCACTGGACGGGTAAGCTGTAATCCCCAGCGGTTGCAGTGGTGGATTCCACTGGACGGCAAGCTGTGAGGCCCAGCGGTTGTAGGCAAGCTGTGATGTCCAGCTGTTCAAGCTGTGAGTCAGCGAAATCCACACTGGGGTTGAGTGTGGGGTGGATGTAGGTCTGCAGGACCGAACCACCTAAAAACCCCTCTTGCATTGTGGTTTGATTGCTTATGGTTTGCTTCCGCTAGATGAATGCATAGGGGCGCTCCATGTGTTTGGCTTCTGGTTGAGCAGAAGAGTTAATTAGTTTTCTGTTTGGCTAAATTTGTCTTGTTAGCACTCTAGTGATCTCACTGTGTGTTTGTTTCAGTTCCGCAACTGCACATTAACCTTCAAGGTTGTTCAGTTTGCGAACTAGCATTTTTAGTGAGCATTAGATTTTAATTGAGCGAAATCTTTACTTGGTGAAAGTTTTTATAGGCTATATTCATTCACCCCCCCTCTGAATACTTGCACCGAACCCAACAATTGGTATCAGAGCGGTCTCTGACTTAACAGATCTAACAATCTGCAGAGGATCCTGCTAACTATTTAGTGCATTTCAGAGTGGGTCTTTTGGAATCGTCTTGATTTACTGACTTAGTGCATTTCTGTCTGGTGCATTTCATAAGTGTGCCTCTTGTGTTCTGTATTTAGCTTCACTGAGTTAGTACCGTGTCTTGCTTATCTGGTTTTATTGTCTAGTGTTTTGTGCTTCGAATTTGGTTGTTATCTGATTCGATGGCTAATCCTCAAATATTCAGAGGTGATAACTTTGACTCTTGGTTCGAAAACCTCCATCGGTATGTAAAGTCTACTGATCCAAAACTGTGGAAGGTAATGACTCACGGCTCATACAAACTGTCGAAGGATAAATCTAAATGGACCAAGAAGGACAAGCTGAAAGACTCTGTCAATAATAGAGCTGTAGTTTTATTAAAAGAATCAATTGACAGATCTCTAATTGAATGCATTTCATCTTGCAGGTCTGCCAAAGACATTTTGGCTAAACTGAAGCTAATCAGGAATCACAGCAAGTGCTTAATGGCTGATCATAGAAATGCTGATGATGAAACTTCATCCGAGGTAAGTTCTGAATCAGAAGGATACTCTTTCGATGAATTGATAGAGATGTATGAAAACTTGTTAGAAGTTTCCAAGAAATTGAAATCTGAAAATAAAAAATTGAAAAAGAAATGTGATAGAATAAATCTGAAAGATTCATGTGAAAACTATCCAAATATGAAAAAGTCTTATGATGCTTGCATGCTAGATGTTCAGAATCTTAAGAAACAAAATGATTCTCTAAAATTTGAAAAACAAACATGGTTGAATAAAATGTCAGAAATAGAGAATCAGTTGAATGATAAGAAAAAGGAGCATCTAAAAGGCATGCAGGAACTCACTGAAGTTAATTCTGAATTGGACAAAATGAAATTGGAGAATGAAGATCTTCAAAAGAAGAATAGAACTCTTACGGTCAGAATGAATGAAATCAATGAGGTTTCACAGTCCTCTTCTGCTAAATCAAATTGTAAAACATGCTCAGCTTTAAGAGAACGTAATGAAGATCTCTTTAGTGAGAATGAATGGCTAAATAAATAAATTGCCTCACTTAAAGATGATCACAAAAATCTGCTCGCTGAGAAAATTAAAGCAGAAGAAAGAGAAGATGAACTGATTGAAAAATTGGAGCACATGTCTGGAAGAGAGAGATGTGCTAATAATGAAATTCATGATAAAAATCTTGAGGAAGAAAACACTGAATTAAAAGTTGAAGTTGAAAAACTAAAGTGGTTGAACACTGGCTTGTCTGAAAGACTTCTCACTATAGAAAAAGGAAAAGCTGTCTATGATGGAAATTCAGAAATTTTGAACAGTCTAGAACAAGAAATTGAGAAGTATAAAACTGCAAACCAAGTTCTAAGCGAATGTGTTAATTGCAGTGAACAGGAAATAGCCAGTTATGAACTTCACATTGCTAGCTTGGAAGATAAAATTCATAATCTGGAAAATTCAGCTATTGAGTCTGCCAAGATTAAAGGAAAAATGAAAATTGTTGGGAAGTGGAAGGATGATAACTCTGAAGGGGGAACAAATTACTGTTCTGATGTTAAGAAAATCACTAAAAACTAGCTATATACAACTTTTGTTCAAAGCACTGATGTAGCTGGTACTTCAAGGCAATCCCCAAAACAAAATGAAAATCAGAAGTCACCTTCAAAATCTATCTTTCAGTTTAAAGCTTAGAAAATTGAAAAACAAACAAAACCTGTTGAGGATAATCAGAAATTGACAAGAAAGAGTCAAACAAAAAGGGCAAAGAATAATTCTGGTTATACTCTGAAATTTGTTAGCTCTGCTGAATCTGATGGGTCAATGCAAAATGCTCATGCTTCTTGTACTCATTCACATGCATCTGTGAATTCATCTGATAGAAACCATGCCCCTAGAAAATCTGATGCTTCATGCTATTATTGTGGTAGGTATGGTCATTTAATGAATGAGTGCTATGCCTTGAAATCTGATGACAGAATGCATGCCAAATACACCCCAAATCATCATGAGTACAAAAGAAACAAACTCAAATTCAATCAGCATATCATTTGTTTCACTTGCAACAAGCCTGTGCATAAGGCTAATGAGTGCTGGTCAGGAAATCATTGGGGTAAAAATGAATCAAGAAGAAAGCATCTTAAATGCTTTGAATGTGGTAAGCATGGGCATGCAGTCAAAGATTGCTGGCATGCTCAGGGAAATAGATTAAACTCTAAATCTGTCAAATTCCCTGCTTTCTATAATTCTGCTAGAAATAACTTGAGAGATAAAAAGAAAAACTTTGCATGTTTTGAATGTGGTAAGCTAGGCCACAAAACTGCCAACTATCGGCTGGCTGAGCATGGAAAGAAAAATTTTCAAGTCAATAAAAGAAATACTCATGCTCATACACATAATTTTCATACTCATATGCATGCACATGGGCATCATGTTTCTGCTAACATGAAGAATAAAAACAAAAATTCTGTGGCTTCATGTTATTATTGTGGAAAAACTGGACATTCAATGTTTGAGTGTAAACTGATGGAATTTGATGACAATATTGCTAAGAAATTATTTAGAACACCTGATAGGGGTAATTCAGGACCCAAGACCTCTTGGGTCCCTGCAAGATCATATTGATTGATATGTTGCAGATGTGCCTTGGTGGGAGAAATAAAAGGGGTTAACCAAGGCACTCAAGGATGAAAACCCCATGATAGCACAATTTAGGTCAGTTCCAAAACTCTATGCTTAAATTCCATTATCTGAAATTGTGAGCATGAAAATTGTGAGTTTCATATTGATTTGCTTGATTGATTGTTGATGATCTCTTCATGTCTAGCTGATCAGTCTGCAATTCCAGACTCAGCTACTGAGTTTTACCTTGCATATATCTGATGCTCTTCTCTCACTGATTATTGCACTGAATAAATAGGCTGATAGATGCTCTGCACAATCATTTTTAGAGTCAATGCATGTGTCTGGTGTCAATGCATTGCATGCTTGATTACATACTTGGACTGAGCTTGAACGGGTCAGTTAGTGCATACAGTCAATGCATGTGTCTAGTACTTGCATACATCATTTGCATGACTGTCATTTGCCCATTGTCGTAGACTGCATGTTTTTCAATGCATAATAGGGCTGCTTTGTATCATATGATGAAAAATTTGAAATGAAAATGATGCATTTGATAAATTCTCTCTCTGATTGAACAAAGCATTTATTCTTCTTGAGCATATTCTAAAATCATGAGCAGTTCATTAATTGTATTTCATGCACTTTGTCAAGGGGAGTTTGACTAATGTTGCATATGAAGTGTAGTGGAGTTGAAAAGCCTGAAAAGAAATTTAATTGCATCTAGACAGGGGGAGCACTTAGAATTGGTGTTTTGTTTGTCACATCTTGAACACCTCTTGCCTAAAAATTGATCAACTCTCATCTGATGTCATTTTTCTCTCTCTTGAAAAAAGATTCTGCCTTCTATTTGTTGAGCTGTTAAAGAAGAGTTTCTTTCAACTCCCTTCATGATATTATCTGTCTATATTCCAGCCTATACTCACCTTTCACACTCTTCTCAGCTGGTGTGACTGAATTGGTTCTACTATTGATTTGTTGGTCAGCTAAACTTATTTTTCTGATCTGAGGAACTTAAGCTGCATGTCATGCAATTCAGTCTGAGAACATTGTAGAAATTTCTATCATATAGGTTTAAGAATTATCACTGAATCAGACTGATATAAGATTAATGTATTCTCAGATTTGTAATTAAATGAATTGAAAATATCTGAATGATAAGGTTTAATAAACTTTAACCACATGTTTCATGTAAACCTTAGACTCTCTCATCAGATACCTAAAAATTTGAATTCAGGGCTTCTTTGGCTAAGATGCATATAGTGTGTACTGTTGTTAAACATTAATTTGAAAATGTTGACTAAATGAAGAAATTGTGAATTCAGAGCAATGACTCGGTCTCTGAGAAACTGAGTTCTTTATCAATGAAATAAAGCAACTCATGTCATGAGGTGCCATAGTTATCTCTGATAAAAATTTAATGAAACAAAACCTGACGGAGCAATAGCTTATCTGTGTTGAGTAGCTGGGGAGTCTGGCCTCTGATAAAGGTGTCTTCTCATGTAAAAAGACACTCATATTGCTAACTCTGCTCTCAAAATGAGAGGCAATGACAGTTATCACACTGAGTAACTGGGTCACTTCAACTAAGATTTGTTGTGCCTCATGTAAAAAGGTGTTGATCAACTTAAATTGCTCAGGAAAAATATAATGTGCTTCAAATGAAATTATCTTGAAAAATCTGTCAACTCATGTTCTTGAAAAGTGTTTAACTTCTGTACTAATCTGTGTATCTTTCAAAGGTCCTATTGAGATCATATGTGTAAGATAAAAGATGATTGATTTTGGGTGTTATCTGAATATTTGGTTCACCTTTATTAAAACTTGGATTCAGATATGAGTATTGAGTTTAATTTGACAAATTTGGTATACATCAAAATTAAATCAGATTGGTTAAGTTGCCACTTCATAACCCTTTATGATAGAAGAGTCTACATCTTTTAAGACTTATTGAAGTGATGTATGCATTAAAATCCCTCATGATCAGATTTTCCAGATAGCCTGATCAGATTCAGTCTGATTATTTATTGAGATGTCTTGTGATGATTGTTGTCTATTATTGCCCTTCTATCACAAATCACTTTACTCTCCACACTGTTGGAATCTTCCATCTTGTTCTGTAATAAGTTCTGATTATGTAGTCTTTTCACCAGAATTCAGATTCTTTGTAAAGGCAGAATTCAGATTGATTTATTGGATAACCTGAATCCATTCCTATGCTTCAGGGGGAGTTATGGTTTCCTTGCATCTAGGGGAGAGTAGTTAATCTTGCATGCTGATAGGGGGAGTGATGTTTCATTGTCATAAGTGTCTTTGTGTGCTGCATTGTGTCTCTCAAACCATTCCCTTTCTTTTTGATTATGTCAAAAGGGGAGAAAATCTTGTGTGTGACTCACTGTCACATTGTGTACATTGTGTTGCCATCATCAAAAAGGGGGAGAATGTTGTGCCTCTTCGGCACAAGCATGTGCTATGTTACTTTTATGATAGCAATGCTATTTGGTTTTGATGATAGCAAGACAGTGAGTGCATTTGATATTGTATTTTGATGAAGAAAATGTTATTGCGTTTTGATGATAGCATGCTGATTTGTTTTGATGATTGCAACACAGTCAGTGCATTATGATATTGTGTTTTGAATATGGCTGCTGATATGATTGCATAAGACTGTGTCTGATATACAGCATTGTATTCATAAGTTTGCATGCATATTGCATGATGCGTTGACGCATGGGATCATTGCGTCAACTCACTGGTCTGTCACAGAGTCCAGCATCTCAGTAAGCGTCTCATGCATTTGACTAAGTCTGTACAGCCATTTACATAGTGAAGTCTACACATTCGTTTGCATTACATGAAGTCCATACAGTGGGTAAAGTCTGTACACTGTCCATGTTTCATATAGCGTCAACTCTACAAGTGTGTATATTGCTTGGCAAAGTCTGTACACTGCATTCGCCTTCAAAAGTCTACACATCAGACTACATTATGCATGGTTGAGTTGAAGTCTATACAGAGTCTGCATCTTTGGAAAGTCTGTACAGCGTGAAGTCTAAACGTTGTCACTGTAGCTCGCTTGTGCAAGTCTGTACATTGGAGTCAGAACACAAGTCTATACAGTCATGCATTGTTGCTGAAGTCTATACATCGTCCGTCTCATGCATTGTCTCAGGCAAAGTCTGCACATTGCATTGATGCTTTGGTCGCATGAGTTGAAGTCCATACATTGGACCGTCTCCTTCAGCGTCTCAAGTGGACACAAGCGTGTACACTGCCTGCATTCGCTGTGAAGACTAAGTCCATACATTAGACCGTCTCACTTAGCATCTTATGCATAGGCTAAGTCTCCATGTCTATACATCCGAGCGTCTCATGCAAGTCTAAGCATTACTGTTCATGCATCAGTCTTCATATGCTAAGTCTGTACAGCCTACGTCTCATGCAGCGTCAACGCTGTGAGCATTCTCAAGTGTACAGCGTCAACGCATGAAGTCTGTACATCAGTCTTAATATTCTAAGTCTGTACAGCCGTTGGCTTTAATCCTCAGAGTCTGTACATCCGAATTGCCCTTGATCTGGTCAAGTGTGTACACTCATTCACTGTAGCTTTCACTTATTCAAGTCTTCACATTGAAAGCCTATACATTGCTGGATGATCAAGTCTGTACATCCACAGTGGATCTTCGAAGTCTGTACACTGCTTGAGCCTCAACAAGTCTGTACAACGCCTTAAGCGTTTCAAGTCTATTTATTGGCTCATGCTTACAAGTCTGTACACTGGTTCAAAGTCTACACAGCGCCTGCCTTCATCTGAGGCTTATGAAGCCTTTGTATTCATTAAGTCTATACATTGCGTTGTGCATACTTTACATTGCTTTCGCCTTCACAGCAAAGTCTATACAATGCAATGCATAGACTTAGAACTAATGACTTCGTTTCATCTGTCTGACAGGGACTGAAGAGGCTAATGAACCCCTTAACGCAAGAGGGCTTAAGACATCCAATTTCAGCTGCTGGAACACACCAATGCGTCAACGCCTTGATCAAGTGGCATGGACGCAGTAGTTCAAACAATCAAGAAAGAAGCTGGTGGATTACTCTGGTGCGTCAACGCATTGATCAAGCAGCGTCGACGCAGCGGTTGAAGAAGCATTCAGCTTCACAGGCTATTCCACTGCGTCAACGCCACAATTGAGCAGCGTCGACGCAACAGCTAAAGAGACGCCAGTATACAAATGTACATGTTCGTGCGTCAACGCCACCAACTGGCAACGTCGACGCAGCAGTTCAAGAAAGGGGTAACTTATCTCTGGCTGTCTTCAATGCGTCAACGCAGCAGGCTGATGGAGTCGACGCAGTAGTTAAAAAGGTTGAAGATCTCTGATGGCTGCGTCAACTCCTTGGAGCAAGTGAGTTGACGCCATCTAACTCCAGTTGCTGAGCGTACTGGTGCTGGGCACGTGATCCAAGGATAAGGAGAATGCCCAGATGAGGACACATGTACTGACAGACTGCTGGATGCTGCCACGTGGTCCGAATTCTTAGGGCGGGAACTGTGGAAGCCACACGCGCCCTGCTGCTGCTGCTGCTGCTGCTGCTGCTGCTGCTGCTGGTATATAATGGAGCCTTCGTCTTCAGATGGAGGCTGATCGTGATCAAAGCCAGGGAGCAGAAGCTGAGAGAAGAATAAGAGAAAAAGGAGAGAGAGCTTCCACGATCCAGCAGAAGAAGAAGAAAAGAAAGAGAGAAGAAGCAGAAGATAAAAAGTGAGAGATAGAGAGCTCGAGCAGAGTGTGAAGAGAAAGAAAAGAGGAGAGAAGCAGACGTGAAGGAGTTGAGAAGAGAGAGAGTGAAGAAAGAGAGTGAGATCGAGGGAGATCTGTTCTTGCTGGAAGTTGGATCAGATCCACTCCAGTCAGCTCTTTAAGAGCCATATTCTGTGCTTAGTGTTTACAGCTTTCCGATGCTGTTATCTTGTCTTTTGTTTTCTATTTTACATTTCCTTTCAAGCTGTTAGCCAGCGGTTTACAGAGGAGGACTCCTCTGGACAGCAAGCTGTGTTGCTCAGCGGGCAGTGGAGGTTTCCACTAGACGGGTAAGCTGTAATCCCCAGCGGTTGCAGTGGTGGATTCCACTGGACGGCAAGCTGTGAGGCCCAGCGGTTGTAGGCAAGCTGTGATGCCCAGCTGTTCAAGCTGTGAGTCAGCGGAATCCACACTCGGGTTGAGTGTGGGGTGGATGTAGGTCTGCAGGACCGAACCACCTAAAAACCCCTCTTGCATTGTGGTTTGATTGCTTATGGTTTGCTTCCGCTAGATGAATGCATATGGGCGCTCCATGTGTTTGGCTTCTGGTTGAGCAGAAGAGTTAATTAGTTTTCTGTTTGGCTAAATTTGTCTTGTTAGCACTCTAGTGATCTCACTGTGTGTTTGTTTCAGTTCCGCAACTGCCCATTAGCCTTCAAGGTTGTTCAGTTTGCGAACTAGCATTTTTAGTGAGCATTAGATTTTAATTGAGTGAAATCTTTACTGGGTGAAAGTTTTTATAGGCTATATTCATTCACCCCCCCTCTGAATACTTTCACCGAACCCAACAAGAACATGATGTCTAAAACATGATCATCCATCAACGAGCCAAGAAGAATCAGATTTTGTTGAAGAAGGGGGAGCTTTTTACTTGATGCATCTTTCTAGTTTACATCTATAGAATTTGTTTGGGGGGTCATAGCATAAATTTGTCTTTGATTCATATACATTTGAGAGAATACTTTGTGTGGGTGTTCGGAGAAAGGGGTCTCCGAGTGTGTGTGTTGTCATATGTGTGTCGATTTGTGCGGAGTATATCCGCGTGTGTGGTTGGGAGTTTTCTCTTGTGTGGTTGTGTAGGCATTGTCCTACGTGTGTATGGACGGAGTTGTGTCTCCGTGTGAGGTATTTAGTGCGGGGTGTCTTCCCCAGCGGTGTGTGTGTGTGTGTGTGTGTGTGTGTGTATGTGTGTGTGTGTGTGTGTGTGTGTGTGTGTGTGTGTGTGTGTGTGTGTGTGTGTGTGTGTGTGTGTGTGTGTGTGTGTGTGTGTGTGTGTGTGTGTGTGTGTGTGTGTGTGTGTGTGTGTGTGTGTGTACGTGCTGCTATGGCAGCAATTTAAGGCAAGGCCTCCTGTGTGGTTTGCAGCGGAAGCAGCGTGTGTGGTGTTGGGGTTCGTCCCCGTGTTGCTACTTTTTGTAGCGTGTAGTGAAGCCTCACCGGTTTGGTGAGGGGTGGACGTAGGGAGCCCGTCGTGGTCCCAAACCACCTTAAAAATCCCCGTGTCTTGTGGTTTGTTCCTTGTAATTGTGTGTTTCAGTATCCTTTCTGTTATGCAATCGTGTGTGCTCGGTGAGATTGAGTGAATTAAGTTTAAACATGTTTAGATTAAATTTCTTCAATATGATCAATCTTGTAAATTCCGATGTGTGCTAGTTTATGTTTTTAATTGGACATAGTTTTTAGTAGAAGGATCTATTCACCCCCCCTCTAGATCCGTATTCTTGTACTACGGGACCCAACAAAGCAGGAGTTACTTGTAGTCCTGCTTCTTTGCCTCGGTAAGGAGAGAGATGACGAATGTAGGCTGAGGGGCTTCATCTCCGCCCAGGTTGATCTCCACAAGATCATCGACGGTCGCCTGGCCGCCATCCTCCAGCTTGGGAGGAGCGGGTTGAAGGTCGATGAAATCCTCATCATCAGTGTCGGCTTCGTGCATTTCTTGGTTCTCAAAGCCACCGATTGATGCTGAAGGGACCGAGGAGCAGTTGTTGCTGGGATCTGCTAGGGATCGATCTGGGCCGCCTGCTTTTGGCCAGCAGTCATCAACTGGAGTTGCTGAGGTCTCCTTGGGGTTGACTGGCGGAGCTAACAATCTTTCGCAGCTAGGACAAGCAAGATCCCCCCCCTCAAGAGGGTTTATTGAACTGGGTCCCTCGACTGGATGAGAGACCGGAGAAGCTTCCTCTGCTCCTTTATCTTGGCAGGGAGGCGAAGAAGGTTCCCCGATGGCCTGAGCCGGGGTTCTGGCTTTGGCAGAGATCGGGATCAGGATTTCCTCTTCCTCATCCCCGGACCTGTCAAATTTGGCTTCGACTCTAGCTTGGTCGTGGCTGGTAGTGCCAAGCCTACGACGTTAACTGCGTAATAGACGTGGAAGTCCGGGTCATGGTCGTAACCAAGCCCCCCGGTATCCTTATGGAAGGACGGGGGTTGCCCCGGGACTTGGGAAGGGTCCCACAGTCGACGGAAGTATCTTTGTTGGGTAGGAGTTTGCCACAGGGGAATGTGTTGTTTCAAACACATTTCTTGAATATGCGGCGACAGGTCACCCCACACCTGAACTGCTTCAGGGGTATCGTCAGTTGGCCTAGACCAGCCGAAGTCGTCATCTGGCGGGGCTTGAGAAACCATGTCTCCTTTGTAGAAAACAATGGGTTTGTCCCTATTAGCCTTTCTCTTGTTCCGGCGTTGTCGCCTGAAGGTGACAGTGAATGTCGTCAGCGACTCGACGCTGTGCTCCTCAGATGCACATGGGAGCTGGATGCATTCTGGTGGCAAGCATATATTCTTGCCGATAGCTCAGCTAATGAGATTAGCCTCGAAGTCGATCTGGTGCCTCTCAGGGCGATCTGGGGTTGACTTGGAGTCGAGGCGCAACCGGTGAAGCTTGGCCTTTTCCTCGTCAACAGAGAAGAGATCATCATCGTCTTCCTCTGAGAGCCAACCATTGCTTTTGCTCTTGATCACGGGGTACAGACTAATCCCCTTGAAGTAGAGCGCAGCGTCAGCTAGGTTGCATTCTGCCGGTGTGAACGGTGACAGGTCTGCAAACACTTTATGTTGCTCCCCGTCCTTGGCATACTTGATGCATTGGTGGAGAGTCGACGGAGCGACCCAGTTTTCATGGAGCCAGGGTTTGCCCAGTAGCATCTTATAAGATGTGTTGGAGTCGATGATGTAGAATGTCACCTTAGAGGTGAAATCATCGAGCACCAGATCGACATCCACCCGGCCGAGGACGTCCTTGATATTCTTGTTAAAGTCGGATATCTTAACCGCTTGAACCTTCTGGAGGTATGGGGTTAGATATAGAGACTTGAATGTTTTGAGCAGCATGATGTTGACTGTGGCACCGGTGTCCACTAGGATCCGGTTCACATCATGCCCGTTGATCTTCCCCTTCATGTAGAGAGGACGATTGTGGCACGGAGGGGAAAGCAACATGTCTTTCTCCGTGAATGAGATGGTGGCTGCGAAGGCTCCATAGGCGGCCGCCTTCATTTTCACGGCATGTGCTTCATAGACTTCCAGCTCTTGGAGTACTTTGATAAGGGTTCCCCTTATGTCCTTACTCCAAGCGATGGCCTCCCAAATTGAAATGCTGGCAGGGAAGCGTTTCATCTGGTGGAGGGCCCTCCGGTCAGCTCGGGCTCGAGCATCCTCCAGAGAGGGTAGTATGTCAGGCTGAGCCTTCTCTGAGCTGCCATGTTGTTCCCCGTCGGGAAGTTGCACTGCCTTGCCCTTACCACCGGGATCAGACTGACCTCGATCGCCAGCGGGCCCTTGGAACAGGGATGCCAATGATGGCTCTTCTGGGGGTGATTGGCGGGCTGGCTCTCCTTGCCAGACGGTCCCACTTGCTCTGCCGTAGAAGCCGATACTGGCGCAGGGGCTGGGAGACTGGCAGTAGTCTCGTCAACTCCGGAAGGATCGAAGACACCGGGTCTACTCTGAACTTCTACTTCCGGAATGGGAGTCGGTCCCTCTCCTCGAAAGAGGATGATTCGCTCCGGGTCGAAAGTGGACGGGGAGAGGGGTAACTCAGGAGTTCTCCCACGGCCTCTACCGCATCCCTGGCCATGACCTCGGCCACGGCCTATGTGTTCTGGGGCTGGCTGTAGCCCAAGAGGGGCAATGGTCCTTTGTCTTGTCCGCGAGGCTACTGGATCGCCCCGTCAAGAAGTGTTGATGTTGTCAGGATGTGAAATGGCCACCATGTTGCAGGCGCAGCGCCGAAGCATTTCTTCCAGCTACTCTATAGTGATCTCCTTGTCTTTATAGCACAAGGAGAGCTCGTCAGGGATCACGAGTCTTTCTCCGTCCTTGAGCTTTTGGATCATCTCTTGGACCCAATTTCGTAGGCGGGCTCATTTCTGCATTTCTTCCCACGGGATGTAGCTATCGAGTGGGAGAGCCCCGATAGGACGAGGAGGGACGTATTCCTCCAGGTCATCAATGAGCCACTGGAGCCTTTGGAGAGGCGTTGGCTCGGCCAGAGATTACAAGACGGTTGCTTGTTTAGCTTACTTCTTGAGCCGCCTTCTGAGGTTCTTCCTCCTATTTCTCTCTTGTCTCTTGGTGATAGCAGTCTCCAAGGGAGTAGGAGGGAGAGGTGCTGGAACCGTAGTTGATGAATCCTCATGAGGATATCTCTGAGCTGATGCCTTTGCCGGGCGAGGTCGATGACTCTTTCTCGCCTGAATTTAGATCCAGGCACCTTCCGATTGTTGTATCTGGAAGGTGGCATTGATCGCCTGCTCGATTACCTCGAGCGGCAATTCCTGGTATGCCGGGATACTGGGACTGGCGTCTGAAGACGTGTACGCGGTTTGATGCCTTAGCCGCGGTGGCGATAGGAGGCTACGGGGAGTCGGTAGGCTGGTGCTGGCATCCGAAGACGTGTGTGCGGTTTGATGCCTTAGCCGCGGTGGCGACAGGAGCCTACGGGGAGTCGGTAGGCTGGTGCTGGCGTCTGAAGACGTGTGCGCAGTTTGATGCCTTAGCCGCGGTGGTGACAGGAGCCTACGGGGAGTCGGTAGGCTGGTGCTGGCGTCCGAAGATGTGTGCACGGTTTGATGCCTTAGCCGCGGTGGCGACGGCTTTTGTTGAGAAGCGGATAGAGAGGGGTGCTGGACGTCCTGCTCCTTAGCCTTGCCTTTGCAACCATGCTGAGAGCTGGGCCCAACGACAACTGACGGCGTCGCAAGACATCGTCGCTCTGCACAGTTATCCCGACTCTACGGAATGGCGGAGCCTTGTGGCGGTGGGCCCGCCACTTGAATCGAAGTCGCTGAAGACTCCGAAGATGTCTTCTTTGTACTTCGGATTGTGTTAATAGGTAGGTGGGGAGGACCCGACGGCTCGTCCGCCGAGGAAGTGTAACGGGGCTGAGGCGGAGCCTCACCCTGCTTTTGCTTTCCCTTCCTATCCGCGGCCACCAGTGGCGGAGGCAGGACGGGAGGAGGACGAGAGAGGGCTGATGAGCCCATCGTCATCTCGCCCACCAGAACGTCCTCTTGGCCGAGAAGGACGCGGAGGAGCCTGGTGGTGTCTTCTTCAGGGAAAGGGAGAGACTTTAGTTCCCGCCAGGACCGCCACCGCATGGCCGAAGTGGCTGGGGTTGGCTGGCTAGGTGCTGACATCTTGGAGCCCGAAGGGGACGAAGGAGCAGGGAAATGGATGATGCTGACCGAGAAGTTGGTCAGCTCCGCCTCTTGACTGGTATCCCGCTCTCTACACCTCCGCAATCGCTCGAGCGCCTCTTGGCTATCCGTCCGGAACTCGAGCCATTATGGATGATGCTGGTAAGGCAACCCGTGCCCATTTTATTGAGGAGAGTCTGGCCGCTCCGGCGCATTCATGGCGATGCTCAGGGTCTCTTTGACAGCTTGCCGAAGCCTGAAGAGTGACATGGAGTTTCCTTCTGCATCGATCTACTCCCATCGGATCTGTTCCTGGATGAGGTGTTGAACTTCCTCGCAGGACTCGATCGGGTGGCAGATTCTGGCGTGGAAGGGGCAGTATTAGGGGTGACTACGATCCCAATGGGTGTAGTCGGCAGGCGAGTCACGGGACATGATTTGCCCCCTCTCGATGAGGATATCGAAGAGTTGCCGAGTTCTCTCCCTGGAGAAGGAGAGAGGTCTCTGATCATGCTAGGGCCTCCACCCCGGGTACTAGATCAAACGCTCCCTTCGATTAGCCCTGAGCTCCTCTGACTCATCATCAGAGAGAGAGAATGCGGCCATCATGTGGGTGACATTAGCTGAGGGGTGAGTCACGCGGGCTGCCTTAGCTGGCCTGGCCCACGTATGTGGTTGCGGAGGATCGACAAGGCCGCTCTTCATTTTGACAAGACCGTCTCGGATCAGCTTCTGCACCTGCGTCTTGAAGACGTAGCAATCTTCAATTGAGTGGTCCAACATGCGATGATACATGCAATAACTGGGATCGTCGGTCTTTAGGGCCTCGTCCGACTTGCGGATTTCTGGCAGTTCGACGTTCTTCTGGGCCATAAAGAGGTCGAAGAGCATCTTCGTATGTTCCTTCTTGAAGGAGAATGGTGTCTTCATACGCTCCGAGAAGGAGGGAGCAGCCGGCTTATCCGCTGGCTTTTTGTCAGAGCCACTGGATTTGGCCCCCTTACTGGCCTTGGCGGCAGGAGTGAACTCTATGATATTCACCTCCTTACCGAACTGGCGTTCTCGCGCTTGTTTACCCTTTGCCACAGTATAGCTGGGGTTATCGGTGAAGAACATCTCTATTTCGGCGACTGTCGAATTGAGTTGGTTGAAGCCTTTGATATTAGTGTCGAGAAACTTTTCGCTGACCTCGACGGCCAGACCTCGACGACATATGGTGATGACGTCCTCTTGAACAGGTGGGTGAACACACCTCATGCTAAGGTCTCACCATTTTTTGATGAAGTCGAGGGCGCTCTCACCTTTTTTCTGCCGAAGAGAACATAGTTCGGCTAGGGAGACCTTTCGCTCAGTCGTTTGAAATCGGCCGAGGAATTTCTTCTGGAGATCGGCCCAGTCGATGACTGAGTTGGGCTTCAGACGGGAGTACCATTGGAAGGCCGTTCCTGTGAGTGAAGTGGCAAAGTAGCGGAGGAGATATGATTTGCCCAACGCTAACTCACCCATGGTCGTAACATAGTAGGCCAAGTGCTCATGTGGCGACCCCTGCCCATCGAACTTTTGCAGCTTCGGGGGCTTGGAGTACTATGGGGGAAGCTTTTTTAGCTGGTGGTGGAGCGGGTAGGGTACACTGTAGAGATCTACTGTGACAACCCCTTCACCATACTGGGCGAGCTTCGTCTCGACAATGCGCTCGATCATCTGGCGTTGCGCCAAAAGATTCTCTGGCACTGGCATGTTGGAGGCTCATGGTTGAGTCTCAACCGGGGGCGTGCCAAACCCAGTTGCCAACGGGGTTCGGACAATCGCCGCTGAGGTGTTGGCAACATCACGAGCCGCCGGGGGTACCGGTGCTTCGGCCTGGGGCCTAGCAGGTTGCTGCGGATGAAGGTCTCACTCTTGGGGGAGGTCTTGCAGGAGGGCCTTCAAATGCTGGTTCTCCGTCATAAGAGTGTCGAGGGTCACTTCTTGAGCCTCGTTCACAGGAGGGTCGCTGTTGACCGGCTCTACGTTGATAGTAGGGTCACGGTCTTCCACCGGGACCTCTTCTGCGCATTCCGATGCCTGCTGTCCGACAGAAGTGTCGATGTGACCTGTTGGAGGTGGCGGCGGAGCCTAGTGACGTGGCCTCCTGAAGTGGGACAAAGGCTGGTTCAAGTCGTCAGACTGGGTGTCTGGCTGGTGTCCAGTGGTGTAGCACGCAAACACTCGAACCGCATCATTGATGAACCGGGCCGTCCGCTTCCTCCACAGGTGCCGCTCGGGGCAGACATGCGTCCCTAGTCTGTCAAAGATCGAGATGCGTTGCGGAGGGGGCTTGCTCACGATGTCAGTAGAAGGAGAACCCTGGATAGGTTGCTGGAAGGCCCGAGGATGGGCTCGCCTTTGTCTCCGCTTGCTTGTGCGGGGGACATTGGATGACTGGGCGTCGTCAGATGATGCTACTGTGAAGCCAGCCGCATCCCGTCTGATGCCACGTCTGAGTGCTCGTAGGGGGTTGGTGATACGCACCCTTTGAACAGCTTGAGCTTCTTCTGGGGTGACCCAGATTCTTCTCAAGTCAAATTACTGATCTCCCTTGTCGTCGCTTTCCCGACGAGTTGTCTTGGGAGGCCGTGTGCCTGGCTGCGGTGGGTGCCCCTGGGCTACCGCCGAGGGACCAGCTCCTTTGAGCTTCGCCCCATCCTCTCGTGTTTGACGCAAGGGGTCGAAACGATTGGAGGTAGGGATGGTAGGAACTATCCGTTCCTGGAGTATGATTGGTTCACCCCCGTCGAGACGGATCCGTAAGTCACCGACAAGGACCGTCTTGCCGGAGTTGCTGGTTGCAGCAGTGAGTCACCTGCTTCTGCGGCCATGGCGACGCTTCTTCTGAGGAGCTGAGGAAGACTCCCTCCCAAGATGGTAGATCGAGAAGACCCGGCCTGGAGTGATCGGCAGCGTGAAGCCGTCAGTCTGAAGTGCTGGGATTGGCTCCCGGGATAAGTAACCAGCGCCGGGAGTCGATGGCGGGGTGACTCGGGTGTAAGCCTTCGCCCGCACCGATAGGAGTGTTGCCGATGCTCGAGATGATGCTCTTGCACCGGAAAGTGATGCCGTTGGAAGTGCTGAGATGCCGACGCTCTTGGGTCGAAGACCCGTGGTAGGTGTCGGTGTAGTCTGGGCTCGAGTCGGGATGCCCGAGGAAGGTGCTGAGGAACGTTGCCCCCTGGGTAGCAGACCCACGGGGAGAGCCGGTTCAATTGGAGCTCGGGACCGGGGTCCCGAGTGCAATATCGGGGGGCCGCGAACTTGGGGCTGCGAGCTCGTGTCGAGTGTCGGCCTTGTCGGGATTCGAGGTCGGAAACCTGATGCAGATGCTGGGGAGCCGTAGACCCGGGGCTGAAAGCCCGTGTTGGGTATCGGCGCGGCTGGAGCTCGGGGTTGGAAACCCGAGGAGGGTGCCCGGAAGCCGTGGACCCGGGGTAGGGAGCCCGTGTTGGGTGCCGGCTTGGCTGGAGCTCGGGGTTGGAGACCCAAGGGAGATGCCGGGAAGCCGTGGACCTGGGGCAGGGAGCCCGTGTCGGGTGCCGGCTTGGCGGCGGCTCGGGGTTGGGAACCCGAGGAGGGTGCTGGGAAGCCGTGGACCCGGGGCTGGGAGCCCGGGTTGGGTGCCGGCTTGGCTGCGGCTCGGGGTTGGGAACCCGAGGAAGATGTTTTAGTTGTGACCGAAGTCTGGGGCGTGGGGCTTGTGTTGGAGATCGGACGAGGCTGGCCCCAAGAGCTAACGCTCACCTGGGGGCGTTGATCTGGGGGCCCTATAGGGGCCAGTGGTGACGGTCCGGTGCCTGGCGCTCAGGCGGGACACCGGTGCTGGAAGTGCGCGTGGCGCATTGGCCATGGGAACCAATGGAGAAACTGGAGTCGGCTAAGGAGCAGCCATAGGGACCATACCCAAAAAGTAGAGCGATCCGATAACCGGGGCGAAGCTGTCGAAAGTGATTAGCGTCGCCAAGTAGCCCACCCGTGCGTGGGTGGCAATGACGTTGGGGCCGTAGGTCACGGTCGCCATGGTTGCTAGAGTGCTGAGTGCAGCGGAGGCGACGGTCGCTGACAGTCGTCGAGAGCGCTCCGACGATCAGAACACGAACCGGAAGCTGCTAGAGAATGTGCGCACGAGCACCCTCCTCTGCCTCTCCTGCAAGGACAGGGAAAGGGCATCGGGCTTCAGGGCTGGCACAGACTTTTCTTCAGCAAAAAGAAGGAAGGTGGGAGACGTCCCACCGGGCGTGCCATCCTCTCTGTTGCGTGGGTTTTTTTATGCCGATTACCGGGGTGAAGGAAGGGATACATCGAGGGAGGAAGATACAGGAGTTTGATATATCTCGGGTATCCTCCTTACGGGTGCATGCCTCTCATGGCGATATCAGGCACTCTCCTTTCAAGGAAAGTCGAAAAGGGTCGAATGGCACGGACATGTCGGGATTAGGGTTAACCAGACAGGGTGCGGGCGTGCCAGTCGATTTCTCGACAATCACTCATGGAACCAAGGGTTGACTGGGGAAGCGCCACCAGGGCGAGGCACGTGGGCTTGGGAGATCTGGCCACACGTGGAGAGAAGGGGTTCCATGGGTGCGAGTGCGTAGGTGATTGTGGGAATCATGTACAGGACGTCTTTCTCCACCGGGCGCAAGCAACCGGTGTTTATTTACATCGGATTGAATCCGAATACCTTCGTTCCAAGCTGAAGAGAAGTCTGTATATGTGTCTGAAGCCGTGGGTAGAGGGCTAGGGGGCATTCAGCAGCTATGGGTGCACGTTAGACCGAGGGGTGTTCACTGGGGTTAGGGTGTTGGGCACGGATGCCGAGTGATGTAGATAGAAAACTGAGGGCCTGAACGTGGGTGCGAGAGCACTCATCCAATCGGCGGTGTTACACTGAGGTGTATATTTCTTTACAAGAAAGCCGTAATGGCTAAGATACAACTGGCGCATGCCGTGGGACAGCTCCGACATGCTAGTCGGTCCCCGGGTCGATGCGTGATGAATGAACACACATGTGTTTTACAGAGGGCTCCTCCCGTGGCGTAGGCCATGGCCGAGATGCCGAACGGGGGCCTGTGACTAGATGACTGGGGGGATACATCAATCCGTTGTCTGGGCGAGGGTCGATAACGACTCGAGTTGAGCGGTCAGACATGGCCTCGTGACAGTGAAAGTGCATGACGTCATGGTACACATGTGGTTGCAACCGACGGACACGCGAGGGGAAATCCCGACATGAGGGGACGTTCGCCTATGTCGAAATGCCTCACATACGGTGGGTGTTGACTTGTGTGTGACGGCTATATACGGCGTGAGGGGAGTGCAAACGACATACCCCCAGCATATTAGACCGCCGAACAAGTTACCCACGCACAATTCTCCTTAGCTCGTTGCTTGGAGCCGCGCTCGAAGTCCTGTGCTTGCTGTGTATCTAGATTTGATGCAATTCGATTCTTGATGCCCCACCCCTTGAGCTCCTAAGGGGTTTTTATAGGGGAAGTTTAAGGGTCACAAGGGGTTTACGTGGACCAGCTAAGGGGGGTGAGCTGGTCCACGTAAACCCAAGTGAATAGTGTCACTGGGAGTTACACGGGCTGAGAGAGGGGAAAGGGGTTTACGCGTACCAGCCAGGGGGCCTGGGCTGGTCCGCCTAAACCCAACCCCAGGGGGGTTTAGGCGGAGTGGCTGGGCCTTTTTCTTAAAAAAAAACAATTTTTTTAATTGAATGGGGGGTTTACGCGGACTAGCTAGGGGAGGCTAGCTGGTCCGCCTAAACCCCTCCCAGGGGGGGTTTAGGCGGGTTCGCTCCAAGAGAGAGAGGGGCTGGTCCCCACCCTATAAAAATTGATTTTTTGGGTCTTTTTCTTCCTAAATTTACTAAGAAAGAAAAGGACAATTGTGTGGAAGGATACGTGGAGCTTGTGGAGGCTTGTGTGCGCGTCAACTTGCGGAATCCCCGCATGCTGTCGCTTTGCGCTCCCACGTCTACGTTGTTGGATACGGACTGAATAGATCTAGAGGGGGGGTGAATAGATCTTTCCCCCTTTTTTGAATTATAATGCAATAACCTCAAGCAAATGATTGATTTTGAGATTAATCCTGAAGTCAGATACGTTAGCAATTATAAGGAGCAACACACACCACAAGCACATCCTCAAGACAGAAGGTTTTTAGGTGGTTCAGTCTCTTCCTGAGACTTACATCCACCCCTTGCTTAACTCAAGCAAGGCTTCACTATGAGAATCTCTGATCTCAACCAAAACACAGCTGACACACAGCTTGTACCTGCTGACACACAGCTTGACTCTGCTGCCTCACAGCTTGACAATAATTGTAATCAGAAATGAAAAGATGATAAGAACAGGTGATGAAAGATAGGACTTGTTGTGCATCCCTTGGTTTTGATGATGACAATAGGATATGTTTGATTAATCAAGTTCTATCTTGTTTCATAACAAATACAAGTGGTTTGATTGTTCCTTCAAAGTATTGGACTCATGACTATTTGATGATGACAAACAATGTTTCTGATCAACTCAATATAAATCTGATAGTTCAATTTACTTCTGATAAGTTAAGTAATTTCAGGTCCACTGAAATCCAAGTGGAATCAACAAATCAGAAGAAGTGTCAAAGGCCGCTTGTCGACCAGGGAAGTGGTTATGGTCGACCAACGAACTCAACCAGAAAAGCATCAGATCATCAGTCTTCTGGAAGCACCTTGGCTGTCGACCAAAGCCCCACCTCTGGTCGACCACAGAAAAGACAGAAACAACAGACAGAACTGCTGGTCATCTGGAAACTGCCCCCTGTCGACCAGCGACCAGGCTGTGGTCGACCAACGGGCGACGTGAGTTTCAGCCAGAAGAACCGGCCGTCTGGGGACTGCCCATTGTCGACCAGCGACAGGGTCATGGTCGACCACGGGTTTATATATCGTCCAAAACCGAACTCTAACCGAATTCTGTTTTGGTTCCTTAAAACCTGCAGATGGTTGTTGCAGGTTGTTGGGCTGCTCAGGAGATAAGATTCCGCACGGGAATCAAGGAAACAATCTTGCTTAGAAGTGGTCAAACTCGTTCTAACGATTGGATTTAAACCAATCCCTGTTTTCTAGCAGATTGGCGCTCGATCTGAAAATTGAGCGGGAAGAACTTTATTCTTGAAAATAAAAAGAGCTGTATATAAGGCAACAAATCACGAACAAGCAAGCAGTGAGAGAGCACGAAATAGAAGCCAAGGAAGATATACACAGAAGAGGAAAAAGGAGCTCTCCACCAATCAAAAATCTGCAGAAAGGTTAAAGGCAATCTAGTTGCTGCAGAAGGAAGACTTAGCTCAAGACTGTGCGATCTCCAGCAGCAGAACAATCGAAGGCAACTGACTGGAAGATCAACAGGGAGTCTAGGCTTCTTCATAAGCGTGATCAAGTCCCAGGCTGAACACCTATTCTTCTACACACGCCAATATTCAGTCCTGTCTTTCATCACCTGTTCTTATCATCTTTTCATTTCTGATTACAATTATTGTCAAGCTGTGAGGCAGCAGAGTCAAGCTGTGTGTCAGCAGGTACAAGCTGTGTGTCAGCTGTGTTTTGATTGAGATCAGAGATTCTCATAGTGAAGCCTTGCTTGAGTTAAGCAAGGGGTGGATGTAAGTCTCAGGAAGAGACTGAACCACCTTAAAAATCCTCTCTTGTGGTGTGCTTGTGTGTGTTTGATTTCCTATACGTATGCTTGCATCTTTACTATCCGCATTAGTTCTATAATTCATTAATTACCAGTAGCTCATCTGGTCGATAGTTAGTAAATTATCAAAAAGGGGGAAAGATCTATTCACCCCCCCTCTAGATCTATTCAGTCCGTATCCAACAGGACTGAATATTGACGTGTGTAGAAGAATAGGTGTTCAGCCTGGGACTTGATCACGCTTATGAAGAAGCCTAGACTCCCTGTTGATCTTCCAGTCAGTTGCCTTCGATTGTTCTGCTGCTGGAGATCGCACAGTCTTGAGCTAAGTCTTCCTTCTGCAGCAACGAGATTGCCTTTAACCTTTCTGCAGATTTTTGATTGGTGGAGAGCTCCTTCTTCCTCTTCTGTGTGTATCTTTCTTGGCTTCTATTCCGTGCTCTCACACTGCTTCCTTGTTCGTGATTAGTTGCCTTATATTCTTCATACAGCTCTTTTTATTTTCAAGAATAAAGTTCTTCCCGCTCAATTTTCAGATTGAGCGCCAATCTGCTAGAAAACAGGGATCGGTTTAAATCCAATCGTTAGAACGAGTTTGACCACTTCTAAGCAAGATTGTTTCCTTGATTCCCGTGCGGAAGCTTATCTCCTGAGCAGCCCAACAACCTGCAACA
This sequence comes from Amorphophallus konjac, assembly GCA_022559845.1. Taxonomy (NCBI): domain Eukaryota; kingdom Viridiplantae; phylum Streptophyta; class Magnoliopsida; order Alismatales; family Araceae; genus Amorphophallus; species Amorphophallus konjac. The sequence goes on along the minus strand of CM040122.1, from coordinate 71,618,514 downwards.
ACCATCTGCAGGTTTTAAGGAACCAAAACAGAATTCGGTTAGAGTTCGGTTTTGGACGATATAAAAACCCGTGGTCGACCATGACACTGTCTCTGGTCGACAACGAGCTGTGTCCAGACGGCTGTTCCATTCTGGCTGACACCTGCGTTCCCCGTGGTCGACCACAGCCTTGTCGCTGGTCGACAAGGGGCAAATATCAGGTGGCCATTGGTTCTGTCTGATGTTCTATCTTTTCCTGTGGTCGACCAGAGGTGGGGCTATGGTCGACATCCAAGGTGCTTCCAGAAGACAGATGACTTGATGCTTTTCTGGTTGAGTTCGTTGGTCGACCATAACTTCTTCAGTGGTCGACAAACAGTCTTTCACGCTTATACTGATTTGTTGATTCCACTTGGATTTCAGTGAACCTGAAATTTGCTTAACTTATAAGATTTGACTTGAAGTTCTAAATGTATATAAAAGCATATTTGTCATCATCAAATGGGCATTAATTCAATGCACTATCTTTACAAAAATAACCAAACCATTTGCTTTAAGAAACAAGATAGAACTTAGATTAGTCAAACATATCCTATTGTCATCATCAAAACCAAGGGATGCACAACATTCTCCCCCTTTTTGATGATGACAACCATGAGTCATTGTGACAAACAACAGATTATAAAATTCATTTGATATTGCATGCAAGGCTATCATAGCACAGATTTCATTCAGACAATTCGTTTGATGTGTCTTTCAAAAACAATAGCACTAATTACATGAGTGACTCAAAAAGGATAAAGACACTAAGGACACGTAGACAAAGTAAACTTGACATCTAGACACACATCTAGACACAACCAGACACACAATGACACATAAAGTCCTATCTCCCCCTTTGTCAACAGCAAAAAGAAGATCATAAAAAAACTAGGATAGTGAACCATCACGATGCAGAAAACGAGCGGTCAGGATTTAATCAGCATAACTCAAATTTTTGGAAGATATTAAAGTGTACTCCCTTTCTTTAATAGAACACTTATGGAACCTTTCCACCCTTATGCAAAGACCACCTTGTGACCAAATAGAGTGGGTATTGTAGTTCAATGAATTTGAAAGTATTACACCAATAAATTGACTCCCCATATCCAATTTCTTTCACATGGCTCCTTGAACTTATAATATATTTCAAGAGATAATTGGACTAACTATGCTAGCTGAACAGTGTTTTTAAACTTGTATTTGCATGCTATGCTTTAGGTCAACCATTTTCTCTGCCTTTGTGATGCTTTAAATTTTTCTTTTTGAATCATTTGAGAGCTGTGGTTAGGTTGATCACATGCTTTTCTACACGAGGAGACACGCTTTGTACACGCCAGAAACCCCGGCTACTTAGCATGCCTAACCATTCCACAAATGACTGGGACACACCTTTTATCCGTGAGGATATACGTTTATCAGACGCCAATATCCCCAGTTACTCAGTATGCCCAATCAATATCAGCAGAGTTAGATTGGATCTTCATGACACACTGGTCTCCCATCTATTTTTCAGCTAATTTTTTGCTTTGAGATGAAGAACAATAGTTTCTCAGACCTTAATCCATTGCTCTACCATGAAGGCAGAATTATGGCGTATTCCATGTACATACATGTTAAATTTAAGTTTATGTTTACTGTTCAGCGCAAACACAGGTAGAGAAACAGTCTCATTACTAAAAATCATAAGTCCTCAAAATCTTGTGACAGAGTCATAGTTATGGTTTGAATTTATTGCAGTAGTACAGTTCAAATTCTCATTACTACACTCAACCTCTACTCTTAATGATTACCTTGGTGATTTTATTGAAGGATATGGTTAGGTTTTTCAATGTTTTATCAAGGAATGAGTTTACACTTTTTCTCCCCCTCAATTTATGAGTCCTTGCTGAAGATAAAAAATGTTGGCCATGAAGAGATATAGAGACACAAGGGATGGGAAGTATGGATAAGGATGAATGAGTAAAGCAAAACTGAGCTCAGAGTCCAAAAAGTTCAGAAGATTTCCCACCAAAGCCAGCACCCTGACTAGATCTAATTTCCCTTTTTCAGGTCCTTTGTCGACCATGGAGTGGCCTGTGGTCGACCTCTGTGCTGACACAGAACCTGCCTGTTAAGAAGACTGCGTTCTGACAAACCTGTTGTCGACCATTGGATCGCCTGTGGTCGACAGCTGCGAAGTCCCAGAGCTAACTATTTCCTGTCCTGATGCCTTGGTCGACCAGCGCCTTGTCTGTGGTCGACCACAGGAGGTAATCCGTAGAAAGACCAGGGTTCTGCAGAGCTTGCTGAAGTAGCACCCGACACAAGACTTCCAAGCTCAAAAACTTGACCAATACTAGAGACCTATAACTTAGACAGAAATGACAGAATCTATGCAGTGTACACAAGAATATGATTATTTCAAGAATTTTCAGGAGAAATTCTACAAATTCCTAACTCCCTTCTTAGAGTTGAAAATCTGTCATTGTTAAGGGGTTTTGTGAAAATGTCTGCCAGTTGTTTTTCAGTTTCTACAAAATGAAGCATGAAATTTCCTTTGGAGACCTCATCTCTTAGAAAGTGATGACGGATCTCAATGTGTTTTGTCCTAGAGTGTTGAATGGGGTTTTTAGACAAATTAATAGCACTAGTGTTGTCACAGAAAATAGGTGCACATCCAAGATCTACATTGTAGTCTTGGAGTTGATGTTTTATCCACAAAACCTGTGTACCACAGTTCCCTACTGCGACATACTCAGCTTCAGCAGTGGAGAGTGCCACAGAATGCTGTTTTTTAGAAGCCCATGATATTAAACATCCACCTAATATTTGACAATAACCACTAGTACTCTTCCTATCAATTTTGCAACCAGCATAATCAGCATCTGAATATGAAATCAAGTCTAGTTTGCAGTAAGTAGGATACCATAAACCCAATTCTTGGGTGCCGGCAATGTATCGAAGGATACGCTTGACAGCCCCTAAATGTGATTCTCTAGGGCTAGACTGATATCTAGCACACATGCATACACTAAACTGAATATCTGGCCTTGAAGCAGTTAGATATAGCAGGGACCCGATCATACCTCTGTATTTCTTGGCATCTACCATGTTACCTTTTACATCAGCTTCCAATGTTGCATTTGTACCCATGGGTGACTCAATTGGTTTGCAGCTTTCCATGCCAAACTTCTTCAGCATCTCCTTTATGTACTTGGATTGATTTATGAAGTATCCTTCTCTACATTGTACGATCTGCAATCCAAGAAAAAACTGTAAATCACCCATTAAACTCATTTCAAACTCATTGGTCATTAGATTTGCAAATTCAGTACATAATGAAGCTTCAGTGGATCCAAACACAATATCATCCACATAGATTTGCACAATTAGTATATTCTTACCTTGGGTCTTGGAGAATAATGTTTGATCAATTTTACCTCTTGTGTAGCCCTTTTTGGTGAGGAATGAACTCAGTCTGTCGTACCATGCCCTAGGAGCCTGCTTTAAACCATACAAAGCCTTATGCAGTTTAAAGACATGATTAGGAAGATCATCATTTTCAAAACCAGGGGGTTGTTCCACAAAGACTTCTTCCTTTACAATGCCATTTAGAAAGGCACTTTTTACATCCATTTGCTGCAATTTAATTCCATGGGACGCCGCAAATGCTAACAATATCCTAATGGCTTCTAACCTTGCAACTGGAGCATATGATTCTTCAAAATCAACTCCAAATTCTTGGTTATACCCCTTAGCCACCAACCGAGCCTTGTTCCTCATAACAACTCCTTCTTCATTAAGCTTATTTTTATAAACCCATTTGGTTCCAATAACAGGATGAGATGAGGGTCTGGGAACAAGTTTCCAAACCTGATTTCTTTCAAATTGATTTAATTCTTCATGCATGGCATTTATCCAAGATTCATCTCTTAAAGCTTCCTCTACATTTTTAGGCTCAACTTGAGATACAAGGGCTAGCTGATCTAATTCATCAACTGTTTTAAGCTGAGATCTAGTTTTCCTCGGTTCATTAATTCCTCCAATGATGTTATCTAGAGGATGATCTCTGAGAAATCTCAGATTTTCAGAATTGTTACCTGGGCTGATCTCTCCTTCGGGTTGATCATTGGAATCACCTTGCTTTGGTTCTGCTTCAGTCTCCATTGGTTCCTCTTTGCCTTCCAGAAATTCCCCATCTTCATCTTTGCCTACCTGTCCAGTTTTGTCAAAGTCATTATTTTCATCAAATGTGATATGTGGGGATTCTTCAACTAGCTGATCTTTGGTGTTGTAGACTCTATAGGCTCTTGATCGGTCAGAGTATCCCAAGAAGATTCCTGGGTCACTCTTTGGTTCAAATTTGTCCAATGATCTCTTGTCATTGTTATGAATAAAACACCTTACACCGAAGATCCTAAAATGAGCTAGAGATGGCTTCTTACCTTTGAACACCTCATATGGAGTTTTCGCACTAGATGGTCTTACCATTGCCCTGTTTACAATATAACATGCTGTATTGACCGCCTCAGCCCAAAATCTTCTTGGAAGATTGGCTTCAACCAACAAGGTTCTGGCCATTTCAACAAGTGTGCGATTCCTTCTCTCCACCACTCCATTTTGCTCTGGCGTCCTTGGTGAGGAGAACCTGTGATTTATTCCTTTGTTCCTGCAGAATTCATCAAACTCTGAATTTTCAAATTCTCCCCCATGATCAGATATTATTGAACACACTTTGGACTTACCATCCTGCTTCATTCTTCTGTAAAAATCCTGAAATTCATGAAAGGCATCGTTTTTATGTGATAAAAACATTACCCAGGTAAATCTTGAGAAATCATCCACTAGAACAAAGCCATATCTTTTTCCACTAAGACTAGTAGTCCTTGTAGGACCAAATAAGTCCATGTGTACAAGTTCTAATGGCCTAGACGACTGATCTATAGTTCTATTTTTGAAAGATTTCCTTGTTTGTTTCCCTTGGGTACATGCTTCACACACTTTGACATTCTGTGCAAAAGAGATTTCAGGTAATCCAGAAACCATTTTATTCTTAACCAATTTGTACAGCACCCTGTAGCTAACATGCCCTAGCCTTCGGTGCCACAACCAAGTCAGGTCTTCCTTCTTGGCGGTGAGGCACAAGTTGGAGTGGGCTGGATCATCCAAGTCTATCATGTAGACATTATTTACTCTCTTGCCCATAAACTTAACTTTATCTGAATTTGGTTCAAGAATTTTACAAATCTTAGAATCAAAGACTACTTGATGGCCTTTGTCGCATAGCTGACTGATGCTTAGAAGATTATATTCCAGGCCATCCACTAGCAGTACATCTTCAATGTAATTTGTAGATGTCTTACCTACCTTACCTTTCCCAATGATCTTGCCTTTGTTATTTCCTCCAAATGTCACATGTCCTCCATCTTTTGAGTTTAGCTCGGAGAATTTTGCCTTGTCTCCTGTCATATGTCTTGAGCAGCCACTATCTAAGTACCACTTGTTGTGTATAGCTGCCAGACACACCTGCATCACAAGTTACACAGAAACTTTTGGACCCCAATGGTACCCGGGTCCAAGATAGCTTGTGAAATCATGAAACTGCTGTAGCAGCCCCTTGGGAACCCAAATCTTATTGGAACAGATTAATTTTTTATTGCTTAAATTGTTCAGGTTAGGTGGCTTTGGATTAGTTGATTTTCTATTCTGAAACCACATTTTTGGGTTCCAATTTCCATTCTTTTTCAGCTGGTTAACCCTGTGAGTTTTGTTTGCGGGTCTGTTCATGGTCGACATCGGAGGGGTCTGTTGTCGACCAGCATGTTTCCCGACACCTGGTTTTACAGGTTTGTATTCGTTAATATTATTTGAAGTTTTATCTGTCTGATTTCTTTTGTAAATTTGCTGATTCTGCCTTATGTGGCCATTATTATTAGAGTGATTTGGATTTGTCCCTTTTCCTTCAGATTTCCTCTCTTTTGGATTGACATTAATCTGGTTAGAGGAGCTGGCTTCATTATTTCTTTCGTCTTGATACAAATTTATCAAGGGGCCTTTTCCTTTAGGTCCACCAAGTTTACTTTGAGTTCTTATTTGAAATTCTTTCTTAGCTGTTGGATTATACCCTAACCCTTCTTTTTGAAAGTTTACTTTTATTCCTAAGACGGCATTTAAGTTGTCTTGGCCCTTGGTCATTTTTTCCAAAGCTTCCTGTTTATCTTCCAATTCACCTTGGATTCTTTCTATCTCTTTTAGAAGCTTACTGTTTTCTTCCTTAATGGAGTTGTTCTTTTCTTCAGTTTGCTTTGTTTTCTGTTCGCATTCCTGAGCTCTTAGTTTTAACTCATCAATGTCGTTTTTTAGCATTTCATTCTCTTCGGACATTCTCTGGTGATTTTCTTCATCTAAGTCCATTTGATTCAGCTTGTTTTTCAGTGACTGGATTTCCATTTCTAGTTCAGTTTTGTTTTCTATTGAATTGCTGTCTTTATTCAGTTGACTGATCTTCTTCTTCAAATGTTTATTTTCCTTTCTTATTCTTTCATAAGTATCAAGCAATTCTGAATATACTGCTTCCCAATCCGAACTAGAGAAGTCTTGAAATGGGGAACTTACCTCAAGATCACTGTTGTCTCCCTTGGCCATCAGACAGAGCTTTCCTTCTTCTTCCTCGGAAGTTGTTTCCTCTTCACTGCTCTCTTCCTCCTCACTCCAAGTGCTAATCATCGCCTTGGGTTTCTTGCCTTTCCACTTGAAGCTTGATTTCTTAGGAGCTTCTGGACATTCAGCCTTCATATGTCCAGGCTGCCTGCAATTGTAGCAAATGAGTTTGTTAGAAGGAGCCTTATGTTTATCAGATTTAAACTGGGATGACTTCCTTACCATGCCCTTTGGATTTCTGAATCCTTTACCTTCCTTCCGCAGGAATTTTTTAAATTTTCTTGTAAGCATGGCTAGCTCACCAGATTCTTCACCTGAGCTAGATGAGTCATCATTGTCAGACACCTCAGAGGTGCTTGTTTTAGTCTTTAGGGCAAGTTGCTTCTTTTTCTTGCCCTCATCTTCCTTTCTCTTCAGATTGACCTCATAGGCCATCAGGGATCCTACTAACTCATCCACTGTCATTGTTGTGAGATCCTTTGAGTCCTCAATGACTGTGGCCTTGGTATGCCACATCGATGTGAGAGACCTTAAAATCTTCCTCACTAATTCCTGCTCTTTGTATGTCTTCCCTAAGCTCTTCAAGCCATTAGTCAGTTGTACTAATCTGGCATACATCTCAGAAATACTTTCATCATTTTTCATCCTAAACATTTCATATTCTGAGACTAGCATATTTGCTTTTGTCTCTCTTACCTCGGAAGTACCTTCGTAGATTACCTTTAGACGATCCCACATTTCTTTGGCTGTTGCGCATTGGGAAACTCTTGAGAATTCTGTGGGGTGTAGTGAGCACTGCATCACGTTCATGGCTCCCCAGTTGACAGTTGATTTCCTGACCTGTTCTCTGGTCCAGGTTTCTTCATCTTCCGGTAGCTCAAAAGGTCCGTGGCTCACTACCCTCCACATCTCGTGGTCTTGCGCACGTAAGAACACCTGCATACGATTTTTCCAATAAGAATAATCAGTTCCATCAAAATATGGAGGTCTAGTTACAGAGTGCCCCTCAGCTATGAGGCTTTTAGAATTCAGTCCGCCCGGTCTCTCCTGGTTGTTAGACCACATATCTGGAGAACCAAGCTCTGATACCACGTGTTGGATACGGACTGAATAGATCTAGAGGGGGGGTGAATAGATCTTTCCCCCTTTTTTGAATTATAATGCAATAACCTCAAGCAAATGATTGATTTTGAGATTAATCCTGAAGTCAGATACGTTAGCAATTATAAGGAGCAACACACACCACAAGCACATCCTCAAGACAGAAGGTTTTTAGGTGGTTCAGTCTCTTCCTGAGACTTACATCCACCCCTTGCTTAACTCAAGCAAGGCTTCACTATGAGAATCTCTGATCTCAACCAAAACACAGCTGACACACAGCTTGTACCTGCTGACACACAGCTTGACTCTGCTGCCTCACAGCTTGACAATAATTGTAATCAGAAATGAAAAGATGATAAGAACAGGTGATGAAAGACAGGACTGAATATTGACGTGTGTAGAAGAATAGGTGTTCAGCCTGGGACTTGATCACGCTTATGAAGAAGCCTAGACTCCCTGTTGATCTTCCAGTCAGTTGCCTTCGATTGTTCTGCTGCTGGAGATCGCACAGTCTTGAGCTAAGTCTTCCTTCTGCAGCAACGAGATTGCCTTTAACCTTTCTGCAGATTTTTGATTGGTGGAGAGCTCCTTCTTCCTCTTCTGTGTGTATCTTTCTTGGCTTCTATTCCGTGCTCTCACACTGCTTTCTTGTTCGTGATTAGTTGCCTTATATTCTTCATACAGCTCTTTTTATTTTCAAGAATAAAGTTCTTCCCGCTCAATTTTCAGATCGAGCGCCAATCTGCTAGAAAACAGGGATCGGTTTAAATCCAATCGTTAGAACGAGTTTGACCACTTCTAAGCAAGATTGTTTCCTTGATTCCCGTGCGGAAGCTTATCTCCTGAGCAGCCCAACAACCTGCAACAACCATCTGCAGGTTTTAAGGAACCAAAACAGAATTCGGTTAGAGTTCGGTTTTGGACGATATAAAAACCCGTGGTCGACCATGACACTGTCTCTGGTCGACAACGAGCTGTGTCCAGACGGCTGTTCCATTCTGGCTGACACCTGCGTTCCCCGTGGTCGACCACAGCCTTGTCGCTGGTCGACAAGGGGCAAATATCAGGTGGCCATTGGTTCTGTCTGATGTTCTGTCTTTTCCTGTGGTCGACCAGAGGTGGGGCTATGGTCGACATCCAAGGTGCTTCCAGAAGACAGATGACTTGATGCTTTTCTGGTTGAGTTCGTTGGTCGACCATAACTTCTTCAGTGGTCGACAAACAGTCTTTCACGCTTATACTGATTTGTTGATTCCACTTGGATTTCAGTGAACCTGAAATTTGCTTAACTTATAAGATTTGACTTGAAGTTCCAAATGTATATAAAAGCATATTTGTCATCATCAAATGGGCATTAATTCAATGCACTATCTTTACAAAAATAACCAAACCATTTGCTTTAAGAAACAAGATAGAACTTAGATTAGTCAAACATATCCTATTGTCATCATCAAAACCAAGGGATGCACAACATACGTGTCTACTTCTCGAACTGGTACGGCACACGAATCACGTCATAGGACCGTAAATCAGACGAACCGGGGCTGAGTGGGGTCGTGGGACCATCAGGCTGGAGGGAGGGGCGCGGCCCCCAGGGAGTTCGCCCTCCCTGGGGCGCGCGGCCATGCCCCGGGGTGAACTAGCCCCGGGCTGGCCATAACCCCGGGGGATGGCCCCCCGGGGTTTTCTTGTGTTGCCTGGGGACGTCCTTTGATGGACTTTGACCTTCGGGAGGTTGGCATGGGCCCACAGGACCGTTGTTCTTTGAGTCGGAGTAGCCGCTCGCAAGGTGTTCGGGCAAATGCCCGACACACCCCGGGTTGCCGAACGAGCCGCGTAGGTGGCCGACGGGCCTTGGATTTGGCCTAGGGCCAAGGGTAGAAGTCCATAGGGACTGGGAGGAGGCACCTTGGGCCCGTGGGCCTTGCCTCGTGCTGCGTGCCATGTTGTATGGCGTGTTGGAAGGGTAGCCTTGGGTTGGCCCGAGAGCTAAAGTTGAGTGGCATGTTGCCACGTGTCTGAGGGTCGGGGGTGGCCCCGGCTTGCTGGAGGGTTGTTGTAGGACCCAATTAGTGTGCTGGAGCCACAGGCTGGCCCGTGGTCTTGTGTAGAAGGGCTGGGACACGTGCGCTCACAAGGTGTTCGGAAATATGCCGAACATACGTGTGTGAGCCGTAGGCACGTGCTACGGGCCTCCAAAGCCTATGGTTGACTTGTTTGGGTCTCCCTTTGACCTTGGAGGGTTGAATGAAGAGTCTCGGAGTGGGCCCACTGCTCTTTTATTGGATGCCACGTGGTGTGGCTTAGCGTCGGGGCGCCCCCTGGTGGTCCCGGGTGGCCATATAGAACGCGGGCAAAGCCCATATGAAGGTAGCCGGGATTGACCCCGAACACTTGCTTGTGTTGCCACGTGTCACGGCAAGTTGGTCGGGACGCTTGTGGGGACCTGCAGGGTTATAGAAAGGGCTAGATAGCCCGTGTCTTGAAGGTGTTTGGGGAAATGCCCGAACCCTTACTCCTTGTTATTTTAGCTGGGAAATGGTCCGGGTACAACAATGTTAAATCAAATTTCCAGAAGTGTAAGTGAGTAATATGAGAAACGATAGTTGCAATATGGATATTCAGATTTTCAGATTAACATAAGGAGATATTTTACAGACTGCACTTCAATTTTGAGAACAACGTATTGGAGGCTTCGCTCTTCCTCAACAATTTTTGCACAGATAAACATACTTGTCTAAGAATGATCAGGTTCAAATATTTTTTTTTATGCGAGTAGACGCATGGAGCTCATGCCAGCATCCTCGGTTACTCAGAATACTGAATCATTTCACCTCATTTTGAACAGAGGTACTTTAGTCAACACCTTTCAGAAATGAACCACATCACATCTCAGGTGACATGTGCCCAATTTACTCAGTGAGACTTAGCATTGCTCTACCTTTCATTTTCATTCGAGATTTTTCAAAAAGGATAGGTAGGCAACTTTTTTTCTCAACTGTCTCTTCAACATACATGCAACAAGTTTAACATCTCAAGAGTGTTGAAAAGAAATTCATATATCCTTATCTTTAACACTCATTTTCACATTTTGTGCATGAAGTGTGCAAATTTGATTCAGCATGTATACCGAAAATATCATGAATACATAAAAGTGCAACTCCCCCTAAATAGATGCACTTATGAAATATAAACTCCCCCAGAATGTACGACATGAAACACTCCAATAATGACTCAAATGTAGCATTATTTATCAAGAAGACATAAGGTCATAGAAGTTTTAAGGATGGGGGTGAATAACATATAATTAGCAAGCAAGCATGTAGAGGGAGTGTATGCAACATGCAATGCAAACATGCAACTGATACCAATCAAATGGATACCAATTGAATGGACTGAATGCAGCTAATGCATGAGTTCTAATGCAATGCAACTTTTGATCATATAATAATGAAATGCAACATGCCAAGACAGAATGTAATGTAGTGCAAAAATTTTGATACCAAATGAATGAATTAACTTCAGCTAATGCATGAATTGTAATGCATGCAACCTATGTTTAGATGAGCATGTGATGCAAGATGCAAATGCAGCATAGGAGGGCTTGATCTTCAAATCATGAGGCAAATTTCACATTGGAGCATTCACATTATATTAATGTGTCAATAATATTTTTCATGACATGGCCTTTATGAATAAGGGTGCATAAATGATCAAAATTAAGCAATGCAACCCAATTTTCAGAATTGTTCAAAATCAGATTTCAAGAGCATTTCACAAGTTTTGAAATTAAAAATCATCCAGAAGCCAAATGTTTGAATCATTTGATCAGAAATATATTTTTAATTTAACTAGCTCAGCTCAAGGATTCATTCACAAATCGACCATTCACAAGCCAGTCACAATCGTCAAGATCTGGTATGAGGCGGAGATTTTAGTTCGAAGACCCACTCACGCATAGGGAATGCTTCCAAGTGGACATGATCCACTCTTCCACAAACGCCATTTGATATATCAGATATGCAATTCAATTCAAGTGTGATCATGCAATTCAAATTGAGAATATTCAATATGCAACCACTTCATACACATCTTTCAAGATTTTCAATTTGATTTAATCAATTAGACACATTCATCACAGGACGCTGGTAAATGACAGATCAGGTTTGTAGAATCAATACCTGTCATTTAAGAGTATCGCCAAGTAACAAAAAGGCCATTGCATGAATTTACAAGGTTGAATTACCTTAATTCAGATGACAAGATTGGAAGCCTTCATGCACTAAGATCACTAACCCCATGAAGGTTAGTACTTCATATTTTAGTTTTCATACATTTTCCTTGATAATCCATTTTCTTCCAAGCCTTCCACCTGCAATCCAAAGAAGAATGAAATTCAGTTTACTCATGAGAGTATTTTAAAATCTTCTTGCACAATCCCTGCAAAATGTTCACAAAAGGCATTATTAGTAGCTCAGAAATGATATCATCCACATATGCTTGAACCACTAAAGTGTCTTTTAGCTGATTTACCTTGTGAGAGGTGTTTGATCAACCTTACCTATTGAACCCATTCTGAGTCAAAAGAGATGTGCGCCTTTCATACCATGTCTTGGGTACTTGCTTCAGCACGTTCAAGACTTTCACCAGCCTGTACTTGAGTCGATCCTGGAGGTTATTCTACACAAAGTATCCCATCTTCTTGTAGCAACTTGAGAGGGTTCTCATCATTTTCATCCTTGTAAGGTATTCCTTTCATTAACTCAAGCTTGGCCATGACTAACCCATCATCATTTAGATTTTGGGAGTGTAATCTGCATCCAAGGACAAGAAGACTTGAGTTGTCAATTTCGATTCAAATTTATTGACAATGGCATGACAAATTATTTTAACAACCAACATCTCCTAGATAGCTCTAGATGCAATGCATGACTCATGTGTGAACCTAAACGTTAAGCCCATATGACGAATGTGGTTGCTCCCCCTTAGTGTGTGCATGAATGTGATATGCTCAGTAAAAATCGAATGCCATATGTAGCCTTTTAAGTAAATGACTCATAGTACCAGTCGGAGAACTTAGATCCGAAGATCACCTCACGCGGAGTGATAGTTTTCAGACAGGCTTAACCTGCCCTTTCACCTGTCACCATTTGATATACTATGTAATCATGGATGACGAAGGCAGGAGGATTGCAATGCATTATGTCATGAATACACAATGTTTAACTTTTGCATGACAGAGTATGAAAGTGTATGCAAACTCAATATATGTAGTGAACTCATGATCTAAAGAATCTTCAAGCTCTTCTACAACAAGATGCTATATGACAAGTGATATACACATAGATATGCAAATAACTATGGATGGAATGCATGTACGGACATATGCAAGACTACATGACTATATGACTCAAAATGAATCAAAACCTTACACGGTCACTGGAGAGAGTAGGAGAGATATCACCTGAGTTCTCAGATTCCATTTTTGTTTTTCTTTTAACCTTGCTTATGCCACTTGACCCGTGTGCCTTACCTTCTTGAATGAAAACATGTTTCATGCTTCATATTTCCAAGGCACACCTACAAAATAGATATCTCATTTGCCATTCTTAGGTACCCAAATCCTTTTGGGTCCTTGTGGGTTAGCCGCAACATTGGCATGTAATTTCTAATTTTTAACAACATTCAAGTCATTATTTTTCATGAGAAAATAATCATGTTTAACGTTCTCAGATTTGCCAAAGTGATGGAGAGAAGCACCTGGCATCACATTTTTCTTTCTTATTGGTTCTACTGGTTTGTATGGGTGAGCATGATGTGTTGAATGAGAGTTCTTTCTCTTCAACAATAACCAGCAATGTGAAGTTGTATGACCTCTTTTACCACAGTGATTACAATGAATGGAAGGTTTTGTGGTGACGATTTTCTTTACATTTTTCAAAACAGCTTGGTTCCTACATGCTCTCAAGTCATCATTCTTCATAATGAAGCAATTATGCATAGCATGTCCATATTTTTCACAATAAAAACATGTGAGTTTCTTTCTAATTGGTTGTATGTGTGTGGAAGAAGTATGTTCAACATGCATGGAAGTGCTAGCAGCATTTTTGAATTTTTGATGTAAATTATTTTTCTTTGTGGAGGCATGTGTGTGTGCAACATGATTTTTCTTTTTCATATTTTCATTTGATCTTTTTATTATATGTGAAGAAGATTGATTTGGGGACCCATTTGATGTGTTGGCTATGTTTGAACTGTGCACAAAAGATGTATAAACATTATTTTCAAACTTCTTTTTCTTCACAGGATTAAAGCACAGCCCTTCCCTTTGAAAATTCACTTTCGTCCCCAACAATTTGTCCAAGTTTTCTTGACCATTCACAAATCTAGAGAATGAAGCATTCAAATCAAGGATTTTAGATTCAAGAGATGAAACGTGTAATTTATAGGAAACCATCTTATTTTCACACGGATTGACTTGTTCATGTAAAGTAGCATTGATGGTTTTATGATTTTAAATTTCTTGCAACAAAGTATACACTTTTCCAGATTCATCAATATTCACAAATTTTTCTTTTTAAAAAATAAGCAATCTTTCAGAAATGGTCATATTCAATTCCTTCAGTTTCTCATTTTTTTTTAACAAACTTTTCATCATGAATCAGTTCATTTATCAAGATTTGATCAGCGACCATAGAATTTAGCTTACCTTTCAACTCTTTATTCTCATTTCTTAAGGTGCTGATTTGATCTTTATAAAATTCAATGTCGAACACATGAGCCTCAATCATTTCCTCTAAAAGTGATCATTTTTTACAAGAGGCATTACAATTATTTTGTTCGGCATTCCTTTTTAATTTTTTATTTTCGCATTTTACCTTCTTGTATTTATCAACAAGATCATAATATGCAATCAACAAATCTTCATAGTTAAATTCATCTTTATTATCAGAATCAGAATTTACCTTGGAGCTTGATTCAATTTGCTAGACACTTCCTTGATCACTCATGCCTGCCACAAGGCATTGGTCTTCATACTCTTCCCAGACTTTGGCTAAGCCATCCAAAATGTCCTTCGCAGATCTGCAATGGGAGACAAAGGGAAAGTGATTAGAATTGACTGCAGCCGTAAATAACTTTACGACTAAACAATTTTGATCATGTTTAAACTTTTGATTTACAATCCAGACATTTTTATCTTTAGGCAATTCATAAGGACCATGTGAGATAAGCTTCCATAGCTTAGGGTCATATAAATTGACTAGACTACATATCCTTCCTAACCACGCATCGAAATTGCAACCATCAAACATGGGTGGAGAGTTTAAGGTGTACATCATGGTAGTCATTGATCTGGATACCCTCTAGATCGTTAGATCTATGAAATTAGAGCCTTGGCTCTGATACCAATTGAAGTCCCGCGATCAATGACACCCAAGAGGGGGGTGAATTGGGTGTTTACAAATTTTAAGAAAATTTTTGGCCTTTTTAAAATATGTGATAGAATGCTAAATAAGAGATTCAAAACTATTTGTACACAAATTGGATTTAGCAAACTTAGTTGATGATGATATGGATTAAGCAAGATATACGTAGATAAATCCAGAACAACAATTTACACTAACACTCATGTAGAATGGAGGTAGAAGAAATGGATCAAATCACACAATTCAAAACACAATGCACAGTGATTTTTAAGGTGGTTCGGATGCAACGACGGCAATCCTACGTCCACCCTCACCAAACCCGGTGAGGCTTCACTTGGGGATAAATCCCCAAACGGAGATGACGCTCCAACCACACACACAGGATGACGCCTGCACACACACACGGGGACGGGCCCCAAAACACACACACACACACACACACACACACACACACACACACACACACACACACACACACACACACACACACACACACACACACACACACACACACACACACACACACACACACACACACACACACACACACACACACACACACACACACACACGGACACACACACGGAGACGAAGTCTCCAACACGATCCAACAACCGGATCACCAACACAAACACCCGCTGCCACAAGTGCAGCAATCCATACACACGAGATAGAACGGATCTGAATAGACCCACACACACACAAACATAGATCTAGGAAGATCCACGCACACACATGAATCAAATACAACATACACACATACGACCACGGATCCAACAACGATCCACACACACACAAGTTCTTGCAGTTTATGATGAACACAATTACAACACCCAAACATAAAGACGATGAGGCTTAGTTTAGAAAACTCCAGTTTTGGGTTTCCCTTGAATGCATGTTGCGGATCTTGAACGTATCTTCACTTGATCAGAGCTTCAATCCGTGCTTGCTTAGCTTTTCTCCTTTCTTGCTTGCTTGGCTTCTCCTCTTTCTCCCTTAGGCACTCTTCTTGGAATCCTTGCTTGCTTGGCTCTTCTCTTCCTTGGAGGAGGTTGGCTTCAGATATACCTTCAATGGGTTGAGAATGGATGAAGAACACTTGTTGCACGGAGTACTGTTCATGGCTATAGTACCCTTCTTCTTCACTTGGACAACCTTCCTTTGATCTCTTCTTGAAACCCTTGCTTGCTTCTTGATAGCCTCCCCCTTGATCTCTCTTTGTTGGTTGCTTGCTTCTTCACTTCATAGATGCTTGTTGGCTTTAGAAGTACCTTGAATGGGTTGGAGATAGATGAAGAACTTGCTGCACGAGGTACTGTTCACTGAGCTACAGTACCCTCTTCTTCCTCCTTGGACAGCCTCCCCTTGGATCTCTTGGATTGTTAGGTTTTATGACTCCAATGAGATGTTTTATAACCCTTGAATGGTGCATAGACAAGCCCCAGACCAGATCCACAAATCCCTCCTTGATTGGGGTCATTGGGATTAAACAAATGGGAAGAAAGACCTCTCCACGCGCTTGAAACACAAAGTCAAACAAGGCTGCATCGGGGCTTGCGGTCGACCTGTAGCTTGGGGCGGTCGACCAGAATTTTACAGGTTTTGGAGATTTATGTGCTGGGAAAATCGGTCGACCGCCCCTAGGCTGGCGGTCGACCGAAATCTGGGATTTTCCAGATTTCGATCATTCAACTCCTAAAACCCATTTACAGTCCATGGGATCAAACTCCTTCGACCTTGAAGTTTTGTACTGAGTATATGGACCTGCAAACACATGGATAATTGAACTGAGTATATGGACCTGCAAACACATGGATAATTGATTAGAACTATAGCTCAAACATCCATATGATGAATGCATGAACTTCATGCAAACCATTAAGAGGAAGTAAGAATTGAGTATGAACACCGTTTGATCACGGTTAAGTGAATAGTTCCATCAACAAACAAATCCACATGTTAAGGCGTAGGGAGCCTTTGCACATCAGGCCAAATCAACTTCCCATGGAGGCAAGTTGACTTTGATTGCTTTACCAGAATTTAGGATACCATAGCCTTACCAAAGGTTCTTGACGAGTGTGGACATGGTTTACCACTTGTGTTAGATTGTAGATAGAAATGTGCTTATCCACATGTTTGTTTTACCTCTAAAGCAATCGTCATGATGTTTGATCCTGCAATCAAGATAGATAAGTTTTAATACCTGTTGGGTTCGGTGCTAATGATTCAGAGGGGGGGTGAATGAATCTCCCCTTCAAAACTTTCACCCAATTAAAATTCTAGTGCTCAGAACTGCGGAATAAAAGCACTAAGATGAACTAAGAAGAACTAATCCAGTCATCTATTGAACCTGTAGGCAAATATGTAGAGTGCTCCTAAGCAAACATCTAATGTGCGCAGCAATGAATTGAATATAATCCTCGTGCCTATGTATGCATCTAGCGCCAATCAGATAAGAATTCAAACCACAGTGCACAAGGGGTTTTTAGGTGGTTCGGTCCTGCAGACCTACGTCCACCCCACACTCAAACCCGAGTGTGGATTCTGCTGACTCACAGCTTGAACAGCTGGGCATCACAGCTTGCCATACAATCCGCTGAGCCTCACAGCTTGCTGTCCGAGGAATCCTCCTCGCCTGCTGAGCCTCACAGCTTGCTCTGTTGGGCAATACAGCTTAGCCGTCCAGTGGAATCCTCCACTGCAAATGCTGACAAACAGCTTGAAGAAATGTTTAAAGAGAAAACAGGAAAATGGGAAACAAACAGCAATCGGAAGGCTGTAAACAATGAAGCACAATGTGGCTCAGAATGAGCTGACTGGCCTGGATTTGATCCACGGTCCAGTGAAGGCAGATCTCTCTCGATCTCACTATCTTTCTTTCTCTTTTTCTTCTTCTGCTAATCTCACTCTCTCTTTCTCTGCTCGAGCTCTCTAACTCTCTCTTTCTCTTCTTTCTCTTCTGCTCTTTCTCTTTTTCTTCTCTGCTTCTCTTTTCTTTCTCATAGGAGCATGCAAGCTATCCTCTGCTTTAGTTGATCTCATTCTTCTGAAGGAAGAAACTCCATATATATACCAGCAGGAGGAAGGGCGTGTGCTCTCCACATCTCCCGCCCAATGGCTTGGACCACGTGGCAGCATCTAGCAGGCTTTCAGTACACGTGTCACCATCTGGGCTCCTCGTCCTTCCTTGGATCACGAGCCATATCATCAATCTCTGTAAAGAGTCCCTGTCAGACAGAGGATCGAATTATAAGTTTAAGTCTAAAGACCTTGTACAGACTTTGTAGGGTGTAATGCATTGTATAGACTTTGCAATGTATAGACTTCATATATGCAGTGCTATGGCATGTGCAGACTTCGTGGATGCAAAGCTAAGGTGTGTACAGACTTAGTGAATGCAACACTGAAGTATGTATAGACTTGCTGAATGAGAAGCTATGCCATGTACATACTTTATATATGCAACGCTAGAGCATGTAAAGACTTGCTGAGGCGTGATGTAGTGTGCACAAGATGAAGTATGTACAACAGAACTGACTGCATCAAGCAAAGTGTGTACATTGAAGATGAATGCAAATGCAGTGTGTAGACTTTGTGTTGCACTAAGTAAGAATGCATCAAGCAAGGTGTGTACATTGCAATTGGATGTATAGACTTGAATGACAGACCCAACGTGCCACAATGTATAGACTTTCTACGGCATCAAGGCAACCATGATGATGTGCAATGTTCAGACTTGACAATATATGAAGAACATATGCTGTACAGACTTCGAATCAATAGATGCACGATGTACAGACATCAAGTCAAAGGATGCACAATGTACATACTTGAATGCTATGCGATGTACAGACATGAATGAGCACATGCAACACGATGTATAGACTTGCTCATGACTATCTAGACTCTGCATGCGTGCTACAGCAATGTGCAGACTTGCTGATAAGGCGTTGTGCAGACTCTGCGTGCCATGCATGAAGAACCAATGTATAGACTTAGACAGTCTTGCTAGCGTGGAATGTGCATACTTCATGCATAAAGCAATGTGTAGACTTAGACAGACAACTGAACGATGTATGGACTTGCCAATTCAAGGGTTGTACAGACTTGAGCAAGGAATGTGCAGACTTGAAGCACTGCAATGCAAATGAATGTATAGACTTCACGATGTGTGGACTTGCCAAAGGAGTGATGGACGATGTACATACTTGAGCTAAGCAAGGTCTGTACAGACTTGAGAATTCACAATGTATAGACTTAGGAGTGCAACGTAGGTAAAGCTACCAATGTATAGACTTGCGAGTGCAACATCGGTAAAACTCCCAATGTATACACTTCCAATGCATGAAACACACGATGTATAGACTTGCTCCATTTTCAACAGATGAATGTATAGGCTTGAACAGTGAGACACAAAGAGAGACGCTGAATGAGACGCTGAAGTCTGTATAGACTTTAACAGTGAATGCATGCTGCAATGTATAGACATGCTGAGACGCAACATGAGACGATGCAATGTACAGACTTAGCAGCGTGCAGACAGACGACGGCCAAGATGATGTATAGACTTTGCATCTTATGTGAGACGAACGATGTATAGACTTGTTCTAAACGATGCACAAACACAACACAAGGTAATGTATAGACTCTATTGTTCATGCTGCAATGCAATGTGTAGACCTGTGGGTGTGTGCATGACAATGTACAGACTTGTGCATGCTATAGGACAATGTATAGACTTTGAATGAAAGTGCAGCAGTGTATAGACTTGCTCAGCCTGAAGCAGAGCAATGTACAGACTTCAGCGTGCAGACAGGACCTCACATGCATCAGTGTATAGACAGTATGAACTGATGAATGAACTGATGAATGCACCTATGCAACACTGTGAATGTATAGACTATATGCAATGCACAGACTAGAGCTAGCACACTCATGCATTCTCCACAGAAACAGATTAGACATATCATGCATTCTCCACAGAAACAGATCAGACATATGCATTCATGTTGCTATCATTCAATGTGATGTTCTTAGCAAAACAATATGGTGACTCATTCATGTTGCTATCATTAAAACACCATATTATCATCAAAGCACAAGGGCCACAACAATCTCCCCCTTTTTGATGATGGCAACATGATGAGTCACATTGACTCGTCAAACTATTCTCCCCCTTTGACATAAGCAAAAAGGAGATGGTTTGAGAGACAAAATTCAGCACACAAATATACAGAATGAAACAAGGTTCACTGAAATGGAGTTCCCCCTTATGACAAGAAAACATCTCTCCTCCTATCAATATGCATGCAGAACTACTCTCCTCTTAAATGCAGATAAACCATAACTCCCCCTGAAGTGTAGGAAGGAACTCTGGTTATCCAATAAATCAATCTGAAATCAGCCATTACAAACAATTTGAATTCTGGTTGTGGCACCTCACATATGCATGAACAGAATGAAACAGGTGGAAAGTCCACAGAACCAGAACTGGTTGTAAAACAAGATGGAAGATTCCAACAGTGTGGAGAGGAGTACATCTCAGGAATCAATCTGAACTCCACCACCATAAGGATTCTGAAGTTCAGAAGGTTGCAAGTGAACAAGATAATAATGGGAGTGGCACCTCACATTTGTATGGTCAGAAAAATGCAGATGGAATCAGTCAACTGATAAGAGAGGATTTGTCAATACAGTTACTGTTGATCATGAATGAATCTGATCATGAGGGATTTTAATGCTTGCACCACTTCAATAAGTCTTAAGAAGTATAGACTCTTCTATCATAAAGGGTTATGAAGTGGCAACTTAACCAATCTGATTTAATTTTGATGTATACCAAATTTATCAAATTAAACTCAATACTCATATCTGAATCCAAGTTTTAATAAGGGTGAATCAATTAGTCAGAAAACACTCAAAAATAATCATCTTTTATCTTACACACATGATCTCAATAGCTCCTTTGAAAGAAACGCAGATTAGTACTAAGGTTAACCACTTTTCTAAGAACATGAGTTGACAGAAATTCCAATATATTTTTCATATGAAGCACATTATATTTTTCCTGAGCAATTTAGGTTGATCAACACCTTTTTACATGAGGCACAACACGTCTTAGGTGAAGTGACCCAGTTACTCAGTGTGATAACTGTCATTGCCTCTCAACTTAGAGAACAGAGTTAGCAATATAAGTCTTTTTACATGAGAAGACACCTTGATCAGAGGCCAGACTCCCCAGTTACTCGACACAGAAATGCTATTGCTCTGTCAGGTTCTCAATGGATTTTCATTTTAAGTGACTATGACACTTCATGACTTGGGTTCACTCCATTTCTTTGATGGAGGACCCAGTTTCTCAGTGAACAAAGTCTTTTCATTACTCACTGATTTTATTTCCTGTCAAAATTTTCAAAGTTAATGTTTAACAACAATACTCACTCTATGCATCTTAACCAAAGAAACCCTGATTTCAAATTTTCAGATATTTGATGAGTGAGTCTAAGGTCTTTATGACACGTGTGGTTAAAGTTTATTAAACCTTATCATTAAGATATTTTCAATTCATTTAATTACAAATCTGAGAATACATTAATCTTATATCAGTCTGATTCAGTGGTAATTATTAAACTTATATGATAGAAATTTCTAAAAAGTTCTCAGACTGAATTGCATGACATGCAGCTTAAGTTCCTCAGACCAGAAAAAAAAAATTTTGCTGACCAACTTATCAACAGTAGAACTAAATCAGTCACACCAGCTGAGAGATGTATGAAGGATGAGCATAAGCTGGTGGAAGAGTAAATCACCAATAGAGAGGAGCATTAGAAGAGAGTTTATCAACAGACAGTAGCTGAGTCTGGAATTCAGACAGATCAGCTATTTTGGTGAAGATAACAGAGAATTCAATTGAACCAAACTGAGAGCATTAGAAGATCCAATAAACTAGACAGGAGGATTTCAGGTGAAAGTGAATGAGATAATCAGAAAACTTCCTCTGTCTAGATTCATCATGACAATAGCAAGGCATGAGCAGCAGAATGGTTGGTCAAGACAAGTTGAGCTCCTCCTGACTAAGTGCATGATGTGAAGGATAAAACATAAGCAGCAATATGATTGATCAAAAATAGTTGGACTCCCCCTGACTGTATGCATGAAATGTATTGAAAGTACATCACATGATATCAAATTTTACATTCAGATATGATTCATGCAAATTAGACAGAAGAGAATTACCATAAGCATGATTGTTCAATTCATATTTCAGAAAACTTCAGTTTAGCACCAACAGATCAACATGATATGTGTAGACACGCTATTCCTGACGTCTCATGAGAAAATCTCATATTACTATACGACGCCCCGCAGCGGCTTTCGCATTTTGAATCACTTGAGTACTTCCTATTGTTGAGTCTTCTTCCGCCTTTTCGGCATCCGGAAACCGCCTCGTTGCAGAGATCTTACGGCATTCGGATGGCATCACCACCAATCGGACGCATCGGAAGTTTCCGAGACCAGGAGAGTGTCTGGCAGGTGGCTGCCGACGCCTTTTCGGGGAGTCCGGGTGGGTCTTCATGGAGGCGTCCAGGCCCCTGGACGCCTCCATGATTTTCCATTTTACAAAAGATAAACAAAACACAAAAAATATAATAAATTAATGGAGGCGTCCAGGCCCCTGGACGCCTCCATCAAAACAAAATAATAAAAAATAAAAAATATTAATAATGATAAAGAAAAATAAAAAATAAAATAATATATTTATGGAGGCGTCCAGGCCCCTGGACGCCTCCATCAACTTGCCCACGGGCGCCCCCCGTCCGCCGGTCGATTTGTCGTTTGAGAAAAAATCCAAATTGTGAAGACGTCCTGCCAACTAGACGCGCCCATTCATGAATCACGGGCGCCGATCAAAACCACGCGTTGTGCCAAACCGTGTGCGGCTTTCGGCGGGGGTTCGATGGGCTTTTATGGAGGCGTCCAGTTGCCTGGACGCCTCCTTGAAAATATTCGAAATAAAAAAATAAAAATAACATAAAATATTATTTTTTCCCTGATGAAGGCGTCCAGGGTCCTGGATGCCTCCATCCTCCGAAGCCCTATAAATAGAGA
This sequence comes from Amorphophallus konjac, assembly GCA_022559845.1. Lineage (NCBI taxonomy): Eukaryota > Viridiplantae > Streptophyta > Magnoliopsida > Alismatales > Araceae > Amorphophallus > Amorphophallus konjac. The sequence continues at coordinate 71,595,217 of CM040122.1, read as the reverse complement.
CCCCCCCTCAGTCCGAGGAGAGCTTCTAAGAGGTCCGACAGGCTGCCGGATCTCATTTCTAACCCGTGGGTCTTTTGCAGGGGGAGGTTCTGCCGGCTTCTCGGGTGCCCGCACTCGCAGGAGGAAGGCCGTCTTCGTCCACCGTGCTTCCACGTCGTCCCTACGCTGCCGAAGCTCTGCCGGATCTTGCCATCGGCACATCCAATAAGTCAACTCTCTCCTTTTCTTCGTAGTTCTTTTGCATTCATCATCTTCCATTCTTCGTCTCCCTCCATAAGGGAATCTTATACTTTTGCATAACTCCATTCATCATTACATTTCCCTCCTACTCGTGTCCGAGAGGGGTTTAAAACCACACCAACCAGGTGTGTGCCCTGCTACAATTTCATCACTTTCATTGCAAGGGATTGCTACTGCACTGTCATTTTCTAATTCCATTTATTTACTGTCTGTTGTTTTACAAGGGTAACTAAAGAAGGCCCTCTCCGTCAGCCAGCCGAAGGGGGAGGAAGAAGTAACCCGCCACTTCCTGCTAGTGAGGTAGGCGCGATCATTTCCTTATTTTGGGGTCTTTGGCCCCTGGCGATCACATCATATTATCAAGGCCGCGGCGAGTCACTTCCCCATTGGCCGTTTAAATTCCCGTTCTTATATTCTCGTTATATTCTGTTATATTCTTATCTGTTCATATTCTCGAGGCCGCGGCGAGTCACTTCCCCAATGGTCGTTTAAATTCCCGTTCTTATATTCTCTTTATATTTTGTTATATTCTTATCTGCTCATATTCTCGAGGCCGCGGCGAGTCACTTTCCCAATGGCCGTTTAAATTTCCGTTCTTATATTCTCTTTATATTTTGTTATATTCTTATCTGCTCATATCCTTGAGGCCGCGGCGAGTCACTTCCCGCAATGGCTGTTTGAATTCTGTCCTTTCTCTTGTATATTTTGAATTACTGCTATATCTGCTATACTCTCGAGGTCGCGACGAGTCACTTCCCGCAATGGCCGTTTCAATTCTTACTATTTGATTTCTTCACCATTCCCGCCCCCCCGAGGCCGCGGCGAGTCACTTCCCGCTATGGCCGTTTAACCCCCATATCTTGCTATATGGCATTTGTCCTGCTCGCCCCGCCGGAGCAATCTCCCGTGGTGGCCCCTTCTCTTTTCTCTTATTTCTGTGTTGCAACAAACAAAATGAGCCCGTGCGCTCCGCATTTTCATTTCTTAAACTGCGTGACGTCGCTCACAGATTGGTGATCACGGTGGGACTTCTATTGCTTTCTTTCAGTTACCCTTGCAATGTCTTGTTGCTTTACTATCTCTTGTGTGTTGTCATATCTTGGTTGTTTTCTTGTTCTTTTGTGCCCCATATCTCTGTCAGCATTCCCTTGCATACATCCACCCCTCTTTTCTATTCTTTTTCATTTTTTCTAAGGATCACCCCCTCTCGGTGAAGGAAGGACTCTCCGTTCTGGAATTCCTCTCGACGGACTAGAATCTCCTCCACTGGGACCTCCGTATGTCCTCGACATCGAAGAATCTCCTCTTCGTTCACTGGGCCGGTTGTACCATTGAAGTTCCCCAGAGTTAGTCGACCCATTCGTGGTGAGACGAGAGCCCCTAGCTGACACGGTGGTGAAACAAAAATGAACTAGGGTTCCTATTTTGTGTGAACTTCGGATCTAGTTAAAAATACAAAAAAAATCATCAAATTCAAAACACAAAAAAGGGGCGTAAAGGCATCCACTTGTTTGATAATCTCTGCTATTTGCTTGCTAGTGTATGTTTTTGCGTTCTGGAAAAACTGTGAGCATGGCTCACGAGTCTTTTGAGGAAAACCACCCTAGTCGTGGTGAGTCAGTCGAGCCGCGAGTCCATGCTATGGACGCGTGTCCTTCTTATGAGCCCTCGCATGAGGTGCAAGTTATTGCAGGGGACACGTCCCCACCACAGGACATCTCCTCTTTGCTGGGCGTCCTCGTCAACACGGAGCTTACCTCTGAACAGCTCCAGGCCTTGCAGGTCATTCTAAAGGGGAAATCTATTTCCCCCGCCCCCCAGGAATCAACTCCGGCCATCGCACCTCTCCAAGAATCGGTGCAGGCCATTCCATCTCCTTCACTGGCACAAGCCATCCAATCTCCCTCGCTTCAAGGGCAAGCGATCCAACAACCACCCTCGTTCCAGTTCCCTTCGCAATCTCAAACCCCCGTTGTTCCCCACATACCGCTTCAGTCGGGGCCAACTGTCGGTGGCCCGGAAGCTCCCTCTCATTCGGGGTTTCCCCCTCAAGTCTCCGGGAGACATTTTCCTCCCCAATGGTAAGTGCCACCTTCACCTCCTGAGGAGCTCGCCCAATCGCTCCTCAACCGGTTCAATAGAATGGATGAACAGCTTCAGAATTTGAAGAAAATGGTGGACGTGAAATCCACCCCGGAGGTTGCTTTGCCAATCCTTCTGGTCATCCATCTTCCTCCCTCCGAAATGCCTACGTACCGCAGGTACAATGGCACTGGCAACCCCTTCATTCACCTCAAGGATTTCATGTATGAGTCCTCCTATTGGCAAAACGACCAGAGATCCCTGGCATACCTCTTTCGGAGGTCATTGGACGGTCCTGCGCTAGAGTGGTTCTATTCTTTGGAGCCCCGCGAGGCCGAGAATTTTGAAACAGTCGAGAGAAGGTTCTTGCAAAAGTATCGGGATAGGGTCGGTCCCTCTCTCTCCATTACCGACCTAGTGGGCGAAAAGATGAAGTCCGACGAGGATTTTGTCCGCTATGCTGATAGATGGAGGTCTATGGCAGAAAGAATAAGAGATACCCTCTCGGAACCAGAACAAGTAAAGATGATTGTGTCCAATGCGACCCCACAGTTCAGGCATATCTTGGCCATGAATAAGCTCACCACCATGGAAGAGCTCTATGAAAGAGCCCGGTACATCCAAACCCAGTTAAAAGACTCCCCCATTATGAACATGTTTGAGCCGCCGAAGCCCAAGGTGGTCAGAAAGACAGGCACTGGTGTCCCAGGTAGAGCAACAGAAGGGGTCGTAACAAATGAGCAAGTGAGTGCGGTCAACAACGCCAACTATGCAGCCAACCCAAGGTTCCCACAAATGCCTCGACTTCCCCTCCAACTAGGTCCTTTCCCCTCTCATCCTCCACCCCAAAATGATCCACCTCAGAACAACATGCCTCAACTACTTCAACCCCAGCAACAACCTCGACCCCAGCAACAACAACCACCACTTCAGTACAACCAAATTCCACCCCCAGGAAATTACGGTCCCCCACAACAACAAAGGAGGCCGATTGGTCCCAAGAGAGCCTATTACCCACCATTGCCAAAAACTCTGGCGGATATTTTCAATGCCCTCATGGCCTCAAACACACTCATCCTACCCAGGGAAAGGCCCGTGTGGCCCCCGAATGTTGACACCTCCAGATACTGCGTCTACCACAGGCAGCCAGGACACATAGTGGACAACTACTTTCAGTTTAAAGATTACATCCACGATATGAATGATGAAGGCGAGATTTACTAGGATGAAATGAGGCGATACGTCGCCACTCTCAAGGCTAGGAGACCTCCTCCTAGGCCATAGTTCCAGCAACAACAGCAGCAGTTACAACATCAGCCACAGCAACAACCATAACAACAACAACAGCCTCAGCAGGCCCAACCACAACAGCCCAACATGGGCATAATCCAGAATCCATTACCAGAGCACCAACAACCCAATCACCAGGTCAACCCCATCTCCTCCTTCCCGGAAGTCGGGAGAGAGCAGGTGTGGCACCCAGAAAGTACCTCTATTCTTTCTACTGCCAACCCTATTGTCATGCAACCCCCTCACCTTGCCCGGGTAGCACCTCTCTCTCATCAACCCGCATCAGTACCGCCTTCATCATTTCCACTACCATCACGCCCTCTCATTCGCACCCCAATGACCTATCAGCCAACACCCTTCATTACGCCCTCACACCCTCTCATCTTCTCTCACTCCCCCACTTTACCATCCGCCTCTACTGCATTTACCCCTATGCCTTCTAAGCCCCTTATCACCCGTCCACCGTACGTAACCCCGCCTGTCTCCACTACGTAACCCTGCCTGTCTCCACCATACCACCACCAATGCCTTCAAAACCACTCATCACCCACCATCCATCTCAAAACCATTACCCGCTTCAAACCCTACCCACTTCCACTTTGCCTCCACCTCCACCTTCCAGACCCCTTATCCTTCATAACCCGTGCGATATCCCCTCTACCTCCACCATGCCTCCACCTAACAAACCCCTCATCAGAATCCATGCTCCCATCATCACCCATGCTTCATCAACCATCCCTCCACCACTACCCCTCAAACATCTGTTAAAACCCACTGCTACCCCTATAGAGGTACAAAAGCCGCAGGCAATGGTGCTCCGGAGTGGAAGGATTTTTCACAAGGTTTTCCCCCAGAACCATCCAAATCCTGAGCAGTCTCAGCCAGAGAGGGACGATGGAGAACAACCGAAAAGTTCTATCCCTGGAACACAGTATGATCTGTTGAAACACTTGGACAAGACGCCCGCTCGGATCTCCATCCTGGAGCTGCTTCAGAGATCCACATCCCATCAGGCAGCCTTAATGGAGTATCTTCAAAAGGTTATGGTGAATGAGGACCTCCCTGTAGAAAAGATTTCTGCCGTCCTGACCCCAACGGACACACAACCGGCCATCATGTTCCACAACTACGAGCGCGCTCCCAAGGAAGCTCGGAAATATGCATTGTGCATTTCAATAAAAATTAATGGGGTATCCATAAACCCGTGCCTTGTAGACATAGGTGCGTCCATAAATGTGATCTCCATGAACACCCTTCAGTTGTGTGGGGTCGACGAGGAACAAATAAGACCTTCCTCGATCCAGTCACGGCTTATGACAATAGCAAAAGGTCGCCGCAAGGGATGATTATTCTGAGGGCAGAGCTAGGCCCTATGTCAGTCCCCACGGAATTCCAAGTCCTCGACATGGACCCCACATTCAAGGCCATACTGGGTCGCCCCTACATTGAAGCCATGGATGTTGTGCCTTCCACCAACCATCAGTGCTTGAAGTTTCCTTACAATGGAAGAATTATTAAAGTAGTCAGCACACCTGTCCTTCACACGGTGGATGCTATCAACACCTCTCTGCCCTTTGTTTGGCCATCTCATCGGCTCATATTGTCATTGCTAGACGTGTGTGATTCATCTCACATTCTGCTAGCATCAAAGAAGCTGATCAAGGCAACAACGCCATATCTCCCTTTTCACTCCAAAGGTTGGGAGATTATGAGGAACATCAGTTATCAACATGGCAAAGGTCTGGGCGCACAGCTGCAAGGTAGGTTGAGACCACCAAAGGAGATTAGGCCGAAATGCAGGTTTGGCCTAGGCTTCAAAGGACCATTCAAAGCGGATTGGAAGCCCCTCACATGGACCATATCAAACCACTTCAACAAAGGGCCCGTTGTTCAGATGGGAGATTACCCGCAAGCAGCACATGGGGGATCACATGCTGTATATTCGGCTGAAAAATGGCCGAGGGTCACTAAAAGAGGTAAGATCAGAGGTCCGGAATGCGAATGGGACAAATGGTTCGATATACGGGACATTTCCGTTGCACTGGAAAGGATGTTCTCGTCTCCCCAACTTGAAGGACCGCCATTGATCTCCGGAATGCCAGAGAATGTCACTACTGTTGTCCAAACTATCCTCGTCCTCGTCAGAAGGACTCTGTCACCGGGGGATCTTTATCCGTCATCAACATTGCCATCGACGGCTCATTAGCTGCCGTCTTCTCCATTCACTCATCTCAGCCTTTGCTGATATCTTCTTCCTAGGCCAGACGGTTGTCTGATGACCTTCCCAGATCCCCCTCTCTACTTACATACCTGCGCGGGTTTCTCAACCCGCGCCAGGTCTTCAATCATGATCTGCTCTACGAGCCTCCCAATCCTCTAGCCATAACAACTTTTCTCTCTCCTCCGATCTCCTTTCACTATTTTGTCATCAAAAATGAAAACGAAAAAAAAACGTCAATTTCCAAACTCCTCAACAACACATCCTCGTTGAGGAAACCTCCTACGTCTCCCACGGGTGCGTCCCACCCTGCGGACCACCCGTCCAAGGTCCGATGAGCGACCTTTTCTACCCCTCCTCTGAGGGGTCTTCCTCTGTACATTCTTCACCATCCTCTTCATCTTTTTCTTCTTCTGTAAATAATGTCAGTCAATCTAGGAATAATAAGTCAAAGGTAGTACCTAGGAAGAAATCCAAGGGTAGGTAGATCCCTCGTCGATTCCTTCTGGACTTAGCCGCCAGGTGTGAAGATTCTTGCCATCCCTCAGTTGCTAGAAAATCCCATCCAGCTACCAGAAATATAATGTGAGGGCAACTGTACAATTGATGAGGGGTATGGAGTCTACGAGATCACGGGTGAAGAATACCCTACTGAAGATGAGGGTGAGGAATATGAGGATGCGGCTGGCGCATATGCTAGTGGAATAAGGAGATTCGACGAGCCGTCAACCGCCGTAGAAGAGTCCACCAAAGAAGTCAACTTGGGAACTGAGGAAGACCCTAGGATCATCCTCATAAGCGATAATCTACCACCCTCTGAAGAAGAGGCATTAATTGAAGTTCTCAAGGAATATAAGGACACGTTTGCATGGAGCTACGAGGATATGCCGGGTCTGGATTCAACCCTGGTCGAACACCGTTTAACCCTAAAACCAGGGTCCATATCGATAAAACAAAGGTTAAGGCGTTTCCACCCTCAGATGGCTTTGAAAATGAAAGAAGAGGTCGATAAGCTCCATAAATCCAGGTTCATTAGAGTCGTTCTTTATCCTCAATGGGTGGCGAACATTGTCCCGGTCATGAAGAAAGATGGGAAAGTCAGGATTTGCATCGACTTCCGGGACTTTAACCACGCGTGTCCGAAGGATGATTTTCCTTTGCCTTACATTGATGTGTTGATCGACAACACAGCGGGATATGAGACCCTCTCATTCATGGATGGATTTTCAGGATATAATCAAATTCATTTGTCAGAAGAGGATCAAGAGAAGACATCATTCACTACACCTTGGGGAACATATTGTTACATGGTCATGCCGTTTGGGTTAAAGAATGCTGGAGCTACTTACCAAAGAGCTATGATGGCCATATTTCATGACATGATGCACATATATCTGGAGGTGTATGTGGATGATCTATTGGTGAAATCAAGGACCAGGATGGAACATCCAAGGGTTTTGGCTAAGGTCTTGCAAAGATCAAGGGAGTTTCAATTGAAAATGAACCGGAAGAAGTGTGTGTTTGGTGTATCATCGGGCAAATTACTGGGCTTCATTGTGAGTAAAAGAGGGATCGAGATAGATCCCGAAAAAGCTAAGGCCATCAAGGATATGCCGCCTCTCAAAAATTTGAGGGAAGTCTGAGGTTTAATTGGGAGGCTGCAATTCATCCGTCGGTTTGTGTCTCAGCACTCACAAAGGTGTAGACCTTTTGGTGCGGACACCCGAGCAGTTGAGCGGCGCGACACGCCGAGCCACCGGTACCGCACACGGAGCACGACTCGAGCCACCTCAGCGTCCATCTGGCTCGGAGACAGCTTGGAGACTCCACCTTGAGCCTCCCCATTTATCATATTTAGTTAGCCTTTATGTGTGTGTAATTTGTGTTTATTTCATTGTATTCGGTATGTAATTATGAGTGTACGAGGGGCTTATTTGCAAAATGGTACCCCTGGGCCCCACGGGACCCCCAGGCCCCTCCCATTGATCCACCTCAGCCCATGGGCCCCATGTGGGGTCAGTAAACATGTCAAATGGAGGCATCTAGAAGTTTGAATGGTAAAAGGCACATGGGAGACAAGTGGACTTCAAAGTCCAAGGTGGCTACCAACTTGTCCCCCCCTTGCCACCATAGTCAATAGGCCGCCCCCTTCCATGTTTTTTTTATTTTAATTTTTGTGTGATGTTCACATCTCATCCCAGCCCTCCATCCCCTTCCCCTAGATCTTACGGTTGTGGATAGATGTGAGATGTAACACATAAATACTTGTATTTTCCCATTTTGATGAATTAATGCCATTTGAATCAAAGTAATTCTTGGAGCTCCAGCTTGGTGCGCCCCCTTCTCCTCTCCCTCTCCCCCTTGGATGCTGTGAAAGCTTCCATTCTGAGGTGTGACTCTTCCTGTATCAGTTTCGACGATCGCGCCGCCGTCACGAGCCGCCACCGCACCGCCATCGCCATCAACGGAGTTCTGCCTGCGCAGTACCACAGCAGCTTGTTCGAAATTCACAGGTCTTCCCCGAGCTCATTTGGCTACCAAATTTGGAGGCGTTGTTCCTGGGATGTTTCTCTCCACCCAAAAAAATCAGGCCAGCATTCAGATCACGTTTCCTATATTTTGATTTTTGTCCACTCTTCCATTTCGGTTCTGCCAGAGTTCTGTCCAGGTTCATCTCCGTCCTGAGTTTTATGTCTTAGAGCTACTTTTTGATTTCTGTTAGTTCGCCCAATTTTACTGGGGGTTCCCTCTATCCACCCCTTCATCCACAATTTTTCTCAATTTTTGATTCGCCCATCTCATATTTTCTAAAAATCATTTTCAGACCCATCTACAGTTCTGTCCACCTGTTCCCAGATCCGACCACCAATCACCCCAAAAATCATAACAAATCGTAGCCACCTCCCAATCAAATTCTAAAAATCATCCCAGTTCCGTGGTTTGATTCCCTACAACTCCTAAGAAGTGCTCAAGAGCTGAATCGGAGGTTTACTAGGCGGTCAATGGTAGTTCTCAGACAAGTGCCCTGCAGATCTGAGATTTTGGTTACTGTACAATAGGGACTTGTAAATTCAATAAAGTTCTGATCCGACCAGATCCAGTAGATCTCTCTGGGTCTAGATTGAAGCATTTGAAGATAGCTTTCCAACGATAGCTCATGCGTCCCGATCCGACGTCGGGATTGATCGCAGCGGCCGTTTTCGCCGGAGCGCGCGCCGGAAAATAGAAATCAAAATCCGTGGGCAGCTAGTTCAACAATTGGGAATCGGGGCCGATCGGTGTTCCCGGCCGACCGCCGTCCGTGGAGGCGCGCCACCAGGGGTCCCCATCACAGTGGGTCCCACCCCCGCAGATCCGGAGGACAGCGCCGTCCGTGGGCCCCGCGGGCCCGTAGAAGCCGCCGTTCGGAAAGCACGAAAACACGGAGTTCGGCACCGCCATGCGACATCAAGATGCTGCCCATCAACCCGAGTTGCGTGATTCCCGGACCCCACATGTGACCTTTTACCTCCCTGCGTGGAGTGGGTCGACTTAGTGTATTGCTGTAATCATTATTAACCGGGAGTCCGTAATTCGGCCGGGGTTGTCTTCGCCACGCCGGGTGCGTGGAGGTAATGGTCCGAACCTCTTGGCGTTCTTTTGCTTAGCTAGTATATGGTCTGTTGCCGCTGCCGAGAGTGTAGGTACTAGCCCGTGTGTCCATGTCACCGCTGTGAGAGTGAGAGTGACCCGTCCCGCGACTCGATCCGAGTCCGGAAGTTGAGTCGGACTACCCTTGACCTCCACCGGTTCCTTAACCGCGCACGGTCTGCGCTTTCCCTCGCTTGGGACGATGAGTGAGCTTCCACTTCTGTTAGCGACGTTTCGCCACTAGGAGCTCGTAGTGTCGGGCTTAGTGTCTCCCTGGTGTGTGTTGCTGGTCGTGTCTTCATCTAGAGTCCGAGGGTGGCACCATATAGTGTCGTCTCCCGTGTCCATCCCGCATCAGTTTGGTATCAGAGCGAGTCGAGTTTAGGGTAGTCGTTGCATATGTCTTGCATAGTATAAGTCGAGTCTAGGATCATCATTTTAAAACAACAAAAAAAAGTGTTTTCAAATTGCATTTCACCCAATAGCTCGATATATTAAAAGGCGTTGCCCGAACATTAGGTTATGCCTATCGGGAGGGTAGCGTACTTGCGCCAGTGATCTTCGGATCGCTTATCTCCGCCTCGTACCGGATATTGGTTAGGTCTAAGTGCATCATCTAGTGAGTGTTTACATTAGTCGATGTCTTCTAGGTCGTGTGTCTTTGCATGCCCACCCGTCGAGGTACCCAATACTCGCCACCACCACCTATGGCGGACTCCCGGGCCCGTAGCTCCGATGAGTCCTCGGCGGCCGAGATGTTCCGAGCCATTATGGAACGTCTTGACACGCGTATGGATGGCCTTAGTACGCGTATGGATGGCATAGGAGCGCGTCTAGAAGGGCGGATGAAAGCCCTCGAGAATCGGGCCGAGAGTTTGGATCAGTCCATCCAGGGCTTAGTTGGGAGGATTGCCATCCTAGAGAGGGGCCCAGTAGCGGCGCAACCCGCACCGACGAATGGCCAACAAGAGCCAGTGCAGCAACCCGCTGTGCCAAGGGCTCAAGTGGAGAATGTTGGGGTTCAACAAGTGCATGTGGTGGATGATTATGCATCTGATAATGATCAAGGGGGTAACGGTCGTCGTCATCAACGACGTAATCGTGATGACGAGGATGACGATCGCATTCTTAGGGGTGTGCATGCGGACCCTCCCACTTTTAGCGGGTCCTTGGACCCTAGGGTGTATTTAGATTGGGAGGCCGGCATGGACCGGTACTTCGAGTGGTTTGAGATGACGGACCACCGAAGAGTCCGATACGCAAAGATGAAGCTGCAAGGGCAGGCCCAAACTTATTGGATCAATGTGGAGAGCCTGCTCAACCAGCGACGTCAACCCCAGATCGGTACTTGGGATGATATGAAAACTAAGTTGAGGGAGAAGTACCTTCCCGCCTCATATCACCAACGTCTCATAGACAAGTGGCAAAGCATCTCCCAAGGGAACTGATCTGTGACCGAGTACACCGCCGAGTTCGATGAGTATTACTTACGGTGTGGGGTCACGGAAGAGAGCACTATGACTATATCCCGCTTTCGAAGAGGTTTGCGGCCCAATTATCAATATGAACTCTTTCGCCGCAATGCAACCACTTCGGAGCAGGCATATCAGATAGCTCTCGAATTGGAGCAATTCAAGGCCGAGTTCGAGTCACCCCATCGGTTGAGCTCTTTTCCCCTTCGTAGTGTCGAGCCCCGTGGCTCATCTGGCACGTATCCGAGGGCCCCCATGGCTCGACCTCAAGAGCCCGCTCGTCCTGAGCCGTTTGCTCCTAGACCTCATCCTCCACCCCCGAGGGACCTTCCTCGTCCCCAGCATCTTACAGCCCCACCCATAGCCCGTCCACCGGCACCCGCACCTCCTGTACGTCCTTGGTTGCCTACGCCTCCTATCCATCGGGAGGATAAAGGTAAAGGACCTATGATTGGGGAGCCTAGTGGATCACGGCAGCAGTGTTATCGCTGCAATGGGTTTGGCCATTTCGCCAACCAGTGTCCCACCCGCCCATCTCTTCACATTGGGGACACACAGGCCGAGGATACCACCCCTACGGGCCTCGAGTTAGTCAGCTATGAGGCCGATGAAGAGCTAGCTGACGAGTACTATGAGATGGGAGGTGAGGCCCAGGATGCCCAGCATTCAGAAGATACCCGCGTGGGGGTCGTCAGATGTATCCTCACCCAGCCACAGGTCAGTGATGACTGGCAACGGACTACTATCCTTCATGTATTCTGTAGGCTGGGAAAGCAAATTTGCAAGGTGGTCATCGATAGCGGGAGTTGTATCAATGCAATCTCCATAAACACTGTCACTCGTCTTGGTCTCACACCCGTAGACCACCCTTGCCCCTATCAGGTATCATGGGCGGATACCACTTTCATTTCGGTCAGGCTACGGTGCTTGGTCCCGCTGCAGCTCCACTCCTACCATGACGAGATCTGGTGTGATGTTCTCCCCATGAAAGTGGGCAGTATCATTCTTGGTAGGCCGTGGTTATTTGACCGGGATGCCACGCTCCATGGCCGGTCGAACACCTGTACCTTCGACCATGCTGGCCAGCTGGTCACCCTCCAACCCGTTCAGCCCAGGAGCCCATCAGTCAGGGGTCCTACTGGCCCTAGTACTCCGAAGCCTTCCGTTCCTGGGCCTAGTACCCCATCCCCAGCTCGGGCTATGACCGTTACCTCTGGCCCAGGAGAGCCCTCGACGAGGAGATTGATGATGATTAGCTCCCGAGAGATGGAGCAGGAGCTTAGTCAGGGCTGTCCGGTGTTTGCCATTACGGTCCGAGAGGTGGAGCGGGACTCCGAGGGTGAGCTCCCACCCGAGGTTGTTCCCATTCTGCAGGAGTATGCTGATGTCTTTCCCGATGAGCTTCCCGAGGGACTCCCACCTATGCGGGATATTCAGCATGCCATCGACCTTGTTCCGGGCTCTTCTTTGCCCAACCTTCCTCATTATCGCATGAGTCCCACGGAGAATGCCGAGCTTAAACGGCAGGTCGATGAGTTAGTGCAGAGAGGGTCTGTTCGGGACAGCATGAGTCCATGTGTTGTACCTGCATTACTCGCCCCGAAGAAGGATGGCACGTGGAGAATGTACATTGATAGTCGTGCCATCAACAAGATCACCGTGAAGTACAGGTTCCCTATTCCCCGCCTTGATGACATGCTGGACATGATGGCAGGTGCCACTATCTTTTCAAAGATCGATCATAAGTGTGGCTACCATCAGGTAAGGATTAGGCCAGGTGATGAGTGGAAGACCGCATTTAAGACCAAGGATGGTCTATATGAGTGGTTGGTCATGCCTTTTGGGTTGACCAATGCCCCTAGCACTTTCATGCGGCTCATGACTCAGGTCCTTCGACCTTTCATTGGAGTCTTTGTAGTGGTGTATTTTGATGATATCCTTATCTATAGCCGCACCACAGGGGACCACTTAGGCCACCTTCGGCAGGTCTATCTACTTCTTCGGCGAGAGCAGCTGTTTGCGAACCCACAGAAGTGTGCCTTCATGACACCTCAGCTTACCTTCTTGGGTTTCATTGTGTCTAGTACTGGGGTCTCCGCCGATTCGGAGAAGGTCCGGGCCATTGTTGAGTGGCCGGAACCCCGTACGGTTCATGATGTCCGCAGCTTTCATGGCCTTGCGATGTTCTACTGTCGCTTCATCCGCGGATTTAGCTCCGTCACCGCCCCGATCACGGATTGCATCCGGAAGGGCACATTTGTATGGATGAAGGCCGCATCTGCCGCCTTCAAGGATATCAAGGAGCGCATGACCCAGACACCTATCCTTCGATTGCTTGATTTTTCGAAGGTGTTTGAGGTCTCTTGTGATGTCTCGGGTGTTGGGATTGGAGGAGTTTTGAGTCAGGAGTCCCACCCGATCGCATATTTCAGCGAGAAGCTGAATGACGCGAAACTGCGATATTCCACGTATGATAAAGAATTCTACGCAGTTGTTCAGGCTCTTAGGCATTGGAGGCACTATCTTTTACATCAGGAGTTTGTCCTATACTCCGACCACGAGGCATTGAGGTACCTCCATTCGTAAAAGAAGCTTAACTCGCGTCATAGTCGTTGGGTCGAGTATCTCCAGCAGTTTACCTTTGTGCTGAAACATAAGGCTGGAGTGGAGAACAAGGTGGCTGATGTCTTGAGTCGGTGAGCATGTTTGCTTACCACCATGAGTGCCGAGGTCATAGGGTTAGAGAAGATGAAGGAGGCCTATGTTGATTGTCCTGACTTCGGTCAGATTTTTACCACTCTCCAGGCCGGACCCTCGAGAGACCTTGATGAGTATGTGCTTCAGGAGGGTTACCTCTTTCGAGGTAGCAGGCTATGTGTTCCCCGAACTTCGGTTCGAGATTTCTTAGTGTAGGAACTACATGCGGGAGGTCTAGCCGGCCACTTTGGTCGGAACAAGACTATTGAGGCAGTGGAGCATCGATTTTATTGGCCGAGCTTGAAGCGCGATGTTGCTAACATCGTGGCTCAGTGCCGTACATGTGCTACGGCCAAGATGAAGAAGCAAAGCTCGGGCCTTTATACGCCTCTACCCGTGCCTGATGCCCCGTAGCAGGATGTTAGTATGGACTTTGTTTTGGGATTGTCACGTACCTCCAAGAAGCATGATTCGGTCTATGTGGTGGTTGACCGTTTCTCAAAGATGGCCCTCTTTATTCCTTGCTCTAAGACGTCGGATACTTCTAAGGTAGCCCGCCTTTTCCTCACGCATGTGGTGTGCAAGTTCGGGTTACCTCACACTATAGTGTCTGACCATGATGTTAGATTTACTTCCTACTTTTGGAAGACACTATGGCATATGATGGGTACTCACCTCAAGTTTTCCACTGCATATCATCCCCAGACAGACGGTCTGACCGAGGTGGTCAATAGGAGTCTGGGAGATCTTTTGAGGTGTCTAGTTAAGGACCGCATTAGGGATTGGGATCTCATTTTACCTATGGCTGAGTTTACATACAATGATTCGGTGAATAGGTCTACCGGCATGAGTCCATTTGAGATTGTCACAGGTCGTAGGCCTAGGAAACCCGTTGACCTTGTCCCCATGCCTATCCATGCTAGAGTGTCGGAGTCGGCCGAGTCATTTGCTAGGCATGTTAGGAGTTTGCATGACGACATCCGTCGTCATATTGAGGCCAGCAATGCACGGTACAAGGAGTTAGCCGATGCCCACCGACACCACCGAGAGTTCCACGAGGGCGAATACGTCATGATCAAGGTAAGACCTGAACGGTTTCCCTCTGGAACCGTTAAGAAGTTGCAAGCTCGCGGAGCCGGTCCCTTTAGAGTGTTGAAATGCGTTGGATCCAATGCGTATGTTGTGGACTTGCCCGAGGAATATGGTATAAGCTCTACCTTCAATGTATCGGATCTTGTTGCATATAGGGACCCAGCGGTGATCCCTAGTGAGCCTTTTGAGCCATCTCCTCCCCTTGAGAGTGATCCCACACCTGAGTGTCCACTTCCACCTCCAACCCCTTTTTCACGGCAGCGTGAGCATATAGATCGTATACTGGACGAGCAAGTGACAGTTACCAGGAGTGGATCTTACCCGCGCTACCTAGTGCGATGGAGAGGACGGCCCTCTACTGAGGACACATGGATCACACATGGCGAGTTGCAGTGGATCGATCCGGACCTTCTGGAGCGATACAGGAGCGATGCAGACCCTTACTCGACAGGGTCGAGTTTCTCCCACCCGGGGAGAATTGGTGCGGACACCCGAGCAGTTGAGCGGCGCGACACGCCGAGCCACCGGTACCGCACACGGAGCACGACTCGAGCCACCTCAGCGTCCATCTGGCTCGGAGAGAGCCTGGAAACTCCGCCTTGAGCCTCCCCATTTATCATATTTAGTTAGCCTTTATGTGTGTGTAATTTGTGTTTATTTCATTGTATTCGGTATGTAATTATGAGTGTACGAGGGGCTTATTTGCAAAATGGGACCCCTGGGCCCCACGGGACCCCCAGGCCCCTCCCATTGATCCACCTCAGCTCATGGGCCCCATGTGGGGTCAGTCAACATGTCAAATGGAGGCATCTAGAAGTTTGAATGGTAAAAGGCACATGGGAGACAAGTGGACTTCAAAGTCCAAGGTGGCTACCAACTTGTCCCCCCCTTGCCACCATAGTCAATAGGCCGCCCCCTTCCATATTTCTTTTATTTTAATTTTTGTGTGATGTTCACATCTCATCCCAGCCCTCCATCCCCTTCCCCTAGATCCTACGGTTGTGGATAGATGTGAGATGTAACACATAAATACTTGTATTTTCCCATTTGGATAAATTACTGCCATTTGAATCAAAGTAATTCTTGGAGCTCTAGCTTGGTGCGCCCCCTTCTCCTCTCCCTCTCCCCCTTGGATGCTGTGAAGGCTTCCATTCTGAGGTGTGACTCCTCGTGTATCAGTTCCGACGATCACCGCCACCGCCACGAGCCGCCACCGCACCGCCATCGCCATCAATGGAGTTCTGCCTGCGCAGTACCACAGCCGCTTGTTCGAAATTCACAGGTCTTCCCCGAGCTCATTTGGCTACCAAATGTGGAGGAGTTGTTCCTGGGATGTTCTTCTCCACCCACAAAAATCAGTCCAGCATTCAGATCACGTTTCCTATATTTTGATTTTCATCCACTCTTCCATTTCGGTTCTGCCTGAGTTCTGTCCAGGTTCACCTCTATCCTGAGTTTCATGTCTTAGAGCCACTTTTTGATTTCTGTTAGTTCGCCCAATTTTACTGAGGGTTCCATTCATTCCCCCCTTTATCCACAATTTTTCTCAATTTTTGATTCACCCATCTCATATTTTCTAAAAATCGTTCTTAGACCCATCTATAGTTCTGTCCACCTATTCCCAGATCCGACCACCAGTCACCCCAAAAATCATAACAAATCGCAGACACCTCCAAATTAAATTCTAAAAATAGTCCCAGTTCCGTGGTTTGATTCCCTACAACTCCTAAGAAGAGTGCAAGAGCTGAAGCAGAGGTTTACTAGGCGGTCAATGGTGGTTCTCAGACAAGTGCCCTGCAGATCTGAGATTTCGGTTACTGTACAACAGGGACTTGTAAATTCAATAAAGTTCTGATCCGACCAGATCCAGTAGATCTCTTTAGGTCTAGATTGAAGCATTTGAAGATAGCTTTCCAACGATAGCTCATGCGTCCCGATCCGACGTCGGGATTGATCGCAGCGGCCATTTTCGCCGGAGCGCGCGCCGGAAAACAGAAATCAAAATCCGTGGGCAGCTAGTTCAACAATTGGGAATCGGGGCCGATCGACCCCTGATCGGTGTTCCCGGCCGACCGCCGTCCGTGGAGGCGCCCCACCAGGGGTCCCCATCACAGTGGGTCCCACGCCCGCAGATCCGGAGGACAGCGCCGTCCGTGGGCCCCGCGGGCCCGTAGAAGCCGTCGTTCGGAAAGCACGAAAACGCGGATTTCGGCACCGCCAGGTGACATCAAGATGCTGCCCGTCAACCCGAGTTGCGTGATTCCCGGACCCCACATGTGACATTTTACCTCCCTGCGTGGAGTGGGTCGACTTAGTGTATTACTGTAATCATTGTTAACCGGGAGTCCGTAATTCGGCCGGGGTTGTCTTCGCCACGCCGGGTGCGTGGAGGTAATGGTCCGAACCTCTTGGCATTCATTTGCTTAGCTAGTATATGGTCTGTTGCCGCTGCCGAGAGTGTAGGTACTAGCCCGTGTGTTCATGTCACCGCTGTGAGAGTGAGAGTGACCCGTCCCGCGACTCGATCCGAGTCCGGAAGTTGAGTCGGACTACCCTTGACCTCCGCCGGTTCCTTAACCGCGCATGGTCCGCGCTTTCCCTCGCTTGGGACGACGAGTGAGCTTCCACTTCTGTTAGCGATGTTTCGCCACTAGGAGCTCGTAGTGTTGGTGTCACGCCCCGAACCGAT